>JARQSW010000864.1:282364-310428 GCA_030142375.1 Calameuta pallipes
CTCTCACTTCCAGTGGCGTCGCTGTTGTCGCTTTTCAACGCAGCGAAATAACCGCTCAACCACTTCAAAACAAGTCGTAATTCATCTAGCCAGGAATAGCCACGGCAATGACGTTCCTTTCGTTTCTTCTTCTTTTAGCTACAGCATCTCCTCTTCTTATTTCTTCTTCTTTCCTCTCGTCATCCCCTCGCCTTATCCATGTCATCTTCCCTGTCATCTCGTTTACATCCTACCGGTTTTACTCCCGATTCAATTTTTGTTCCGCATATCTGAAATCTAGTAAGCGCCGGTAATTCCCCTTTTTAACTGTCATATCTGTCAACCGTCAAACGATAAATCTCTTGGACGACAAAAAATCGTGTACAAAAAAATCCAAAATTCGATTCAGAGTACAACCGGATGAAGTTGGTGAAAAATTTTTTTTTTATTTTTACACTACAGAAACGGTTCGTGTATTATCGGCAATGTTCGGTCGTCATCGGCGCTCGATATGATTTTCCAGACGTTCCAAGTGACGTTCACGGATCAACAGGCGTCTTCGTTCCCTCTACCAGTTTTGCCACGACAAGAATAAAAAAAAAAAGTCACCGTAATCAAGTATTTTCCAAACGAGGGGCTCTTCGCTCCTTTCAATTGCTCCATAAATTCATCGCTCGCCCGTCGCGTCGCCGTGGCGGCGTCCGCGTCGCGACGTCGAGGCCACCTCGAGCCAGTGACACTGTCCCTGCATAGAGGGTTGCAGAGTAGATAAGTTTTACCTTTGTATTTGCATGCGCCTTCCCCGACGGCTACTTCAGTATATTCAAGTATTTAAAAAAAAAGACAGCGTCGCTCACTTCGGACTCGCCTTTACGACCGTTAAAATATAACTTCCTGCGTGTACGCGGATAATAACTATGAATGCTTCGCGCAAAGACTTGATCTGGCTGTGCCAACCGTTCGTGAGATTAACGATGCATTTCATCTACCCCGTGGCACAGGTTAAAAACTAGTACTTACCAGCGCCTACCAGGTATACCTATATATCATACTAAAATCCTAATGATGAATCATCCCCCCCCTTTTTTTTTTTTAAATTCCTCTCATTAAAAATCCTCAAACCTGTCATATTTCAATCCCCAAGGATTTCCACCGATAATCCCACGGCTCATTAATAATCTTAGCATTGATAAGAATTGATTAGAAAAAAAAAAAAGAAAAGAAAAGAAAACATTATAATTCCCATGTAAAGTCATCCTGGCGTCTTCAAAGGAGCGAAGTCAACTACTCGTCGCTGCGACTTAAATCCTGTTTATACCGTCTCTAGTAATCATATGCAAGTACCTACTGGTACACGGGTAATACCGTACAGCATCCCCCTTTGGTCCATGAATCTCGAGACAGCTCGCGCCATGTTCAAGCAGCTCGGACGTCGCGACCGCGCACGAGGTTATTAGGCATGCAGATTGCCTGTCCGTCGGGACCTGGACGATGTAGAATCATACGCGAGCTCCACTCGCCGTGAAGATGCGCCTTGAGGATTATTCATCGGACACTGCAAATACTTGAACCGGCTGCCTGCCGGCAATACGGAGTCTGGCGCGTCTTCATAGGACGACGCTGATGTCCACTCTTTACATTGTATTGAAGCACGCGCTATTCCTGCCTCTTCGGCTTCCGTCTCCTCGTTCTTCATCTTTCTCCTCTTCGTCATTTTAACTGTTGGACGTATTCGATGACTTCCTACTCGACTGCCTGTATTATGCTTCAGCTACCAATTTACATACGCGGATCCTGTACTCAATTGTATCGGCCTAATCGTAAAGCTTAATTCCTATGCTTGCGACTTTTTTTTTCTTTCGATACTATATGTTAAACCCAGCTGCTACGCCTGGTCGTCTGAATCCAACTGGATTCAGCTGGTCCGCTGGTCATTCGGTTGGCTGATTGTGATGCTGCACTTGGATGAATATGCATGAGTTACTGGGTCGTTCGTAATATCGTTCTCTGCCATACGTCAGCCGCAGACCGTCGATTCGCCATAGTCGCATGTACGTGTGTGTGTATATGGGATTTTCACATATGTACCAATTTTTTTTATTATCCCTTTATACTTGTTATTTGCATAAGGTAGGTTTACGAGGGAAATTTATGTTGCGTAATATCGTCAAAAAATTTTTTTATCTTTCGCCATTATGGTTTGCGAACTTTTTTTAGGGTTTTGAGTGGGCGGTGGGGGGGGGTCATGGAATACGCGAGACGGCCAATGAGATGAAAAAGTGGGTTAGGGTCTTTTATGGGATTTTTGGAACTTTATGAACTTTATTAACTTCCGGTAGCTTTTCTTATCCTGACGGAAGAGACTTGTCTAGCTGTCATATTGTATTCGGATTTCACTTCCGGTGTTATTTGATCTTTTTTCTTTTGAGCTTTGATTGTCTCGCGTTTCTTTCTTGTCACAACCGTCCGCTCGCTGTCGTGGTATTATTTTTACTTTCAGTATCCACCTTGTCACGCGACGAATTGCCTGTCACTGGCTTATTGTCGTAGTCGGGATGCGCTCGTGCAGAAATACGAACGGATCGAATCGATTGTCCACGATGGATTCTGCGTTTCCTCGAGTTTCCCATATTTCTGCGGCGTTACTCGTATCCTGGATATTTAATTTTTTTTTCTCACGTTTCTTCGACTTGAATCAGGATAATAAAATTCCCACGAAGTACTTGAGTCGTGTGCTTGAAAATTTTTGTAAATTTCGATCGGTCCTGGTCGTGACGTCAGAAGAGTCCTATGTTTGCGAAAAAAAAAAAAAAAAAATTGCTCACCTCAACCAACAAGCATTTACGGAATCGTCCAGCGCACCGCCTCTGCCAGAAACGTCCGCGCGGCGGCGCTGCGGTCGCGCCTCGTAAGACCGTAACCCGTAATAAACAATGACACTTATAATATAACGGAGATATTAGCGTTATCTATTAGCTACACGTTATGCAAATTATCACGTGGGCGTTCGTGGTGAACGAGCCTGTACATTAATTCTTCTTATAACTAAGCATATAATAACGCAGAGTAACAAGTGAGGTTAACGATCGTGTATGGGGAATATGAGAAATTTTCGTTGAAGCTATTGAAATATTTATGAGAATAAAATCGAGTTTTTTTATTATCAAATATCAGATTGCCGATAACAATAATTATCCATAGTGACGCAAAGAACTTTTTTTTAAACTTAATATTTATTTAATCCTTCAAGAACTAAAAGGGCTCTGTATCCGCTTTTACGAGTCTACCGGGCGTGGACGTCTCGACGCCCAGCGTCGACACCGCGAACGGCTACCCTGTAATCAGTCAGCAATATTTCACACGTTTAAACGAGCGACCTTCGACTGAAGCTAGTCTGCATTAAAAAAAAAAATACAAATTAGCTAAAACGTGCGTTGGATATCGATTCTTGATACCAGTATGATCTCGAGTCATTAGTCTGAAGATAAAAGATCAAAATAGTGAACGATGCTATTAATTAATTTCCCCAATTAAAAATATATATATATACAATTAAATAACAACGCCCATTATTATCATTAAAAATTCGCCGTAATACCAAGGAATAAATTATTCCAACAATCGTACAGCTGGTAACTCCTGGAATGTTGCCTGAAAGATCATCAATGCCAGAAACAGAAGAAGCGCAGGCTTGCGTGCCCCTGATGACTGGCGTGATGCAAAATTCCCTAGTGACTTTTTTGCCGTCGTTAAACTCACTCGGCGATGCACATAATTAAAGGCAAAACCGTAGAGACGTATTCTCTCATTCACCTTGGTACCAGTTGATTTTACATTTATCTACGGCATTTTCTTCAACCGTCCCTTCACAGTGACGCTGAATTTAGCCAGGCCGTCCAGGCTCTCTGACTTCATAAACAACGAACCGCCAGGTCCATGAGAATCGGGATGACCCCTTACATATATATATAATATAAATCTGACCTCATCTACGTGAAAAAGTCATAATCAGGTCGGTGACCTCGCAAGGTCTCGCGAAGGTCGTGGATCGAGCTCGTCCTTCCAGCAGAAGGTGTTCACCAGCTGTTAAAGGTCCTCGACCGTTTTACCTTCTCCCTTTTCTTGGTCCCGGATTTCTATTTCTTCTTGCAAAATCGTTTCGCACCTTAACCTAACCTAACCTACCTAGTCGAACGTCAGCAACGTACTGAGACTTGGTGACTCATTTGCCGAGTATAGTTGTTCATAGGCACCCCTGTCCACTATACATATATATAGGTACTAAAAAATCATTAGCAATCGGCATAACGAATAAAAGTTTTTTTCTCAGATAAAATTTCTTCGTGCATGTCTATTTCAAGATGGCGCACCTTATCCGCACGAAGGAAACCTGTAACCGGAGAATACTTTGTATCGAATCACGTAGTTGCGTCATGCCGGTGTGACCTCAACCGAAGAAAACCAGTTTCACGATAACCCTTATCAGTTCACCTGGTTCGCCCTTAGAAAATATATATTCAAGGATCCCTTTATCAGCTAGCCTAACCTTCCTTACAAGCCGTCAGGAGTCCCACAGGACACGCGGGTTCCTGTACTTCCGGAAACGGGTAATTCCAACCGGAAGTCGTGATCAGGGTTAATTAGGATGACATTAGCAGTCGGTGAACGTCGAATTAGATCGGAGGAAGAAAAAGCGTATACGATAAGAAATGGGATGATTTTATAGGATGAAGAATGATGATGATCGTGTGAAATAATAATAAGAGTAACTGGACCAAAATGGTACGGAGTAACAGAGATGAAGATCTTGACGCGTTGCCACACGTGCCATTACCGCCTTTCGTAATCGTAATTTCGATAACTGTAACCGCGGCAGCGGCTCACGGTTTTCTTATTATAACAGTATAATCCCATTACGCATTGGCTGATGCCTTCTGGCAACGTTATCTATAGTTCTGTATGCCAGATATATTATCTCGATAGAATTTTTTTTTTTTCCTTCGCGCTAATAAAATTACAACTATGGGAAAGGAATTTCTGGCTTAGTCTCCTCTCTATGTGTCCTGACTGTTTCTCCTGTAAGTGCCGTAACGTTAGTTGCGACGCGGAGGCTACAGAGGGCGACACTGTTGATTCTGTCTCCGCCATAGAATTTCTAATGGGACATGACTCTGTACCACATGTTTTGTACCAATCGATGGACACGTTTCACTATACAGGGTGACGGAGATAATTCTTCATCGAAATTCCTTTATAGGGAGCGAGCGCGTACGACGACGTCCAGGAGTCAGGCTGTGCGACTCTGTGGTGGAGAAAAAAAAAAATTCAAAAGAAGAAGAGATGCATCGGGAGAAATAAAAGAGAAAGAATAAAAAAAAAAAAGAAAAAGAAAACGATAATCGAGATTAGATAGTGAGCGTCCGAGAAACCTATCCAGCCTTGCGAGTATATAGTCTGTTTCCCGTTGGCAGCACTGAGTGCACTTTATGTGTATATATATATATTCCAAGGGGTTGTCAGGTATCTGATAACGGCTTGGAGGGACGGTAGATTTTCTAGTAATATCGGTAAGGTAGATATCTATATATTTTTTTTTATCCTATGGACCACACGAACAATGGCTGTAGCAGTGACGGACAGGGGTGATGGTTAATGGGGGTTGAATAAATCGAAATCGATGAAAAGGAAATAATGAAATGAAAGAAATTCTATTGATTATTGGGTCTGGTAATAAGCACGTGGATCGGTAAAGTTGGTATTATTGACAGGAGGCGGACTGATGCGTTTCCCTTGGTGTTGGGCGGATGGTTGCTGATAGGGGCGTGTTAAGGGTGGATGAAACAGCATGGGCTTTCGGGATGAATTATTACACGTGACTATATATACATATATATATATATATATGTGCGTATTAATGAACGTAAATCGATAAATCGATTTCGCACAGTATCGATACGTTATCGATTATCGTATCACCCATGCCGTACTTGCCCGCATAGGGACTTTTCGTACCAGATATTATTATCCTGCGTCAAAGCATAACTGAAACTCATGCATTATCGTACGCGCGAAAGTGTACACGAACGGACTATGTGTCCCAGGCTAACCGAATTATTTCCGCATCTGACTAACTCAATTTCCGCCGGTTTTTGCACGCTGATCGAATTAATATCTGCACGGGAAATTAAAGGCCTGACCTACCCCTCCAGACCCCATTAGGCAACGCCTACTAGTTTTCAACCCCTTCGTACCAGAAGGGGTAGTTTGTTATTTGAATATATATATATATATGTATATACACATATGTACTTCCATAGGTACCAACCTCTGCCGTTATATTCCTCTAGGTACATAGTAGTTGGTAACTAACTAGCCTATGTGTAACCAGTAGCCGATTCTAAACTACCCTTAAGGGAGTCGTAGACGATTTTCCTCAGCGTTAATGGCTGAGCGCAACCCCATGAAGAACTAGTAACTTAATTTCAGACTCGTAATTAATGCGACCCCCGATATAGAGACACGTGTGCAGTTTTAAGTAAATAATTGAGGATTTGATTGAGAACAAATAATTAATTGTTTGGAAAAAAAAAAATAAATGAATTTTGACAACAGGTAAAACAAAACCGGATATCTGAGACTCGCACGTGAGTTGATTCCCAAAGGGTGGAAGAAGGTTTGACGATATACGGCATAACTCACGCCTTCGCTAATGATCGCATTAGCAATTAGTCAAGCCCTCGAATAAATCACGTCTAACTAATTACCCTTTACACTCCCAATACCACAGGACCACACAGACCTCCCCATACGACCTCACGGTTAAACGCTAATTATTATCCTTGCCCCGTAATAAATTAATGTCCCGGGACTTTGGATGTGCTCGCACGCACTGCGCATGCGCGGTACTCGATACCGGACAAACTGCTCCAGTCAAACGAAACACCCTGTATGAGATGCATGAAATTTTTTTTTTTTTTTTTATTAAACACAAATAATAACTACGAATCTTAATTTTTAATATTTGCCAAACGGGGAAACAAATTGTTTGACGTATTAAAAAAAAAATTGTTTTTTTTTCTCTATCCATACTTAAATGTCACTGTGTACATGAATTGAGAGCCTCTGTATACTGGGTAGAACAATAACGATCGTTTCCGAACCCTTAACAGAGGAGAGTGAATGAAGAAGAATCCTCGGGAAAGGGATACGTGAGAATCTGACAGAGTCCTCCCCCCCCGCCCCCCTCCCCCCCTGATCTTCTTCCCTTTTATTCCTTTCGACTCCTTTCGATCTTTTCCATCGGGTTGTCGATCATTCTCCGTGGCCATTAGTCATGCTGACCTTAGCCCCAGGCCGCCCTTCAATCAAACTCCAAGCGTCTATAGTACAGTATAAAGATATCATGTATAACGCATCAGGGTACTGTATGCAGGACACTATATAAATGACAGTATAGACGAAACGGGGTGGCGTGAAAGAAAAGAGAATAGTGGTCCAGGGTGCGCGAGGTTAATTTTTAACACCTGTTAGACTCCCAGTGATCCCCGTGGGATAAAATACAAGTATGATTAAGTATATCGATATAATCACTCTTATCTATCCTGAGATTATGGGAATCGGACAAGCTGGAACCGCCACAGTGAAAAATCGAATTAAAATCAATAGAGCGAGATAGGGTTGATTTTTTGATAAGGGGGTCAGTTCCAAGTCTGACTGTTGCATATCGCTGCTGTCGGATGCTGCGAATGTTTATCGATTAGCATAGCGAAGGAGGAAGTCATGGGAAAAATCTCATGGTGCATTTCGTCGATCCTTAAGTCACGTAGGCTACCGTGGAACGTGTAACGACGTAGATCGACAATATCGAATAGATTGCAGTATGGCGCCTGCATCATCTCCGTAACGTGAACAGCTACCGGAGTTCAGAATAATCTCGATGAAATTGCATACTGCACTTCCGGTTGCATCTGTCGGTATATGAAAAAGTGACATTGTTTACGATCGAAGAAAAAAAATCAAAATCAATTAACAATCAACTCTTACACCCTTTTGCAGACTCTCAACTGGAGCAGGGTTACAGATCAGAGGTCCAGGAGAGGGCGCTAGTGGTGTCTCTGCAGATGTTCAACCTGATCCTGGAGCGAGTCGTGTCCTTGCTGAAGAGTCAATTGGAGAATGACGAGAAACCTAATCTGATAGTAGACGAGGACATGCAGGTCCTATTGCCGTCGATTAAGGTGAGGATTATTATCTGTTTAATTGATTAAAAAAAAAAAAATCCACGCTTCTTCATCCCCTCGGTGCATTCTTCAGGGTCTCTCTTTTTCTTACCTCTCCTTATCAGCGCACTTATCACGCACGCGCGTAACGCGTACAAGGATTTATGAAGCAGGGATCTCTCGCACACCCACGCCTTGCCATCGGTGGCCAATGTCAAGTACCGGAGGCTGCATCTTGTACCGTCTCATTATGCAACCGGCGGGATTAATGCACCCATCCTTGGGATGCTGCAGCGCGATGCACCCAAGACAAGTAGAGTCTGTCGATAAAGGTCAGACCAGTAGGTGTGACTACGGTGCCTCTGGAGGTAGTGCGTACGTTGAATTGACACGAAGACCTCATCATCGTCAACCTGGACCATTCTTAATTTACCACCTCAGTCGCTTGGGGTCTATTCCCTCGATGTTCTATTCTATGCATATGAATTGACACGAAGACCTCATCATCGTCAACCTGGACCATTTTTAATTTACCACCTCAGTCGCTTAGGGTCTAGTGCCTCGATGTTCTATTTTTTTTACTCTATGTACAATTTTTTGCATATACATATATATGTATATACTGCATATGGCAAGGACCTGGACACAGCTACCAGTACTCTTCTCCTGGACGTGTTCGCCGACCTCGTTGAGGGCGGCGGGTATATTACTATCGCGTAATGAACTGGTACGGGATGGCTGTCATGAACGATATTTCTAGTTGACAAGCCACCATTAATATTACCGATAAGCCGGACGCGGTACAAGGACGCGGTTGTGCGAAATGGAAATACATAATATCGTGTCCAGAGGAATGGATGTGTCGGTGGGGGTATTTTTTGGAAAGATTTTTTTTATATGAAGGAAAGAAATTTGTTTCTATGAAAAAAAAGGCACAGGGACAAATTTCTATGGGATTCTGTGAATTATCTTTGCTATCTTTACGAGTCGCCACGTGCGAATTGCCTTTACGTCGTATCTGACGTCTCGTTTATCTTTACAGATTTGGTGCGACTGGATGCTGTGTAACAGTACCATATGGAATCCACCACCTTCCTGCACGGACTATAGAGTGGGGTACGAATCTTTTTTTTTTATTCTTGTTACTATTACTATATTTGTTTTTATATATTTTTACGAGTATCCATACCAGAGGATGCTGTGCGAATTCTCGTGGGATTAAAAGTTATCTCGTTAAATGCGTCTGGTCGGGATGCTTTATTATCTAGGAATATTAAGCCGCGCGCGCAACCCATCAGTTATGCAGTTATTGAGTATCAGCCTTGTGTAAGTTTTGGCACGTTTGGAATTTTCGATGCATCCAACTCCTGGGGAAATTTTTTTTTTATCTATTCTACCTTATTTTTAATATAATTATACGGCACTGGTAGGCTGGAACCAGTATTGCTCCTGGTACCAATACTGGTATCCGGTGATGCGCAGTCGGTAACCGTGCGATTCTCGGATTTGCCAATAGATCACGCTAGAATATACACGTTGATAATAATAATATTAAGGATAAAATGATAAGAAAAAAGACTGATAAGAAAAAAAAATCTAATCATTTTGCACAGTATATTTATACCGGTCTCGTTACAAGCCTACAGCATACAAGCTCCTAACGAAAAACCAGGATATCCTTCTTGGTCCGCAGTCCTTGCGAAAAATTGATTTTTAATTTGCACAACTTTTTGCCACACGTTAACACGCGTCTTTGAAAAAAAACTATGGATTTTAGTAAATCGAGTCCAGCCTCCGCTTGGATGATTGCTAATATTTTCATCTCTCAAGGCTCTTATCATCCATACCGTAATAACGATTTCTCTCTGTTTTGCCGAGTCGGGTGTCATTTTTGCACGAAATTTCGCTAATCACTTACATCACGCGATACATCACATTAGAGATTATTTGATTCGCAGCGTATTAAAATTTCAGATAAGATGACTCGTTTCGGATCATTATATGTATATACCTATATATCTACATACATATAATGTATATAGGTATATACGTATAATGATCTGAAATTATATGACTGATTTTTTTTTTTTCATTCAAACGACAATTGACGATCTTACCAATTGTGAAACCACCGGTAGCCTTACAGTACCTTATACACGGGAGATGTATAAAGTAGCTGCCGTGCGGAGGAGCCGTGAGGTAGGATTGCGCAGGTCATGGCCGTCCGCTGTCCATGCCCAGCATCTCTGGATGCTCCATAGAAACGCATCCATACATCCTATACGGCTATTTCGTTTAGCATTGCCGACTTGCCATTTTGCCGACGTTTCGTTTTGTCCTTTTTTTTTTTTTTTTTCATTTACCAAAAGTACATTTACGTAGGTGCTGGGAATTCTCGAGAGTCCATGGGAAAAAAATTCGGACCGGAAGTCCATAAGATTCCATGAGAAATTTTCGTATGACTCATCCATGGTGTGACGCACTAATGAAAGGTTGGCCAGAGGCAGTCTTGGGGAAGATGCTGTGAACGAGAAGCATCATGGGATAAGGATGCTGGAGATGACGAGGACGTTAAGAACCTGAAGAATTTTCAGGGTGGGAGAGGGGGAGGTACCAGATGAGTCAGAAGGGTTAAAAAAAATTGTATCCTCCTGAACGTCCTTGGCAGGACGATGTCCCGAGAATTTTTTTTTTTGGATTTAATATTTTTGTCCTTTTTTTCATAATTTTTTGCAAGATTCTTCGAAATCGTATACTTATCTTCGTAACGTTGTAAAATCAGCATAGCGCTTGGGCAGGTGGTAAAAACAAGATGCAATAAAGTTTTGAGTAGCAATGAACGTTCGCGGGTTCGAGTGTGAAGATAAAGAAGAAAACGCGTATAGGAGTAATATAATAATAAATAGACAAGATAAAAAAAAAAACTGCGAGTTCTTCGTGTTACGGGCGATTTTAATCTATTGGCCATTACGACGAGTCCCAAGGCTTCCGCTCCCGTAACCGCGCTTTACGCAATCACCTGCTTCGCTGTACTGAAATAAGTTAATTATCGTTAACGATTAACAATTACATGAGTCAAGCGTCTCCTTGCAAGGACGCGCTCAGCGAGACGGATCGTAATTCTCTGTCGCGGTCTGAGGCGATCGGGAGAGGAGCGACGATAATGACGCGCGTGAATGAAAAAGAACGAGAGGAGAGAGGGAGAGAAAATTGAAAAAAAAAAAAAAATTTTAACGGAAATCCTATGAAAAATTCCCACGAGAAAAAAAATTCCCTAGAAGTTACCATATCGCGAGACAATGATTCCTCGGGTAGCCATTGAGAATTTTCTCAACTGCCTCGCGTACGATAGTCGTCCCAGTCCCTAGGGACTTGTTCGCCTGACACAGGAGATTTGCTCCAGTGATCTTAACAGCGGCCATTAAGTCCGCTGACTCGGGAACTCTCGAAAGTAAGGTCAGTTCGGACTTGACGTTCGAGTTGGAATATTTTTTTTTTTTTTTCAAAATTCCGCCTCGACGTACTTTTGCATTGGGACTGGGAAGACCCGTATGACGTGTCAGGGAAATTTCTGGGTCACTGGCTGGAATTTCCTAGCCACGTGTCGGAGGTCGAGCCAGTTAAAGGACGTCTTGTGGACATGTATGTTCTAGGCCACCTGGTGACGCGTGGAGTCGTCTGGCGACGACGGTCAATCTCCTGGAGAAGCTACCTTATCCAAGGAACGTCCTGGTCACCCCTAAGGACGACAAGGACATATCAGACGGTAAGCTTGCAGAATTCGAACCAATTATTTAAACCCTGATTAACATCCATATCCTCCCGGACCTTTGTACGCGCTGTTCCCTAGTGTGTATTCGATCAAATCCCTAGGATGGAAAAAAAGTACCGAGAAATCCCTAGTGTGTTGACCCGGCGCTCCTCTAGTGGCCGCGGTTGCGTAACGGTAAATCCGCGTCCGCCATATACCCAACGGGAGGACTCTGTATACGCTTCTACAATTTACTGGCAGCACGCAGAGACACCGTGTAGTATCTGCTGGCAACCGAACGGAATTACAGTAGACTTCCCTTCTGTCGAGTGGGACAAAAATTCCCTATGACGCTTTAACCTCCGTTCGTAGAAAAAAAAAATAACTAGCGTCTTTCGTATACGGGACGGGAAAATATTGACACTAGATCAGTCCTAGTTATTACTGTTTTCTCTGACGACCTTGGTCCAACGTGTTCCCTAGAGTTGCTCTAGGGGAAACGGGTTGGTACGTCGTGTGAAAAAGTAACTAGATCCTCGAATTACCCTAGGGATAATTATGATATCTGTTAATGCCGCATGGGTTTGACCCTCTGTAACGGCCTTGATACTGGTACACTTTGATGACCAGGTCCGGGTCTTTTTTTTTCTAACCTCAAAATGCAGCCTGGACGGCAGTGCTATTTCCATTGCCTGCAGTTATCTTTATCGTAATCTCTGCTTGGTATCCGTTTGGTGAAGATTGATGAGCTCCCTGGATAAGTATGTGAAGGATGTGTTTTCGGAAAGGAGTAGCGACACTAACGGGATCAGGCTAACGTGTACCGTAATGCCAATTTGGCCGTTGCTGGGCGTTCGCGCGGGTACATACTAGGTACCATAAATACCTGTATACTTTGGTAGGTAGGTTAGGTCGGTATGTTGGTATACGTGAAGTCTGGCTTTGGTACACCTTACGGGCACAATGGATAAATTGGATAAAAGGTACAAGAAGCGTGATGGAGGACGCTGCTTGTATACCAGGCTGAACGTTGCAACACGCTGTAGTGAAAAGGAATGCGTATTGTGCTCTGGAAGATTGGGGACTTTTTTGTCGTCGACTCTTAACATATATGCCCCGTGTACTTTTGGGACTTTTTTTTTTTTTTAGAATCAGTATGCCTAATTCTCGCCGATACTTAGAATCGGGAATTTGTTTGGGCTGAATTATTCTTTTCGAGTCGAAGGGTTGGTAACGGTATGTGTTTTGATTGGGAATTTTGTTTTTGAAAAAATTTTTTTGATGTTTATTTTTTGAATTTACTGCGAAAGTCGCTTAACGATCGGCGTTTGGGAACGCTGACTTGGACGGGTTTGGTTTTCTTGAGCTTGACCTAGGTCAAGATACACGATTACCACTCGATACGGTTTATCGACGCGAACCAGGCCGCGGAATGCGGATTCCGCAGGACGTCGCGATGGAGACGCCTAAACGACACGATGGAATTACACGTGGGGAATATAAAATTGTCCTGGGCGTCGTACAGTGAATTGGAAAATCGACAGGCGTCGGATTCTAAGTCTGTAGGACGAGGTGAATATCCTCGTTTTTCTCAACCTTGTGGAACACGAAGAATTTTGTATTCTTGCATTTCAACTAGATCGTCTATAAATCGACGCGTGATTCGAATCTCCGCCAGGCTCCTTAAGCGTGACTATCGAATCGAATAGTTGAGAATCTAGGGAATTTTATTTTTTTATAGATTTGGAACTACTCAGACTGCCCGAGGACACGACCCTCTCCGGATTCACACCCCTTATGTCCAATCTTCAGGATCCTGTATATTACAGAAAAAGCGAGGATCTGGTAAGCCACTGTGATAAAAACTGATAAGATTTTTTTCTTTTTTTTTTTCTTATCACATTATTTATCAATGTCAATTTTCCTATGACAGGAGCTGGCCCAGGTCTGCCTGAGGATCAACAAGATACTCTTCTTCGGTCAGGTCTTCCTCTGCGGTCTGGAGACTCCGGTGCTGAAGTTGCAGAAGAGCGAGACTGGCGTCAGCGAGTACGTCTCGGTGGTGGAGGCATCTAGCGGCAGTTCGCCAAGTTCACCACCGGAACAGGTGAAGGAATTGATTGGATTACGTGAAACGGCAATAAATATTTCCCACCCGAGTACCCAAGATAATATCTTTGTCTAACTGACCCTGATGATCCACGGGTTACAGAGCGACTCCGAGCTACTGGTCGAGAGTTACAGCGAGGACGAGGACGACGTCTCGCACAACCTCAGACGAAGATCATCATCCACCCAGGTCAGGAATGAGGTCGCTGAGGAATCCTCGTTGACCCCATCGACCCCGGGTGACATACGCTCCTTACTCGAACGGAAGGAGGAGCTGGAAAGGTGTCAGAGGAAGCAGGATCATCATCGTCAGCGAGTCCAGGTGAGCTTGGATCACGAGAGTCATTCCGTCCTAGTTTCGTCATCTTCTTAGCCCAGGGCGATCATCCGCTGAACAAATCTATTACGTGACTCGAGCTGTAAGACGAGTCCAGTGCGAACCAAGTTGCGACGGACAAATCGATAGAGGAGACTCTTTCATCTGTCGAATTCCCACGTATCCGAGTACCGTTCTTATAGACTTTAACATCCGGTACGTAATTCATTCCCCGAGACATCCCTGTGAATCGACTGGTTCTTGAGTCATTTGAGAGATAATCCAGGAATCCGCTGTGCCTGGTATAAATAAATTATTCGTCGTGGTGTATCGAACGGAATATACATATATATATACGTGTAATACATAAAAGAGAGAAAGAAATTCGAAAAGAAGAAAAGATAATTTTTACAATGCGTATTTATTTTTTTTTATTTTTTTATTATTTTTTTTTTTTTAACACCAGGCACGCGAGTCACGTGATCCTTACTTCGAATCCAAGAACGGCGGGTAACGTACGTCTCAACTTTTCGCCTTGTACCTCCCTCCCCTGAGGATTCTTTGGCGCGGCCATTTTTATTATTATTTTTTTCCTTTATTTGCGAACCCTCTTATATTCCACCGACAAAGTACCACGAGACACGCTCGTATTATAGGGCTAAGCCCAACTAAATCAAGAGATTACAACGACAGCAGCGCCAAAGGGCCCATTCGGGGGACTCCCCTTGTTCCTTCTTTTTTATTTTACTCGACTTTTTTGCCGCCCGGTATCTTATTCCCTGGTAGGTGACTACGGCCGTGCACGAATCTGCACGATCCCCGTTCCCTTGGTTCGCACAGGTACGCAAAATTCACTCTACCCTCCGAACCCCGACACGGCCATATTTATTTATTGCAGCTTCTCTCCTCCTTTTTTTTTCTCCCATATTTATCACCCACGCCATGCCGTATTATATATCCATACAGTTTGGAGAATGGCCGAGGCCCTTGGGACCCTTAAAAAAAAAAGGGTTAAATCGACACGAGGAGAAAGGCAATGAACCCTAAAGGAGTAAATAAGAAAATTGAATAAATCGAGAAGCGCCGAGGAAAATTCTTTCAGAAAGGTGAAAATAAAGAGACGAAGATAGTTAGGGGGGGGGGGGCGAAATAAGGAAAAAAATTTTTTTTTCAAAATACTAGGTGTCGGCTGCGCAACAAAATTTTATGCATCCACAGCGACAGACCCAGCTGCGATCCTGCGGCTTTCTTGGAAAGATTCGTGTGACTGATCGCTCCTTGGAAACCCCAGGGGGTAATTCCCAAGTAGTCGCCAAGAATCCATTGTCCTACGTCAACGTTCGACGCCATCTTTATTTTCTTCGACTTTCGCCGTTCGTTTTTTTATTTCTACTTTTTTTTTCATATTTCTTGTCACCCCCTTTATCAATTCTTGTAATAAATTCACACCCCCCTTTTCATCCTCCCTCACGGTCCAACGTCCTTTCTACGCTATATAACGGGTGACGTTACTTGCTACTATCCCTATGGATATGGTATCCAAGATTCTGGTGACCCCCTATAGGTATAAATTCCGGATCAAGTGGCTCCCTTGAGAAGGCGACTCTATTAAATCTTATATATATATCGTAACTGTCCGATACCTCCTCTTTACGTTACACCACGATTAGATAGAGTCCTGTTTTTTACGCGAGTGTGCCACTTCTTATACAATTTTAGTTCATGCCTGAAATTTCCAACGAACCTTTCCCCTCTTTCTCCTTACTTCCCCTTACTCCTTCTTCACCCTCTTACCAAACTCTCCTTTATCTCCGATAACGAGCTGTAAAACGTACAGTCAGTGTCAAAGATAGCCTTATATCCACTCCAGGATATTTTTGACACTTACTATACAAATCTTCTCGATCAGACCTACCGATGATCCAGAAGTGAAATAAAAAGATGGCCGCTACTCCATATTCTCGATCTTCTCCCACACTCAAAGTAGACGTTCTTTCCGTAAGAAATTTTCCTGCTGAGATCCAGATTTTCAATTTGGGGCCACCTAGATGCGAAACTCGTTTATAAAAACCGGATCGGTTACACATATACATGTGTATATATATATATATACGTATAAGAATTTGAGTATTCGGAAGTGAAAAAGAACCGGAAACGAATTACCAAAAACGTAAAATTATGTCACTGTGTCTCGTGCGCGGTCACCGTGCGGCTTACTTAATCCGCCTTACTTAATCAGACTTCAATTAGAGGCAGTGATAAGGCAGAGAAAGGAGACTGACAGCCAAAGACAAACAAACAGACAGAGAGGAAAAGCAGAACAAGAATAACAGCCGAGAAAGGCGAAGCAACGGATCTGAAAATTTCGCACGTACCTTTGCGCTGAATTATTTAACCAGGACAGGGTTAAAGCTCATCGCGCAGCCTGCCTGACGATTGTAAACCGGCTTAATGACGCTGCTCCCCTGCTTACTTTATTAAACCCATAGTCGACGCTCGCAGCTTCGCCACATCCATAGACTACAATTCTAACGCCAGATAGACTGGCTCTATTCGCCCAAGACACCAGTCAGAATGGACTCGGGTATTGTCCTAGCTTATTACTGGCGCCATCTGTGAAATTGGTGGGTAAATAGAGAAAGAAATTTCAATTCTTTTTTTCATACACCTTTCGTCACACTCCTACGGCATAACGGTATCAATGAATGTGGATCATACGTTCAAGGCTGAGATGAAATTTTTTCCCATATATCAACGATACGCAATAAGTATTGATAAGCGGAAAAAAAAATATTAGATCGATATCTGCCCACCGTATATCGTTCGTCAACAAATAATTCGACGGGATAAACAAATAGAAGAGGAGCCACGTATTTTTCGTGCGTGGAAACGTAACGCTAACCGTGACCAATTTCAGGTTTATAAATAACACCGGTCGTACGCTTTGTAAACGGGTACGCAAGGCCGCCTTTATTCCTCGTTGTCGTTTCATGCATATTTACAAGCGCGGCTATACTATACCCTGTCGGTATCGCGCTTCATGTAATCCTGGCTGATAGTAATGGGGTTTGCGCAATTTTCATTTCCCGTTGATATACGCTATTAGGGGATAATGTAATAAATTTTTTTTTGGATTCTAGAATTTTTTTTGTTTTTGTTTTTTTTTTCCCCATTGATCTTTCGATCGATCGTCACTGTCTTTTCACTCGTTACAGGATATTGGAATTCTTGCTGTCCGTTGCATATATGCATCTATGCACGCGCGACAGTTAATCTATACTTGATCCGGGAATTGTCTGTTTATTTCTGTCGAGCGTTGCAGTGATGTCATTAACTTTTGCACGGATGACCTTTTAGCGCGAATCATCGATGATTGTTAATGACTCGTTGCAAGTCTCTAGATAATGATAATGAAACGCGGGAGAGGATGGATTTATATGGGGAAGCCTTTGGCAAGTGGTCATCGCCATTTTAATATTTATTTTTTGGCTTTTGAGATTTTGAAATTTTTTTTCTCGATTGTTTACGTGGATTTGTAATATTGGTGCCGTGACGATTTTAAGAGTTTTGGGGGATAGTTGAATTTTTGCACGGATTGTATTTAGGGTGTGGTCCATTAGACGCCAACCGACAGCATCCTAATTGAATCCAGTGAAATTTCGTTGGGGTCCTGGCTCTTAATTAATTAAGGAACTAAACTTCATTATGAACTTTACTCCCTCGTCTGTTGGCAAATAGAGGTTAATCGAAGTGTCGGTTGGTGAAATTAATTTATAATTTTTGTGTTATTTGTATATGTAGAATTTTTTTTTGGTTTTTCGAAATTTGCACAATTTCGCATTTAATAGTGTCGATTTGATTCTCTGAGAGTTTAACGGAAAATTGTGTCTCTTGAAATTTGCGAAAATCACATTGAGGGGGAGGGGGCACGACGTCGACGTCGCGACGCCCTAAGGGCCAATTACTACCAAAGGTTAATACCCTTACGACTCGGTAAGATATTTCGCAAATTTCTCGTATTTTCTTCCATTGGCAAATTTCCTGCGATTTTTAAATCCCTACGGAATTTCAGCCATTCGCATAACTTATCTACGATACGAAAAACCGTCTCGAACGAAAAGCTCACTATTTGTTACAGGATATATGAAAAAGAGAAGTGGCAAAAATCCAATCCATAGAATAGGTCCAGAACAAAAAACCTTATATATTTGGCAGACCGGCTGAAAAATTGCGAAGGAAAGGAATGAGAGTGATAAGAAATATATAAATGAAAAGAAAAAAATTTTTGTAAACAAACCTTACGCAATTCGACGTATCCACTACTGCTTAGAATTCGGACAAAGATTGATCAAAAAAATATTTGCCATAGCCAACTTGAACCGAAAGAAAAAAAAAATGAATTTGACAAACATTACCTCATCTCAAGGTCGCCCGATAATCAGCACCCACCTTTTAGTCTTCGTTGTCCCGTACCAAAAACGTAATTAACCGGTCATTAGTTTTTGGAATAAATAAAAATTACCTCCAAATTTAATTTCGACCTTGATTTTTTAGATCTGTCAAATTTCCAAAAAAAAAATCTATCCTTCGCATTATTACCATACTGTTATGTTTAACATAATTATGCAATCCGGTGCGTGCTAAGACTTTCTACCTGTTCGACCATTATCGTACGAGGTCAATGCCCTCTTCTCGCTAATTATAAATAACACGTAAAATAAAGAGTATCTCTCACGTATCCTCATTACTACCATGGACCAAAGCCCATAGACTACGGCAGACATAGATACACTGTTTGTCATTCGATTAGTACGTTAGTTTGGCGCGAAGGGAAGGTCGTGTTTGAAAATCCTTAACCAACGTGAAAATACTGGCAAACTAATTTTTTGTCACTTCCGGTTTCGCCTCACTTCCTGTTTCTTATTTAAAATAACGTAATAATTTGGAGATTAATTTATTATTACAAATTTTTTTTTTTTTTTTTTCTTTCGATATCTGCTCCATTATCTGGATTAACTTACTGCACAGACTGTACCTATGATACAGTGTGCACTGTACAGTCACCTTTAAATTTATTTTACCGTCATTTTCACGCCGATACTCATTTCTGGAATTTACTCAATGCTCAAAACCAAAAATCTATCTCCGACAAGATTCAGGCAAGAAGTATAATTACGGCAAAGGGCAATTATCTTTTATGGCAAAAGCCTCCTCGTTCTCCGAAAGCAATGAGTGTGTACTGTATCCTACGTCTACCTCTCTCTTTCTATACATATATGTATATATATATATCTCTTTCTATATATATATATATCTTGGATATCATGGCAAGCGAGAGTGGAGAACCCGAGCAGCTAATTACTCTAAACTAATTATCTTCCGTTAGCGCCGCTCTAGACTACCGAGCGGTCACCATTTTACTCAACTTTCAACCAGAGAGCCTTGAAGCAATTATAAGGAGAAACGAAAGCATCCGGTACTTTATGGGTACCACTTAAAGAGGCCCTTCGAAAAATTGTACCGTGTATAATGAATTTTTCAAAATGAAAAAATAACAAAAAAATTTTTTAATTTTCCTCGAGTCCCTCGAGCTATTTTTGCGCGACGGTAAAGATTGATAATGACGATTTATAAAAATTTGCAAATTCTAACAGTCAAATTTGGATTCTTATCTACGTATTTACTGGCGAATTCGCCTAGGATTATTTCCCAAGTCCCAGTGTCGCATAATGGATAATTTATCGGGCATTTGGCGATTCCTCGTAATCGTCCGTATCGCACGGTGAATACGAATGTACGCGCTATTTTGTATGTAAAATGCATGTGGATCCGCGACCGTCAATTTGACTGTTGATTACGATTCCCTGGTGTGAACGGCCCTTATAAATATATACACGTATAAATATATATAATCCAGGACGCCATTTTCGGGTTGCGAATTTAACCGGATGAAATTAGATCGTTAATAAACGATAAACCTCGTTAGGATTTATGAAACTCAGTTAATTCCACTGCCGGATTTCTAATGAACGTGACCATTTCGCAGGGGTAGTTTTAGGCTCTTCGGTCTATGAGTCCCATTAAATGGGACCGAAAGTAACTACCGGGTGTCCATTTTCGCGATCTCACCATTTTACTAAAACATTCGTACTTATACTTTAAAAATATATACAATCAGGGTGAAACCAATGGGGTAGCATTTACATTTACTTACATAAGTAACTCCGAAGGGTTATAAAAAAAGATTTTTTAATCCCTATACGATAATTCGAAAATTTTCACAAACTTCGATAAGCACCAAAATTCAATATTTATTTTTTCTTTGAAATACGAAAAATTCAGCCAGTTTTTTTTTTTCGTAAATACGTAATCACGAAATCTACCATACCGACCGGAAGTAAGGATAAAAGTGTAACGTGAATCATAAAACCATAACAGATGCGCTCGCAATTTCCTCATACAGACCTTGACTGCCCATAAGCTCCTACAGTAAAATATATTCCATAGTCGACACCATCATGACCACCTATTCCCATGACTACGTGCACCATAGACACCGACCATTAAAACTTTTATCCTGGAAATATTACAGGGTGACGTACCAAAACTCCCATGGGATCTGCCTATCCGTCGTTCATTTTCCCTCCTATTGTCTGCACCAGGCAGATAACCCTCCTCAACCCCCATATCCAGTGAATAGAGGGGTGCGGCGATACAGGATGCGGGGATTAACATTTTAGGGGTTGACCAGTACCCACTCCTGGTGGTGGCTGAACATCAACGAGAACACGTCCCTCATTACGTCACATGAAAATCATAATTCCACCCCTAAAAATCTCTTCACCAGCTACCATTATCATCCCCCAAAAAAACCACCCCTTATAAAATTTTGTACAAAAAAATTTTTTCCGCGGATAAAACTGGGTAGAAAAAAATCAAAAATTTTCTTTTTTTTTCCCCTTTTCCCCCTCTCACCCTCGCATTAGCTCAGTCATCGACAAAGCAAACACCCTTCTTCGTGGTCTTCCCGGAGCCACTTCAGCCCGTGCAGCCGCTTTCCCATGCCGAAGCCTCGTGACAATGTAAATGTTTGCATCGTTGCTGCAGGACACTCGAGTAATCCCGTAGGAGTGAATCCCTGTATCTGATAGCTATAGATATAGGTATGCCAGGTTGAAGCATATATCAAAAGAGCCATACATCAGGCGATATACAGTATGATACATAAATAAGGATAAAATATAATAACGTCGAATATAAATGCCCATTGAGTAAAACTTCAGTTGGTTTCAAGACGTGCGCCCTGTGCATTGATGATAAATAATAGGACCAGAGAGCCTTAATGGATCTGACTTCTGTCGCGCGGAAGTCGTCCGCTAACCATTGAGCTCAAAGGACGACGTCCTTGACGATGTCCTGAGTCAGGATTTGATATCGTTATACCATACACCAGGTCCTTTGCGTATACTTAACAGCTGCGTACCCCCCCCCCCCTCCCTTATTCGATATATCGATATATCTATGGGCTATAAATGCTCGTACTGGACGAACTTCACGTGGGTGTTGTTTATGGGTCTAGGCCGGAGGCGATCTGATTTGCGAACGCTATTACACGGAGGATCGCTGTAGCGCAACTGTTGCATTTATGAATGCGATTACTTTAACATATACCGCGAGGCTCCCCCTTGAATCTTCGCTGAATTTAACGTGGACGCGTTCTTGCGAATTTCATGAGGATGGACCTTTAGGGGGATGATTTTAGGTTAGTCATGTTTCCCGTGTCAGATGCACTTTGATGGACGTTGCGAGAGGTTAATACTCTTTGGAACGCTGATCCTGGTAAATTGGATCAGGAGCGGCAAATTGCAGTTTCATAGAAACTAGTGGCAGATGCAGGTCAGGCGGCAGATGTTGCACGAAGTGTGTAAATGTGAATGACGGTATGGACCGAAGGGATGCTGGGCTGAAATAAGTTCTTAACTATTCTATCTGGTGGATTCTACTGTCTTTTACTTATGCAGGGACTATACCGTAAGACAAGTCTGCGTTAAGTCTGACGGAAGTCGACAGGGGCGTATGAACGAGGGTCATCAGTCTTGATGCCTATTCATAATTAAATAGTAATCAGACTCGACCGCTTAGGGCGAGTCAGAAGTTTTGTAATCGGACGGACGTTTTTTTTTTGAGTTTCTCTCGTGCTCTTGGTTTTTTTTCGGTGTTTCTATCGTTTTTGTTAATTTTTTGAAATTTTTTCGATTCTCAAAATTATTTTCTACTTTTCTTCTTCGATCTCTACCGTTTATCGCGACTGTCACTTTTCAGTATACTCACGTGTAACACATGGCAAGTACCAATTGGCAAATACCAATTGGCAAGTACGAATGGCGTGTGCGGCTCAAGTTTCCACGTGTGTCGCGCATCGATAATCGCGCAGGTAGAAATAAGTCTTGTCCGCTGCTCGTGGGGCATTGCCAGGCGTTTTAATATGCACGAGCGTCAGAGGCGCAGTGCGTGATCCAAGGCGGGTTCTCACGCAGCAGCACGATAGGCAGACGGACAGAGAGGGAGATAGGGAGTGGGAGGAAGGTGAAGATAAAGAGATAAGAGAAAGAAGAATAAATTGAACGGAGTGTATAGCAGTCGGTACCAGAAGACAGGGAGAGAGAAGAAATTCAGTGCCAAAAAGAAATTGCTGCAGATACCAATGGGGAGTTACAAGCTGAAATAGATATGTGGGAAAGGGACACAGGGTATATGGAATTCATGGCCAGGGGGAGAAAGATAAAAAAAAGAAATAGTGACGTTTCATCCCGATACACGCGACAAGGGACAACGGTACTCGTAGACGTCATTGCTGCTATACGAATCTATAAATACTTCAAAGCAGAGTTCATTCCCTTGATTCGAAGTTAGCCATTGACAGTGTGTGATGAATCATTTATATCCGAACAATCGAATCGCTCAGAACTGTAGTAAAAGACGAATTGGGAGTCGTAAAATGTCCCTAGACTTATGGCTGTGAGTGGAGGTATTTTTTTGAATTTTTTTTTTGCAATTATTATTGCATTATTGACATCACTGCTCACCTTAGAGCCACGGCAGAAAGTAAAGGATGTATCGAGTTCGTCTATCTGCTCTGCCCTTAAGTCCGACTCTTAAAACGTGTTTCCCTAGGGATAAAAATCTTCACGAAAAACCCTAGCCTTTCGCAGATAACGACTGGATAAGAGTAGAGACTATTGGATTTTTTTCTAGTTACTTTTACTAGTTGCCTAGTGACTTTCTTCGTTTCCGAGCATACGAATTGAAGTTGATAAAATTTCGTACACCCGTTATTTCAGTGGATGATTTAGTTTTCCCATTCATTGATTCGGTGTATGGGAGTAGAAGTAATTTGTCTTCCGTGATACGAGGGTCAACTGAATTACGACTTGGACCAGACTACTAACAGACTTTAGTATATTGCACGTGCATTACGTGACTTAAGAAATTTATTATGGCCTAGAAAGTATGGATGAATAAGTGACGGGGTCTGGGGTTAACGGAATAGAAGATTCCGAATGGAGAAATAAGAGCTCGCTTTTGTTTCAGGCCGATGTCCGATAGTGGTCCATACGTGGACGTGTCTCCTCGTGGTAGCTTAAGACACGTGTCTGACATTTGCGAACATCTACGGGTTAGCTACTACAGTGAGCCCCTCTGCTTACTTAAAATTCTACGAGGCTTCTTCGGCAATTAGAATCCACGTGGATTCCCTGCGTGCCTCTTTTGGCTTTTCTCCTGCGGTAGAGTCGTGAGGACCCGTGTGTTTTTTGAATTAAATAATTTCGAGAATCAAATCCCAAAAACCACGTCAAAACGATGAATTTCGATATTGCCGCGTGACTGCAGTCACTAGGATAAAACCACGTTAAAGCATACGGATAAACGTTACTGCGTCAGATAAAAATTGATTTCGCAGAAACTTTGAGAATGATTTTTTGAATAAAATTATTTTCGAAAAATTTATGTAAAACTTTTTTTAGCTCGAAATTATGCAGTCTCCGTATATCGTGGGAGGGATGACGTGGAAGTCTGGGGGAAAAAATGAAATTCCCTAGTGAGAATGAACTTGAGAACGAGAGTGTCCGTTTGGCTGGTATCCCGGTGAAAAGTAAAATGAATTGTTGTAAGGAGGTAAAAAAAAAATAATACAATGCTCCTACACCGTAACTAGTAACGAGACGGTGAACTGGGCTTATCTGGCTTCACAATGGCTACTCGCTAAGTACCCGCCGCCTCTGTAATTCTGCTGCATGAGGCCTCGGTGAACATTAGTTGCTCGTTACTCGAGGCAGAGCCGCAACAATGGGCGCAAGGCGTATCGCAATTTGCGGAATGAATTCCTGTCTAAACTACGGCTGACAGGTGCGATTGAACTTCTTAGCTTTATCACGGGCTTCTGGGAGACACGCGGATAAAGGGGATCAATTAATCGGTTGATAATCGAATATTTTATTATTTCCCTAGTATCGATTCGGCCACGTTCTTCTTTTTCTATTTTTCTATGGTCGACAACCAACCCGTTGTACAGTCCGGACAAAATTTACTCGAGATAGGGGGTAACATTCTACGCATGCGCGTAAGTGGTGCTAATCGTTGCTCAGACATTCTAATTAGGCGGGTTGTATTATAAAATAGGAGGGGGAGAGGGCGAAAAAAAAAATAAAAAAAATTTAAAGATGAGAAGAGACGGCGTCAAAGTACCAAAGGATTTGTGCTGACTAAGAATAAATATTTTCTCGAGTGTCGAGGACGGTGATAAAGGCAAGAAAAGATCTTTTCTTTGTATTATGCCGACCGTCTCTTTTTTTTTCTATTTTCTTCTTCGGACGAGCCTCCTTTTTTTTTTGGGAAAAAAAATATTGCATGGGTACTCGTGCAATTTTTTATTTTTTTACTGTATACTCTGATAATTATAATAGGGCGATTAGCGTTGTATTTTTTTTTCTAATTTTTTCTTATCTTTCTCAACCCTTTCAGGCTATCCTACAGAAGTCCTCTGTGTCAGTGGAGATCGAAGTCAGACCACGGCAACTGGTACCGGATACCAACTGTTTCATCGACTACCTGCCGCAACTGCAGTTGATCGCTAAGGCCACTTCCGGTGCGCAGCCAATCTATACGCTGATGGTACCCCTGGTTGGTAAGTGGGATAATTAATTAATCTACAAGTCAAGTCCATCTCGCACCAAGGTTGGCTACTGTGTCGAATGACTGGAATGAAGGAAACTGATGACCTGGAATTATCATTGCTACCAATCATCAGTGATAACGATAGTGCCAATTAGTGGCGATACTACTGGTGTCGGTAAAACAGATTTAAATTCAATTCTAATAGAAGCAAAAAATTATGCAGCGATAGAAAAATATATGAAATTGGTCCAGGACAATGAACTTGACCATACAGTCCATTTCCGTCGAGAATATCGCTCGGCTTTAGAAAGACTCCAGAACGAAGGACCGGTTAACCTTTTGACCCGGGCGCCCATTTCTCAGCCGCAGGACGACCGATTATCCTTGGCAGTCAGGATAAAATAACAAAGGCCATATAAGAGATTGGGGCTGGGGTGGTTTAAACGTCTGCAAATAATGCCAACGTGCCGATAAATAATATCCTGATAAATTACGATGGTTCCACGAAAAAGGATATTTTAACGAGGCAAAGCGTAGCCAGCAGCAAAGCCTTCGGGTTCGAACGGATAATAAAATGTATCGATAACAAAGGGTTCAAAGGGTAATTTCATTAGATGATTACGAAGATAAAAAAATATATATACAATTCCATAAACATATTTAACATAATTTTTCCAAAAAAAATCATACATTACAATCTCCACATACTTCGGTCATATATCCTTAAGGCATATGGAGATTTTATCCTTTACTACTTCTCAATGTCGTGTTAATGAAACAGCCATAGAAATATGTATGTTTCCTTAGAGAAAAAAAAAGGCAAATACGAAATACCTTGACCTATTGAATTTTCAAAAAAAAAATTCCAAAATCACGTGCTAACATTTATTTGCCAGCGATATTAGGCATTGACAGAATTCTCGTATTGAAATTCTGTGTACAGTTGGCAATGGGATTATGTCATTGACAAGATCCCAACGAGAGATCATGACCTCTGAGGTCAGAATGATTACGAAAGCGCAAACATATATTTCGTCGTATCATTCGTCATGGTACCGATGATCATCATCATCATCATCATCTTCATCATCATCATCACCCATCACAGTTGTCCTCGTGCCTTCGCACCCATCCTGCAGCTTTGCAAATTCTCCCTGCTACTTGTCCAGCAATGATAGTTCATTGGGTCATCGTCATTAAGTCTCGTGAGAATGACTTAAAGAGACAAAAGGCCTTGCGGACTCTTCAATTGGACACGCGAATCCACCCTTCGTCCTTCCGATTATCGTTCCCATAATCCTCATCGATTTCGTTCGTCCCTGCCGATGCGCATGAATATCCTTATTTTCCCCGATCGGTCGAAAGGCAATTGGCCACCGCGTAGACGCTCGACGTCGGCGTCGGGTCGATGACGCCGTCATTATTACCAGTAATTGCAGCAGGCCTTTTGCGATCCTCAGGAATCCAAATCGATTCACAGCTGGCAATTATGCCACAATTGGCTAATCCATCCTGTGGCTTACAAAAGGACGTATCTCCGGGAGTCCTTTGCGCAATTCTCGATCGAGCCAATCGGCCGCCATCTTTATCCTCGTATCATGCACGGTGATAATACGTGAAATTTTTTTTTTTATCATAATAACAAAATTTCGTAACCTTGGCAACCAGTCTCGTGAAATCTTCAAAAAATTGTTAAAATCAAACCAAATCCATCTTACGACTTAGAACATTAATCGATTGTCAATAGAGATTTTAATTGGTCAATTAATTAAAAATACTCCCGGACTCGCTATAGATAATAATTAAGTCATCCAACGTCGTACCAAGGACTTCCTGCATGCCGGCTAATTGGATCCTTGGATCGATAAATAAAATCATTACCAATGATATTGACTCGTGTACCCGATGACACAGTGACACGGTAGCACGTGTGTCAGCTGTCAAAACAATTCAGTGACTAAGAATATTTGTCTATGGTACAATTGAACACGTGGACCGGGCCTTATGCAAAAAAAAAATAATAATAATACATATATTTCGTTTACCATAAATTTTGATCGCTCGCGACTAATTGTATTTTCCCGCCAAAAAAATTTTCTCCCGTAAATTCTAACCTATGGCTATTTGTCTTTTATCCGTGTTATTTTATATCTGTCTTCCGAGAAATTCACGGAAGCGCCGACTTGTCGTAATGGCGCAGGATATCGAGGACGTCGCTGTAACATTTAAGGAGGATCGGCGTGACTGTAGCGATTGATTGATTGCCTCTCGCGGTGTATTAGCCAGGACTCCTCTTTGTAGCCTAAGAAATTCCAGGAACGTCAAACGAGAGACGGATAATGCTGGATGTATTAGGTAAACTCGTGGATGCTGGATTCTGATCGAGAGAGTTATCCAGCCAAGAGAATGACCGAACGGCTGGACAAAGAGAACGAAGGGGAGAGGAGAGAGAGAGAGAGAGAGAGAGAGAGAGAGAGAGAGAGAGAGAGAGAGAGAGAGAGAGAGAGAGAGAGAG
>JARQSW010000867.1:0-16531 GCA_030142375.1 Calameuta pallipes
CCTGTACTTATTCAAGGTCATTTCAATAAACCCTTTTTTGTTACGTTATATTCACGCGAGTTCTAACTCCTTAACCGACAAAGATCCCAAAATATATCTAAGCCCTAACCTCTCAAACGAACTCCTTCGTCACCGAGACGTTACGGCACAACAGAATGAAGGATTTCCGCTGATTATGGCAGCAGGGTGGGAGGTACACGTTTTTTTTTTGTGTTTTATATTTTTCAAGCGAATCCGAAAGGATCGGTCAAAATTTGAATACTACGGGCTCCGAGAGTACCAATTACGGGCCTGGCGCAGCGCGCTAGCAACGCGACGCGACAGCCAGACCGGAGCACACACCCTAAGAGACATTCGGCGAGCGTGTCTCACCGATCCAGAGGTCATACGGAAGTCGCAGTAACGGCCTGGAGCCGCCCATCGAGGGAGCAGAGGTGGATGTGATTCCCGCCTCCCGAAAATATCATTGCAGCTACCCCAAACATGAAAGATGCTAGGATCTATTTTATCTGTATCGAAGAAAACAATTGAAGATCGCAAACGCTCTGGAGAAGTCGATGTGCCCGCTAATTTGATTGGCCTAAGGGATGTATTACAGCGCGCTTCTTGGGAAGGTTCCCGATTTTCCAAATTCGTAGCGTCGCTCACGGTGTGGCCGAGCCTAGGAACAGACGTGTATTCGTCTGGTAAATGTTGTATAGTATCGTATCGTTTTGTCCTAGTTTTGTCTGATTTGTATAGTTTTGTATAGTCTACCGAGACATTTTGCGATCGTTTCAGGGATCCGGTATCAGACAGATTGTGTCTTGAGGATACCTGGAGGGACTAAAAAGGCGGTGAGTGACGTTTTTGTGAGTTGACCATATTTACGTTAATGATAGATAGACCGTGTCGCAGTGTCGTGCCTCACGCATTCCCGATCATTATCGTATCCGCGGATTGCTCGTCGGTGGCGCTCTGGTGGATCGGTGCTATTTAATATCGTTTATGAATCAAATTTTGGTTTTGCGTTACCGCCTATACAGTCCACGCCTCGCGGAGTCGTTTCCTTACCGCAAGGGTATCGTGAGTCCGTTAGCACTATAGTTAACGTTAAATTCATATTCTATTTCTGTATAATATTCTGCTGTTTGTATAGTCCGTCTGGAATATTGTATATAGTGTACTTTCTTATCGTATCGAGTACGATATCTTTTTGTAGAATATTAAGGTCTTGTAAATTTGTGGATATTATTTTGCCAATAGGTCTGCGGGACCGCCGGTTTAATAATTCCCTTGAAGGATCTACGGTCCCGTTCTATGAAAAGCTTGTGTAATTTTGTTCAGGAACCATTGTTCACTTTATATTTCTTGTTTTGTTTAATAAATCGGGTCAGTTTGTGGTCCCGTATTTAATTTTGGAAACTTTAGTATCTGTTGGTTGTAGATTTTAGAGTGAACCTCCCCAGTTTCCAGAATTCGTATTATTGTCTCCCAGACCCAGGACCCCACCGTCGAAGAGCTGACCAGGATGTCCTTAGGAGACAGCGGTGTAACTCTGTTTATACCTGGCGCCCAATAATTTAGTCTTTCATTAATTGTTTTACGCGGTGCCATTTATTTGTGCGTCATCTTGTAAAAGGCAGCGTCAGAATATATGTATATATCAATTGAAAATTCAAGCGACGCTAACATCGAGATTAAACTCAACCATTCCATTGATAACTTTTCAATCCCGAGAATTTTTCATACTACGATTCCTAATGATTTTCCTTATCTGTGCGATGCACGTTCTTGTAAAAATTCTATAAAACCAAGTAAATTAAAAAATTGCAATTTCTATTCATAAGTATGCATGCGGCAAACATCGTTGTATCTTTATTAGATGCATGACAAAAACGTAAACAAAATTATCTTCGCATCATTCGCAATAAGTTTTGCAACACCTCTGAGAGAGCGTTTACTATTACCTATTATTTTTATCATTGTCTATTTTTCGCATTCATACTTGAATTATAATGACTATGTACAAATTAATAATTTTCAATTACATCCTGAAAAAATTGTTTACACTCTGGGTGAAGTAGTTTGCACTACTCACTCATTTATTTAAAACTAATACGAAATATAATATTAATGGCGAGTGAAAAATGAAGTGTCTATAGGAAAACTCGTCACTTCACACAATGTACCTTAACCCTAGAACGGTACACTTCCACATCCGATCACTAAAGGTACACTGGGTGTTGGGTGTGCGACACCCAGTGTACCGTTCCTTTAGTATTTCGAAAACTCTTATAAATCATGCTTTAATATATATATATTTCTTTTCCAATTTTAAGCTATACAAGTAGTTTAGTGATAGTTGGATTAATTATGAGATCAAATGTTATAAAATATAATTTGGAAACACTTACAGCTAGATGTAGAAAGTCAATCACGGATTTACCGTAACCCTTTGTCAGAGAAAAAAACATGCTCCCGCAGTGAAGCGAGCCTCGCTATATTTTTGTTATAAAAAATGCTAGCAATGGCGAAGTGTTTTACGAAGTACATTAGATCCAACTTATGTTTCATTTATTCTTTTCGAATGATTCGAATAAATTTAGATCGAATCGATAATGTAAATTAGATTAATTAACATATCACCCGAATCGCATCTGTGTGCTTACCACGGCGAGCATTGCATATTTCACCTCGCATTCGCGGTCAGTAAAGAAAATACGACAACGCCTTCCAATTAGCTGGGACGCAGTTTTTGATTAAACAAAAATAGTATATCAAACACCCAGGCAACCAAAAGAGTCAAGGAGAAAGGGGGAGGGAGGGGGGGGATAACATAGTAGGTTCATTAAAGATAACTAAACTCATTCCAGGATGAGCTATTGCTGAAGAGTAAATTCAATTCATGATTCTTCCGAGACTTGCAATGGCTTTTTGTAATAACGAAAAGAAAAATGAGATAATCGGGCAAAGGAAGAGAGAAAAACGAGATCGTTACGCGAATAATGAAGTGAGCCATTACATACCTAAAATATACATATGTATAAACATTTCTTCTTTGCACGGAAAGTCTATAAAAAATGATTACTGATTCGGCTGGCGATACGATCACCAAGTCCTGTAAAGTGGGAACGTGACACTGTATCGTCACTCCTGGGGCATTTCTGATTTAGCACAGAAATTCGAGCTCCTTGCACGAGCACAGTTCCCACATAACGTGGTTCTCATGTTATTAAAGACGACTTTGATTATAATGATACTCTATTGATTCTGCGTACGACGTTCACCGATAATGTTCTCTAACTTCCTGGTGACGAATGAAGTTGTCATATTTTTCTTTGCTGGAGAATGCTCTACTGAAGTCATTTCGATATCTGTGTCATCCGACAATAATCTCTTGCCGACAGATTTCTTAGCGTCGACGGATATCATCATCTGGTTAATAGCCTCCAGATCCTAGAAAACAAAAATTAGACAATTAATTCTTGAATGAATAATAATTATTTTTTAAATTCTTTGTCATTACTTTGGCAGGACTGCGACCTAGTGAGTAACTCAGCTGCGGCGCTGGCGATGCTGTGATTGCTGTCGGATCCAGAGTCCTGGTGGTTACACTGTTTGTGACACGTCTAACTGGAGACCTAGCACTAGGTTTAGATTGCGGCAATGGACTGAGGGCCAAGTTCATAACACCACCCCGAGACCAGCCAAGTTTGTTCGCAACTTCTTTAACCTGCGGCACGTAGACAGTGTTGTAAAATTTAATAAGGTCGCCACGAGTCTCGGGTCCGAAATTACGCGAGGTGCCAGCCATATTGGTAGGTGTTGGTGGTGCGATATTATTTCTCTGATCCGTCGAGGCTTCAATGTTTCTAGTTCTGTCCGATTCGCTGTTGCCATTTGTTTCATTCTTGTCGATAAGTACTGATCTGTAAATATGCGACTCAGCCTGGGGCTGTAACCGATAGCAACGCATAATTTCCGTGAAGGTATTTCTCTCCATCTTCGCGAGTTTACATATTACGTAAACAGCACACATAAGAATCTGATCCAAGTGCCGATCTTTCATAAGGTGAGTACGGTCCTTAACAGAGTACTCAAAAATTGTCCATATCTTTTTCTTCATCTCCTCATCGACGATATCTAAAGACTTGCATAGATCCTGCATACGTATACTAGACAGATTATAAAATTTTCTGAAGAAGAGCGCCAAAGAGCCCGTTCGTCGTGGTTTCGCTTGTTCTTTGTTCACTATAGTTGACTGGATTGGCGCGCCACAACCTTGCAGCGTAGATGTCTTTGGAATGGCTATCTGGTGATCTGGCAGTGTCAAAAGTATTCTTTGATTACCGTCGATCGTTACGACCTTTGGAGACAAGACACTTTGGCCCCCTACTCGTAAGATACTCTGTCCACTGATTCTACTGTCAGGAAACAGTCGTTTCTTAGCGACACCTGAAGCAACCACAGGAGACTGAAATCTGATAGAAATTTGCGGTAAATTTCGAAATCTCATACATCTTACTCGCGTCAATAAGAAATAAAACAAACCTTTCAGATGCAGATGATATAGGACTTTGCTGGATGTCGTGCTGAGTCCCACGGTCCAGCGCGAGTCTTCTTAAAACAGGTTGACCTGGTGTGTTGGGGTCAAAAGTGTCTGCATTGCCCGATAAAGTAACTTCTTCGTTGCTCGGTACGCCACCTTCTGCATTTCCTATAACAGTCCATAAAGGACTCTCGCTTCGCCAAGCAAGTGACTCTAAAATTTTCTCCTCGATGAGATTCAGGTGTTTCACTACGTCGCGCGACAGTCCTTCCTCGTCTCTGACGATGATTTCTATAACCTTATAGAAATGATAGGCGTCCAAGTTTAAGGCTGTTAGAATCCATGGAAACACCTTGTCACTGTTATAAGAGTAGATGACTATTTCCAAGCAACAGGCGAAAAGGCACCGATGGAATATTTCATTTGAAAGCAAATTCTGAATACACAAAAATATGAAGGAATAAATGCAATATCCGTAATATCCGTTGTCGTTTAAACAAATTTTTTATAATTTCTATCACTTACTATGATATCGCAATTAGGCTTCCTGCGTTTTTCATCATTTAAGATCATCTCCAGGAGTTTATAGTACAGAGTTTGTCCCAGGTGAAGACGTTTCTTTCCAAAATTTAAATTTGACGCTTCGTTGCCTTCAGTATTCAGAGTATATTGAGCACAAAATTGTTCACCAATCTCCCTCACTCTGGCTTCCACCGTCCTAACATCCTGAGTGCAACTGTTAAACATTTCTATGAGACTCTCACTTGGGGCGGCTTGGCGACCAGCTAATAAAGCCTGTAGACGACTAACACTCTGCGTTGCGGTAGACACTGCTGTCACGTTGGACATATCTTTCTTTCTAAGGTATTTGCGCCCGGTTAAAGGCGTCGGTGGCGTCAAATGCTGCATTTGCTATATAGTAACATAAAGAAAAACCATATTAAACTTACATACGATTTTAATTATCATATGAAAAAGCTGATTTTGATTTTTTAATTGGTTATTATTACACTTAGCACACTGTATTCGTGTCAATAATGATCAAAGTATTTCATATTTTTTTAAAGATTATATGAAATAACTTATATGCGCATGATCCTACACGAATTATCGCGTGTAAAACAGAAGTGATTTACGATTGTAAACCAGCCGCCTAACGAAACATTAAAATCTTAATGAGCTTTTACAATTTCGAAAAGATGATCCAGAATAATATAAAAAATTTGGAAAATACTCACGCCACCGTACTGTTCCTTCTTGAACTGAAATTGTTCATGAAGGTTACCAAAGTTAACAGCATCCGCAGGCGATCCAATATTATCCTTAGCATCAGCACCTGAAACCGAAAGGATATTTATTAATAATTATTGAATAGTAAGTTTTCAACAACTCCATTGCTGCCTAGGGATACCCAATTAAATATGATATACAGTATCTATGTACTGTACACAAAAACAACCTGCGTCGGCGAGATCTACTGATCATGTTGCATTGAAAGTGAGCCTATCTCTATTCTCTACACTGTCATGAAAACCCACCTTTCAAAGTCATATGTCTTGAAAGTTTAGTGCGATAAGCAATCTCTCTGCCGACTATTTCCAAGCTTGACATTCCATTCATCCTGATTCGTCTCCACTCAGCTGCAAATCACAGCCACGACAAAGCGGAAAGAAACGGGTTAACAGCCAGAAGTGTAAATGAGTAAGGGAATACATAAGTGCAGCTGAATGCAATAGATTGTAATTGAATTATATACATACATAAAGATGCATAATATGTAGGTGTATAAAAATGATAATCTAACAGTGTGCTACATGTGATGCATTTGAAATTCAAGGGTTACCTGCTTGTAAATAACATGCAAGGGGATTGGGTGCTTATTGCCAGGTGCAAGTAGGGATACTTAAGGGGGTTCGATTTATGGAACAGGTGGACTTTAGTGCTTAAGGTCTGATCAGCTGTTATTAAAAGCCATGCTGTATATTAACGAAGGTCAAAACATGCTTTTTCTACTAAAGGGCGCATTTTTTCACACTTAGAAAACAGTTGTATCGCAATATAAAATTCAGAGTCCCATCCGCATCTGGAAAGCAAGATAACTAACCCCAAGAAAATACTTATTCGGTAAGATTGATACGAATGAAGCTGATTATTTTATTAATTTTTTGTGCACCAATTATATTTGAAACTTGTCTATTTTTCAAAGTATATTATTATTCTTACCCAAAAAAATTCGTTCATCAAAATCCCCCACGCTTAAAACGTGCTGCTCATAGGCTTTGTTTACAGCCTTGTTGTTTCCGTCAAAATAAAGGGCTTCTAAGATTCCGGAGGAGGTTGACTGATCGCCCCGTAAAATCCTCTCGTTAAATAATTTGTTTATGTGATTCTTCAACGTATATTCTTTGATACCTTTTGCCTCAATAACTAAGGCATCATGACGTTCACAGAGAAGATTAACAATGCAGTTTGCTACTCTTGGTGGAATATAGTGATCATTGTTGAAGTTTGGTGGCAACCCTGGATACAAACGATATGTAGATATGATATAATAACAAAGTTTACTGTCAGTGATAAATATAGTCGGTCCACGAGTTCGGTATGATGTTCTGACAGTTCGCAAGGCACACAGTAGTAACCAAGTGACACATGGTTTTCCATAAAAAAATGTAAATATATGGTAAAATAAAAAAATAAAACGTATTTAGTGGAAAGCCATGCATATCCATACTTTCTAACAAACATTTTATGCAGTGACATAAATGCCATGCTGGAGACTCAATTGTTTTCAATCTGCCAAGAAAACACATCGAACTCATGGACAGACTATAAGAATTGCTTACCAGGAAATATTGGGTTAAGGAGATCTTTTCTGTTTGCTAGCAATGCATTACTGTAGATAAAATCACAAGTGACAATAAGTAAATGATAAGAATTAACAAGATCATCAGAGATGTCAGGGAAAGCTCCTTTGATGCAGACAAAAAGAGTCCAACAAAATTCAAAGACTCTGGATGGGGTACATGGTAGAGTCTTATGTCGTCTTGATCTTGGTGGACGTGACACATCATCTGCTGGGTCTTTAAAAATGTCAGTAAAAATAGGTTGATACTTCTTGAATATCACCATAGAGACGGCAAAGTTCCTCTCAAGCTTCTCTATTTTGGAGCGGAAATCCTGCGGCATGTTAGCCATGTCTGCCCATGATTTACTTTTTGTGAAGAACTGCATTAGAGATAAATTGCACAAACGCAGAAGGCGTGTGAGAGATACGCAGTTGCCTTCAACATTTGCACCAGTTCTTCCAACAGTTGGTGTTGAAGATCTTCGGCAAGCAACATACAATGCACATCCTATCCAGTGAAGTTGATCACCCTGAAAATATATAAAAATCACCTGTGTAACATGCAATAATTCTGCCCAAATATGCTTATCATTTAACTTTCTAAAAAGACAACATTCAATTTATTAAACTGAGAATAAAATTAATTTGATAGGTAATACAAAAATAAATTGTTATCATTTCTTATGAATTACATTCATTATGATATCCATAGCAATTGAAAAAGGCTGTATTTTTCTATTTATAGGGCAACAAAATGCCGCGCTAAATATTCAAACTTCCGAGATCAACAATGGCTAATTTCAAGAAAAAATGTTTGTTGTTCTTTTATATTAAATGAGCTAAAACTTGAACGTTTTATTCCTGAATATTTTATCAAAACAAGTAAAGAAACGATGATAAAATTTGTTTTTAATCAAGCGAAGTATTCACGAAAAATTGAATCCTGAGTCCTTTAATAAAGGATTACATGAAAAATTGTACGTGTTTCGCAATTATTAAATTATAGGGAAAACGTTGGAGCGCTCATTTCTAATAAGAAAAGCCCATGGAAATTGTTAGACAGTTGTATTTGATGAAATACCTCCAAAGTGTAGTTCTGTCGAATAGTCTCGTAGGATCTCCAGGCTTCAGATGCCGCTGTAGCATCCATATTTAGCTTTTGGCATAAATCCTGATGTCTGCTGTACGTAGAATCTTCGACATCGTCCGACTGCCCCATTTTCTACGAAAAATATTACGGAAAACTATGAAAAATCACTGGAACACTATCACTGCCTAACTGAGGTGCGCCATACGAGAAGCCTGTAGCGCCTTGGCGGGAAACAGTCATGCACCATCGCCATTTCTGCCAACTTGGCGGGAAATACATATAGTGAGCTACTTATTGTAAGAATATTAACCTTCTGGTTTAATATGTTGATAATTATGAAAAACTTTATAACTTTATACACATTCTGTATATAATTATTATAATGGTCAATTTGTTTGGTCTGACTGAAAAATTTGGGACTACTTTTTTGGGCGCGCGAGTGTTGTACATACACTGCATGAATCTCTATTGCGCAGCAACGAACCAATTTCATTATATTTGTACTCACGCCTCAGTAATATTCAAAGATGCATTTAGGCGACGATAGGTTTTATTTATTTGAAACTTATTTTTTAGCAGTTTATCTGTCACGAATGCTGTACTGAGATGCTGCGCGCGATTTCCCGCTTTGTTACTACTATACTCATCCAGTATGCTATCATGATCCAGTCCACATGAGAGGCCAGTGCATTAGTGTTATTAAGTACTGTATTATCATTCTCAAATAATATATCAATTCACGTTTATTTTGTTACAAAAGTAGAACATAATGTTTTATGAATGCGTAAACAAATATTTGATACAAACGTATATGATTAATTCATTTAGCTTTTACAACTTCGTTTCTTAGGGGTTTTGTCATTTGTCATGAATCGTAAGGTATCTATAAGTTCGAAGATACATATCGTCCGTACCTTTCATAACCTCAAGGAGACTCTGATTACGCCAATTAAAAATAATTTGTAATTATAGGATGTTATTCTGTCATTAATTTACTAAAAAACTTGTTTAATATGCAATATCGACACAGTTTCATGATGTCTTTTATTCAACATCGATATATTCATTGTAGTTCTGTAAATTTAAAAAATTATTTTACCAGACAAAGTAGGTTCATGAAAGGTATGTTAAACAATGATCAATCTAAAAGGTAATTACAATTATATATATATCGAATATATTGATATATACAGTGTTAATGTATCTAAAATACACTGGAGAAATTGCCAAATATACGTGATATTTCAGAAAATGGTATAAGGAAACGGTTACAACTACTATGCCAAGTAATTTTCTATCGGAAAAACCTAAGATTCAATGTAATAACCGCAGAATGAATGTTTTGAATAAACTCTTTATGGAATATATAACAGATTTGATGTCCACTGGTGAAGTTGCATCTAAATTGGTTGGCAAAGGGATTGAAATATCACAAGTAAAAGTAACACCACGGTTTGACTATCTTCGAGTATATTGGATTGCCAAGGGTGATGTAAAGCATGATAATGAAATAGAGCAAGTTTTGCATTCATCAGCTGGTCACATAAGACACGAATTGACTCAACTCCGTGTAGTAGGCATGGTCCCAGTGATAACATTTGTGAAAGACAAAAGATTCTCATTTCTAGCAGAAGTTGAAAGTAAACTAGCTATAGCAGATTTTGGTGATGATTTCACACCTACCACAGACGTATTAAAACCAGCACAGGAATCCATATTACACTCCAAACTTTCACCTCACATTCGTTCTAAACTTAAAGACATTGAAACATCTGAGGAAAACAAGGACAATGAATTTGTTATAGACCTGCCTCCAATGCGATGTGATGTTTTTGGATTAAACCAACTCAATATTATGTCAAGAGTAAGTAGTATTACATCTGTTAATGATAATTTATAGCAAATAAGATTCTACAGAACTTGTATTGTTTTAGGTCCAACAATCAATGAAAAAGTCGCATGGAGCTGCTCAGAGTCGACTGAACTCACAGTTGCCTGATTCACTTGCACCAATAACCATGAATTCATTTAAGGTAGCAGATTATTTGACTGCTAAAGAAGACAAGGAAGCGTTTTCGAAATTTTTGTTTCAACGTATAATTGATGAGAAACATAGAAAACGAAGGCAGCATTCAAAAATTAGTCAAAAGTTAGATGATATCAACGTAGACACTACTGAAGATTACAATGTAGACGAATTATATGACGCTAATAACGACGATGACTTTGACGATATAGAATTCGAAAAGTTGAAATAAAGGTTGAAAAATGACATAATCGCAGAGTATTATTTATTTTTTTGTGTAAATATAATACATAATAATGATCTGACTTTTATGTATACATATAATAATAATAATAATTTAGGAGGTCAGTACTATGTCACATTGTACATTTATACAGTTCTTTAATTATCTAAGCTCTGAAAAATAAAACTTAGAAAGAAGCTTGAAATCGAAACTCCAATGTTCCGCTTTGAATTCTACTTTGAACTATCCCGTTATTCTGACATTACACAATATATGAATTGGAAATATTAATAGTCAGTTGTATTGCGCAACCGATTATTAACACGTTGACTGCGATGGGGGTCACCGGTGACCGGCAACGCGGCATGAAAAATTTACGTTGGCGCTTTGGGCAAATCATGGAAAATGCGCCTGGCAGTCAACGTATTAAGGGTAAAAATATAATTAAAAAGTATTAGCTAAGACAGCACTGGAATTTAATCTAAGTTTCGTATTTTTGATTTGCAACGACGGCAAACTATTTTATGTCCTCAATCATTTAAAAATAAATATAGGCATAATGGATGAGCCAAAAAGTATCAAAATCTGAAAGTAAATATTGATCATCAAAATCAACTGTAAATTTCTCCGTTTATAATTACCGATCTTCTTCAAAGAGAATATAGCTTCCAGGAAAAAAAATGTTTGGACTAATTAAACAAAAAAGGAACATTTTTAGTATAAAATATTGCTTCATACTTAATCTTCACTTTTCTTTGGTATTTTTTAAATTTTCGTTCGACATTTATATCATAAGAAGAACTTTCAGCGCTGTCGTACTTGACCATAAAATATTTTACTATAGATCATGGAGTATGTACGCGTTTTTTAAATTTTCGTTTGCCTCAAAAATACTCTTTCGCTAAGCTCTTTAATTCACTCTTGCTCTGTATAAAACTTACATGCATTCGGTTGCCTTAAACTCTACAACTTATTAATCTAATCATGCTATATGATTGTGTTCAACATCAACAGCGTTAAGGAAGCAAGGGCATTTGATTAGTCATTTGATCGCAAATCTTGCAACCATTGTAAAATTTCACCAATCAAATATATTTACTTTCTTAGTGCTGTTTCTGCTGAATAATGCTTATGTATTGCGTACCAGACAGAAAATTATAGAGGTGCCACACGCAATACTGTAACGTTCGAATTGAAAAATAAAAAGAATTACTATTTCATCAACATGATCTCGGTCGTGATGTATCTATGCCTTGTTCATTTATTCCCCTGGGTTCATCTTCATCATCCGGCTGTACGGAATTACTTTCCGTAATGCTTTTTTGCGAGGGACGAATATTGGATGACGTTAGATTTGATGTGGAATCGCTCAAGGCACACGCATCCACTACGTGTTTATTAAACGTGTCACTTTTATCAGCATAAACGTGATGGCCAGCACCCGTAATCACCTGAAGTAAAAGAGCGCAGTGACGATTAGATCGTTGTATAATATTTTATGTCGGTAAGAATCCTTAAGAAAGTTTCGTTAAAGTACCTTAATAAATTTAATGATAAGAATAAGATTGATAATATAAGCACGTGGTTCGCTCATACGCAATTATTACAGTTACGGTTTTTGCGAATTACAGACATAAATCGTAGTAAATTTACTGAGAGCCGATTACAACATCCTCGGTTAAATTTCGAATCCACCAAATGTGAGTATCCTTTAACAACTTTACCGAAGTTTAAAATTTAATAGAAAATTGTGCAATTGGCCCTACGGAAGAATTACATAGAACTCTGATACTAATCGGTTATAATGATAAGTTTAAGGATTTTCCGCATTTTTTGCATGTGGAACTTTTCAGTTATACTGCTGAACTTGCCTGTACATGAACGTATGACGACGACCTGGTTTGCTTTATAGTCTCACCGGCCGTATTGTCAACCCAGGATCGGCTACCATATAATAGAGTTATTGGAATGTCCTGACTTAATTTGTCCATCCTCTTAACGATGGGGTTCTTAGCCCAACCGAAACCCTGCATCATCGCGTGAAATGCACTCTCGCCACTACATGAACATGGAAAAAAAAAGATGGACTTCTAATGCATTTAATAAATTTTTAAGAAGATAGGATATTTGCCATTAAACTTACGATGGGGTTTGTGCATTACACTGATGTATATATTGAGAAATTATGCTCACATCGTCCTTTAGTAAGGGAGCAAATTTCTTGACAATGTCTGGTCGTGTTGTTTCTATTAGCCATTGTCCTAATGCATAAATCAAGTATTTTTATTATTAATAATAAAATTTAGTTTGAATTAATAGAATCAATAAATTATTCAATCCACTAACCAAAGGGTCCAGCTACTCTGACTGCCCATAAAGGATTCAAAGGCTGTACCATGTATGCAATAGCCTTTACCCAGAATGGAATATGCACCCTCGATACTGCATCTGTTGGTTTCTCCGGAAAACCCCATGGATCCGCTAGTATAAGATGTTTTACTCTTTCTGGGTACTGTATGGCATAAGAAGCAGCTAGAAAACCTCCCATGGAGTGGCCAAGCAGTACGAATTTTTCTAATTGCATTTCTCGTCGCCACTCTTCGACAGATTGTACTAACTGGTTTTCAGCTTCCTGAGCCTCGCTGCTAAACACAGGTCGACTGCTTCTACCAAAGCCTGTATAATAAAGAAAGACAACGCTGTTTATCTAATCGTATGTTGTCATTGCTTCATAGATATCCACTGTTATTGCTATTACTACGCTTTACTGGTGGATTTTAGTAATCCGTGCGTCAAGAATTATACATAGGAAAAACATTAATTCTGGAATATGTAAACAGGACAGTTATCAACAATCTGTGACTGATAGTGCGTTTGTAAATTTCATTTATACATCGCAGGAGGTATCAGCACTAAAGAGATAATATGTCTTGCTAGAAATAGAGCAAATATATTAAGATTCGATAAAACATTAAAAAGGTATACTCATATAGATATACAAAGGTCTGTAAGGACTAGTGTTCTGACTGTCCTCTAGGCTGGAATTACATATCAGCTTACAGTGACCCTGGCATTTGATTTCTGATAATAATAAAATCTCCCTTAGAGATAGGTAACGCAAGACAGTAATTCTAATACATGCGAACATGTGTATATAATCAAATGTGACCATTTAGATGTATCCGTTTCAGCAATAAATTATTTATTGAGCTCTTATATGCTACTTATTATCAGTTCTTATTCTCATTATCAAAAAATGCATATAGTAATTATAGGGTAAAATTTGAGATATACTATATTGAGGCCCAATTACTCAATTGAACGTTATGAAAATTAATTAAAATACATCAACCGAGCAGTACAAATTTAAATTTCATACAGTTACTTATGTACGATTGAGTCCAATAAACAATTATTATCTATGATTTTTGATATTGAATACAAAGAGTAAAGTTAATTTTTTAAACTTACTTTATAAAGTTTAAAGTGGTAAATAATTATACAATAGAAAATTTGTATTGCACAGTGTACTTGGTATCAAGCCTTTAGGAGTAGTGAGACAAAGTAGTGTAATGTGGTTTTAACCTCATGGTCTTATCAAATAAGATCATCAGTGTCACCACACAAAGACTGATAGAATGATCACATATGTAATATATAAAAAGATACAAAGAAATTTATTACTCAATAAGCTATTTTTTCTGTAGATAATACATAAATTTATAGTGAGAAACGCAGCAAAAATTTTGCCTGCAATTGTGCAATAGTATAGTGTTCACAGAGATGTTAATAACAACTAAATAAGTAAAAATATTTACCGAGAATGTCAATAGCATAAACTGGCCTTTGCGATGCAAGAGTATCTAAATTTAAGCACCATAATGCTACTCCAGCACCTAAACCATGAAGTAAAACAATTGGTGTTTTTGGGGATTCCTCATTCAATGATATGGTCCATATCTTGTCTGCAGTTCCCACCACTGGTCCGATATCCACATACCAACCACGGTAAGCTGTTTTTAAACCTGTGAAGAAATGTGTACGTGTTGAGTAACTTTGATTATATTAATTATCCGATCAAATATTTTGTATATGTTATACATAACGTACAGGATAGTTTAATTAGATAAATTTGAAATGTTCACATTATGATTTTAAAAATCTGCTAGCCATCATTAATCTTTCTAATACAATTGTTTCTTCATGATAATTTTAACTCTGTACAAAATTGTAAAAAGAAAATAAATTTTGTTGTGACATTAACTTACAAGATAGAATTTTCTTCTCAGCTGCTCGCAACATCATTGATGATGATGCAGACCAACTAAACCATCCCCAGATCCAGCTGTTAACATAAGACGATAAATTGTTTATATCATATCCTTATATAATTTGTGTCTAATAAAATAACAAATTTATGCTATATTTAAAGTATGCAATGTTGAATGACAGATAGAATTAGAAGCTGTACATATTCTTATGACATTATAAAAAGTTATCTTTGGGAATATAAACCATACATTGAAAATATAATATACCTAAATTTTAATAGGACCCATAAAATTTAAATAAAAATTTATGAAAACGCCAAGTTTCATGAACGTATACCATATAAGAAAAACCATTGTATACTTTTTCTATAAAAATTAATAACGATGTTAAAATTATTTTTATCAAATTTTCACCTGTCAGTACTACTCATTATTTTAATCCATTGATAGAAGACATTTCGAACTTTAAAATTCTGACATCACAAAAGACGCACATTTTACTAATGACGCAACATTATATTTATTACGTAACTATTGCGAATATTTATAAATAGAAGACACAGGTAGCAGCGGAGGAAACTAATATGCTGATATTGATGCATGCAGCTTCCAAACGTGTTTTTGAAATATGTCAATTGATGAGTATTCTATCGTAACAGATCTTTATTACCTGTTCGACTTGGCCAGTTCATTATCTGCCATGAGTTTTGTTCTTCGATTTTGTCTGTTTTTCCGTTTCTTCGCTGTCAATTTTGGTCAATACGAAAAAAATACGACTCTAAGGTGCGTATACGTTGACTTATTGATGTCGTCTGCTGGGGAATTACAGATATGTAGCCATTACGAATAAGATCAGCTGATCATTCGGATTATAACATTAGACATATCATGGTGCAAAGGACGATGATGACTGATTGTAAGATTGCATTTACATTTCCTCCTTCTTTTGTGTAAAATGAAAATCAGTTTTATCAATAGAATCACAATGATAAATTCTATGCAGTGGATGGTCTCTGCTAGTTTATAATCCGGGATTGATTGAAATACGCAAAAGACTTTGGTGAAGTTCTAAGTGACTAACAGTGACTAATGATACAGATTTCGCCCAACACTGTTTGGATTCGGTGTATAAACTCTGTAGGTTCCCTCCAGTTCCCTCCAGTTCCCTCACACACGGTTATACATATGTATATAAGACCGTCGGGAAGTTAGCGCGGGAAAATCAAAATTTATATGTTTATAATGCCTACAAAATTGCTCCTTAAATGCTCCATATGTTTCCGTAATTGCTCCACTGCTACTATACAATAATTAATAAATATTCATTAAAACAAAAAATTTGTATTTTTGTTGAAATTTCGAATAACGAAGCAGATTTTCACATGATTTTCTTGATGAATAATTAGTCCCGATTTGCTTCCAATTGCTCCGCAATTAGTTTTTTTTTTTAAGTAAAGCATCTTTAAAAAATAAGTAAAATTTGATTTTCACTTAGCTCGATTGCAAACGTAAACAATATGATTGGTTTGCGAACACACCTACGAC
>JARQSW010000870.1:13844-135805 GCA_030142375.1 Calameuta pallipes
AGAGAGAGAGAGAGAGAGAGAGAGAGAGAGAGAGAGAGAGAGAGAGAGAGAGAGAGAGAGAGAGAGAGAGAGAGTTCGGAACGAAAGCTGATTAATGATATGCTATTGAAAAGTGAAAGGTTGTGAAAAATTATGCTTTCGTGCAAATGTCCTAGATGTTATTTCTCCAGAGTCTATTTTTGTGAGCGCGGCCAAAGTCAATAAACCAGGTATTATTAATAGGTCCAACAGCAGGAGTTGCTCCTCGTGACGGAGCAGGGAGTAAACTGTACGAGTAGGAAGGCGAACCTTGGTGTTCCTGAAGAGCGCTGGTCTGCCTCGAGGAGTCGCTAGCGATGCTGCTGCTTTCACTGTCCCGTACGACGCTGTCGTAACCCGAGCTTTCGGCTCGATGCCTCGAAAGGGTAGCCGGAGAGAGTTTAGCAGCCCTTGGAGTAGAATCAGCACCCGAGTCATAACCCTCTTTATTTAGTCCCAGAGACGAGCCCAAGCTCAGGATCTTCCGTTGCATTTTCCCTGAAGATGGCACAGAAGAAGGTATCGACAATTGCAGGGGCACCGGAACTGCAAGACAAAGACACGAGGGACCTACAGATACTTCATTCTCGTGAGGTTTGCATTTTGAACTTTAGACGACGATTGGTTGTCAGTCTGCTTACCTGGAAGCTTAAGGTCTTCTTCAATGTCCGATTTCCCAGTGACTGTTCTCTCGGATCTTTCGGATCTTTCGGATCTCTCGGATCTCTCGGCAGTAGTGAAGAGTTTCTTGGCCTCGATGTACTCTTCCTCAGGATCAGAACCCGAGGCCCCGTTTCCTGGTATCCTCTCAATTTCCTCCTTGAGATTAGGATTTGAAGCGCCATCCGGATGCCTTAGACTAGATATATTGCACTCGCCGAACTTGCCGCAGTATCTTTTGGGACTTGCGAGATGAGCTCCACTGCTTGGATACCAGTAGGACGTGGTCGCGGGTCGCGACATGCTCTGCCTGCAGTTGTCGCAGATTTTCTCCTGGTCGGTTTTCCCTGCGATATAGGCAGGCTCGCTGTAGATGCTCCCATGGTTGCTGGCGTTGTCGTTGAAGAAGACATCCGATAGGGACAAGGAGTGACAGCGAGACGGTGGACGGAAGACGGTGGCGGCTGGAATATGTCCTGCGTTAATGTTATACATGCTGTAGCTACGTGAACATTTCAAACTTTTATTTTTGTTCGATCGAGTATTGGTTTTATTAGTGCGATACGTTTAGGGAGAAAGAGACGTCGGCAGGATCCAATAACAATTGGCTGCATATTAGGATTCGAACTTACATGGAGCGTCCCTAACGCTCACGGAGGACGAGTTCTCTCTCTGATAAGTTGCTGAATTGGAGACGTTGGCGAGGGCAAGTTTGCTCTGATAAAGTTCGTGGAGACGAGCCAATTGATCGAACTTGTGTCTGGTTTCCTGCTCCAGGAAGTCCTCGTGGTCAAAGTACGGTCGAGGAAGCATGCCCGCCCCCACGGGCGGCGGGTATTGAGGTCTGTAGCGTTCGCTGTCCGACATCACTGACATCGAGTCTGGAAATTTTCAATTTTCTTCTCTCTCGCCATTGTTTAAGAGTTAAAAAAGGGGGAGTATTGGGAGACGATGGAGAGAGGTTTGATAGCTTAAGCTGCTCAAATATATAGGCTCTTCGACCTTCTCTCTCTTATCTCGAGAGGCTGTCGAAAAGCAATTACAGTTAACTCGCCTAAATTACTATAGTTTTCAATGATAGCTAATAATAGATAACGTAAGAGGATCTTCTGGTTTCTCCGAAGAGAACCGCTTCTCTCTCTCCTCGCAGGATTTTTAAAGGGAGAGTCCCGTTATCCTTGTTTTACGGTTTGTGGGTTGAGGAAGTGGTAAAGAGGATCCAGTGGACTTACCGGTGAAGGTGGATACAATGGTAAGATTTTCTTGACTCAGTATCCTCAAGGGGTGCTCCTCTTGGTCACTTTCCGGCAGAGGATTCTCTCCCATGCACAGAGCAATGTCCTCCTCGGTCACTTGGAGACACGAATCCTGCGTGGGAACAGGTTCCAAGTCCTCGACCTCGACGATCTCCAGTATCTCGTCCTCGGAGGAGAGAGAATGACGGGACGGCAGGACGATATCCTTGTGCGAGAGATTAAGACTCTCCATCGAGACTTCTCTGCTGACTCCGTTGCTCAGAGGTTCGATAAGAGGCAACGGAGGTGGCACCACGATCTCCTCGTCGTCATCTTCATCGTCCGGAATATTCAATTTGGACCTATCCAGACTGTCCTCCATTATAGGACTAGCTGTGAGATCCAATCCGGAATCCGTGTTGGACTTGACGTTAAGAAGGTTCAGCTTGGCCCCCAGTTTTTCCGTGATGTCTTCGATGTCGCTCATCTTCATGCCATCGCTGTCGACCGTGGAGGACCTGTCGTCGTCCTCGCAGGTCTTGAAGGTCGTCAATTCCTTGAACTGCGAAGATTGGACCGCAAGTTTCGGATCTATTCTGGGGGCAACGTGCTTGGTGCGCTGAATTTGCGAGGACTGATTCTCGACCCATTTCCTGATCATGCTTTTCTTATGGCTGTCCATAAACCCATATCCTGACGTGTGCTGCGCATGAAGCGGCAGAGGGCCACCGGCCATTTGCATCGGCCCATCTATCCACGTCTCGCGCTTATGATGATGCGAATCTTTAAGCAGGTGCCGAGCCTCTGCTACTTTGGACTTTGAAATTCTTGGACCATCTATCCATTGCTCGTCGGAACCGCCACTGGGTGCCGCCACAGGTATCTTGCTTGTCGGCGAATCGTTCAACTTGGAGGTGGAAACCTTTACCGAAGTTTTCCTAGCGGGACTGGCCTTGGGAGTGGCGCTGTGAGCAGGCGACGTCTGCTTCGAAGCCGTCTGCGTCAGGGCCTTCACGACCTTCGTGGCTTTGTGGGCCGGACTTCGTTCTTCTGGAATTCTGGCGGGCCTCTCGGCTGCCGAGCCTCTCAGGACGCGACCCATCGCGCATCGATTGTCTCCCGAGTTCAGACTAGGAATATAGACGGGAGGATGCTCGCCGTCCGTCGCGTCGTCGACGCCAGGACCTACGTAGATCACAGTGTCAGCTGAGAGATCCGATGAGCTGGGATCACACTCGCTGTTTTGTCTGGCAGCTTCCTCCCCGGAACTTCCGCCACTTCCGTTTCCCTGAGTTCCACCGTTGACGAATTTTATTTTTCGACGGCGCATCCGGTGGATTCTGGACGCCAGCTGGACCGTCGTCAGCGTTTCTGTATAATGCTGTGCATTTGGAGATACGTGCGCGATCATAGCGGCGTGACACGTAAGCGAGCCCAGACACTCCTTAAGTAGTTGCGTAAGTTTGTGCTCCTTGTAGGGTAGATGCTTCTGCCCATTGAAGATCGCCAGAAGGATATTGCCCAATCCTGACAGAGGGATTCCACCTGATGATTTTCCGCGATCGGAATTGCCCAGGTCCATAAGATGGAGTCTGCTCCTGCCACCGGCCACTTTAACGAAACAAAAATGCTTGCAGGCTCGAGAGTACGTATTCCGTACAGTCGAAATACTCGACGGAACTGATAAGGTTAAATCGCGAGAAACGTACCTCCTCCTTTGCCGGCTACGCTGTACTGGTAAACGTGGAGCGTGTAGAGCATGTGAGCGTCGCCGTCCTCGCGCTGTCGACCGGCGACGGCGGCGTCGAGGTAGAAGGCGGCGCGCTCGGCCGTGGGCGCCCTCAGCTCGCTGTGCTGCTGCAGCTGCAGGGTGCCGAAGAGAGGGTCGTCCCTGAGGTAGACGGCTGGCGATTGTTCGGAGTCTGAAAGGTGCCAAGAGAGTTTCAGTAACACTTGAGAAAGGCGACGCGCACGAGTCAGGATGGCGGATCGAGGTAGAATCGTTTTAAAATACGACTGCAATCAAACGCAGAAAGATAAGACGAGCGCGATAGCCGAGCAAATAGGTAATCATCGCCGAATGGCTCGATCGCTACCTTGTAAATAGCGATCGGACTAAGGACCTGATTACGAGGTGTCGATCGTAAGCGCGATATAAAGCAGCATTTACATTCGGTAGTTACGGAGGCGTTTCTTCGACGTCGATACTTAATCGTGAGGCGAGTCGGTCAATATGGCCTCGTAAAAGCCGACTGTGTGCGCATTTCTATTCGCGTAGCTAAACGTGAAAGGGGGCGAATGGAGGTGAATGGAGGTGAATGGTGGTGAATGGTGGTGAATGGTGGTGAAGGGAGGTGAAAGAAGGTGAAGGGAGGTAGAGGACACAGAGAGGTGGATGTACGAGACACTGTAGCAGCTGCACGTAGGTGCTTCTTGGGCTCCTCCTTCACCCTACAGGCGAATAAATGTTTTATTTTCAGTGTCGTATACCCGGTAATGTCCGCACGTTTTCATGGACCCCGTATGCAGTAGCGTCAGCGCCTTAACTTTTACGGTATTTAGACGTAGCCTCCTTCGTGAGTTGCCAATTAGCATTTTACTGGCAAAGGAACCTGTTCCTCGATATTACGGAACCTTTCATTTTCTCGAAGTGTCCAGCTTTACAATGTTGTTCTCGTATGAATCCGGCAGGACGGCGGCCACCAACTATAAGAAGAATCGAATGATTCGAGGAAGGACATTGCGAAGGAAGAGGCTGTTAGGGGAAGAATAATACGGACCTCGCGGAAGGAGCTTTTTGGCAGTGATCCGCTAATAGAATAAAAAATTGATGGACCGATCGTCCATCCCCGAAGCCCGACCTGGCTCAAAGGATTTCATTAAAATTCCGATGGCGTTAGTTTCCGGCTTGACGTTAACGCGATAGAAATAGAAAGGGCGAATGTGACGCCACGGGGTGCTAGACCCGAGCTGACGAAATCAAAGGCTTCGGCTTTCCTCCATTCTGCAGCCTCGAGCCTCCGTCGACTCGCTAAAGGACCGAGACGGGGAACGGAGCATAGGAGCGAGTGAGCTAATATTTTTGCGAGTAGCTCATAGTTTTGCGAATCTTGGCTGAGCGTCGGGGGTGGCACTAACGGTGGCAGCACTGACAGCGCGCGTCTACAGGAATCGAGGGATTCGCGCGCTGTCGGAAAACTCGAGGACGAAGTCGCCTGGCAATATCCATAAAAGGGACCAACGGAAGTAATATTGCCGGCGTCTCAGGCATCTGCGCGGCGTCGCGGACGACTCGAAAAATAAAAAAAGCACCTTCGTAGCTTCCTTTGAGGATAAACATGGCTCTTTGCAGTTCCAACGCACCAACCGGATTCACTTCAATATTGCGAAACGATGCTGAATCGAAACGATAGCGCGATAGCCGTAAAAATCCAACCAGCGAGCTTCAGCCGGATGAGCCTCAAGAGGAGAAGAAGAAGGCAGCCTTTCGTCCATCAGCGATTCGTCATGTCGCCGAATCTTAAGTACTTCCGCCGTGAGGCGACGCCAAAGAGAGTTTGGACGCGAAGGGAGTCGCCCGCAGCGAAGGACGCCGAAGCGCCGTTCCTTCTTTATGCGGCTTTGCGTCTGGTGAAATGATCCAGGGTCGTCTCCACCGGCCGAGTCCTGGGGTTCATCGGCGCGCCTCGAGAATCCTCGAGGTTCTTCGAGGAACAGAGGGTGGGGCTCCAGGGGTCACGCGAAAGTATTCGTAATAGGCCCTCATGAATTCTGGGCTCGGTTGCCTTCGACTGCATAAACTATTTTATAAATCACTTCGCGGAACACGCCGAGGAATGTTCTCTCATTTACCCGCTAACTTTATTTATACGTCCCAGTTTTAATCTGAACTGCGTTTAATTTAATATTTCTAATTTATTCCGTAGTCATAAACTGGAGCTGACTTGGCTCCTGCACTTTTTCCTCTTCCTCATCTTCTTTACTTAGTTTCATCATCTTCTTTGCCGCCGTCCTCTGTACCATATTCTTCTGTTTTCGGTGCAGCAAGGAGGAGCCAGGCTGGCTTCTTCGCCCGAGACATTTCCCAAGCGTTTTAACTTTTACGAGCGAACGGGAGCGAGATCCACTTGGCTGGAGCAATTAAAGAAAAGCCCTTTTACGACTCGGATTTTCGGCGGAGGGCTCCTCCTCCTCCCTCCTCCTCCCTCCTCCTCCCTCCTCCAGTCAGGCTTCACGGACTTTTCTCCAGTGCAGATTCTGGGAGCCGTATCAGGAACCCTAAGGCCTTTATTACATGTCATATACTCCTACGCTTAGTGCAGAATAATGCTCCTCGAGTCCTGCAGAGCGAATAAAATACCTTAATGGCCATTTTAATGCCTTTTCTTTCCCATGCAGGCAGACGTTTCTTATTTTATTAGCGGCGTCGACGGAATATCGAGATACGCGCGTTTCTGGCTCCCATGTACGGAGGAGGGGAGGGAGGCGTCGGTGCTCGACGTCTCTCCTGGATTCTCCTCTGTTTCGCCGATGGAACAGCCATGTAAAACTATAACGGTTGCGGCCGGAGTGCGGCTGAGAACTCCCGACTTCTGCAGCGACTGACAATGAGAGATATGCGAGACTCCGCGCGGCTCTCCGACTCTTACGTTTCCCATGAGAATCGCCTGGGATATCACTTAGGAACGTTAAAGGATATCGACATCCTGTACATACATTTCGAATATCCTGATCGGATGTCGAGGTCGTCGCCCGAGACACCAGAACTATTCATGATGCTGCAGGGCCGAGCATTAGAATCTTATGGGAAAACAATAGGCGGCTCGGGAGGCTGATCGACTGTCGCTCCTCGGAACCCGCCACCCCTTTCTTTTGGCTCTTTTAGAAGTTTCCACGAATACTTCAAATAATTAGCTAAAGGGTGCAGCAGGATTATCAAGTTTTTTTTGGAGAAAACTAAAGCCTAACTTAAATCCACTCAGCCAAGGAAGCATGTCGGGCTAAGAGTAAGAAGAGCTATTCGACTTGGCAGCGATAGAGATGACTCCCGAGATAGCAGTTAATTATTTAATAACCTGGAAAATTAATTGCTTCGCTCTTTAATTAGTCGCTATTCTCGGGAGAACGGATCGAGACTCGTACCTACTAACGTGTTCGTTCCAGCACTTCTTCAGCCACCCCTCGAACAGCTGGAACTTTAACAAGTCATTTGACCAAAGCGTTATTTCAGCTCTTCCGATTCCAGCAATGTGCTTTATACTAAACTATCGAGTGCGCTTATAGGGGGTGATACGAACAAAAATTGATGGCGCACCGATCGAGGGTGGCTGTCGAAACAAATAAGACGCACGGAAATAGAAGGGGGTGAAACCGAAGGGTGAAATCGATGGGCGAATGGCTCGCTGCTTCTCGAAGAAGAAGGTGAAAGGAAGAGGGAAAGATAGGAAGAGCGAGAGAGGGGGGGGGGGGAGGTGGAAGGGAGGAAAAAGGAAGAAATGGCGCAGGCCGTTCGACGGTCCTTGAGCCGCATTTGCATGTCGATGTTGCAGAATTTCGTCGGCCACCGCATATGGGGAAGCTCCATCCATTCGTTTTGCTCGATCGGCCATAAAAGATACTTTTCTCTTGTAGCAGATGGCTGCCATAGAGAAATATAACTAAATCCCGGCGAATAGGAGTTTTATGCAGGAGTGCCTACCTCTACGTGCGCCTCCCTGCCTCCCTGCCTGGTTCGCTGCGCTAGGCTAACTTATGCCGACGTTTCTTCATTCTAATAGAGGAGAGAATCCAATCGCGCCGATCGCGCCAATCGCGCTTAGGTCCAGAGCACCGCTTGCCTCCGCACCTGGTCGTTCCGTCTTAGGATCTTTCGGATAGTTTCACGGAGACTCAAGAGGAGCTTCCGCTATAGTTTCTCCTTCAAAAAAGCTCCTACGGATTGCAGGATCTTCTTAATTTTTCATCCGAGATGCAATCATCTCTCTTTCCCTCTTGATACTTTGTCCTGCTCTTTTTCGTTGGGTTTTCGATTTTGCTCCTCCTTCTCGGTTTTCCTCGACCCTCGGAAATAAACAACTTCCGGCAAATCGTCGCTCGTGCGAATCTTTATTTGATCCCCGTGAACGTTTTTCCTAGGGAATTCCTCGACAAGCAGAGTTTTCGCCAAAATGATTTGCGCCATGCGCGTCGAGGATTCGCGCAAAAGGTAGAACGAGAAGCGAGAATCGAGTCTTCTCCCGAGGAAAGGCGGAAGCTGCTGAGCTACGAAGCCGGAAACGATTAAGCCCATAAGCCGAGGAGGACGGTGCGCGTGAGAAAGGAGTACGGGGGTTAAGTTTCCCGCTCGCAGAGTTAAGACTTGGAGGACTGGAGGACTGGAAGGCTGGAAGGCTGGAGGACTGCGGAGCGCAGACCCTATCGCCGACGCATAACTCTCGCCTTCAATTAATCAGAGTGATTATGCCAGCTGGTATTATTTGAAGCTTGGAATTAATTGCGGCAAGTGTTAGCCCTTCGTCGGGGGAGGTTGGAGTTGCCAAGTTATTCGGCTCTGCGATGCCGTTGCGATTGCAAAGTTCTTCGTGCGGGCACCGATCGTCCGAGAAGAACGCCGATCGACTAGAATTTATCGAGATTCGCGATTAGAAAGTTCTTTCTCTTTCTCCGTCTGCGTCGGCTTAAGAGTTTCTTCAGAAGACAAAATCTCTATGCAGGAAAATTAATTATTTTCTCTGAATAATCTGGACAGGAGCCGAGTTTTTGACGCGAACCCGTGAACGATGCTCGAAAACAAATATTTGTTTGAAGAACCGTATGAAAAAATAATGGCAGGCAGATGTTACTCACCGTTGGCATGTGCTGCCAGGAGGTCACGAAGCTGCTGCTGACCCGTAGTCAATTCGACGCAGCTGACCCTCACGCTGAATCTAGCGCCGGTTCTCTGTCGCTGCTCGGAAATTCCTCGGAAGAGCCAGGCGATGGCGCAGGGGATGGCGCCCAGGGTGTGTCCGGCTTCGGCGGTTCCCAGCATCGTGTGCGACTTACCTGCAACAATGAGAATTGCGAATGCAGAATTTATAACGAGTAGCACGAATACGTGCAGTTACAGCGGGAAGCGGGAAGCGGGAAGCGGGAAGCGGGAAGCGTACGACTATGGTGCACAGAGAATTGTCATAATCATCATTTTCCCGGGAGTCCAATCGTGTCGAAGCAATTTCTCGGATGCTCCGGAGTCGCTAAGCTCGCGCGCGCAGCTAACGTTTATAGTTTAGTAGGTGTTGGACGTAGCAGCGGATAACGCTGTCAACTGTTTTGTCCTAGGAATAATAGTGATATTTGATTTGTGGGAGTGGCCGCCGCTTTGGTACGATTAATTCGTTTGTGAATTCGAGGTATGAGCGACCAAGGGGTTTTAACTCCGCATGATATTGCTAAATTGACTACTAATGCAGGGACGTCGCCCGTCGCCCGTCGCCCGTCGCCCGTCGCCCGTCGCTCCATCGCACGAACATCTAGAATCGCTATACGACCGAAGCGCAATGCCCGTAATATCGCTTTAGCTCGTTCGAATGAATTTATCGAGCATGGAAACGAGACTGTTTTGCAGAAGGAGTTGGTATTCTGAAATTACGTTAAATTACGTCAACTCGTGTGTTCAGGAAGTTGCCGTATTTTGGACCGATGAAAATGCCACTGCCTTCCCGTTAGGCAATCAGTCATTCGGTCTTTCACTTCCCGGCAACTGGCAAGCCTGTCTTTGAGGAGTTAATTAGCTTATCAACGAAGGGCTGCTTAATAAACCCCTCGCTAATTGTAGGAACACTTACTACGATGGAATCGAGAAGGCCTACGAGTACGGGGGGTTTACTTCCTGCAAGGATTTATGGGAACGTTGCCTTCAGGCTCCTCAGATAAGCTCGACGATAATCCTACTCGATTCCATTCCTCTTATCATTTGCGCTACTTCGACTCTACCCCTTCGCCACTCCGGCGGCGCTGCTGCACGTTATCCGCCATTCGTTAAGGCTCAACAGCGAAACGGAATTGGGAAGATTAGCGATAGGCTCTCTAAACTTGCAGAACGAGGAGAGGCGACTTGGCTGCGTCGCCATTAGATATGCTAGTAAAAAAAACGTCATTAGTGTTGGTTGAAACGGCAACGGAAGGAAAACCGGCGGCAGAGACTACGGAGATCAGGGAGAAACTGTAACGAGATGCGGGAAAAGAGCAGGAATATTTTATCGATGAAAAAATAAAGGAGCTCAGCTCTTATTAAAATCATAAAACAGAAGGGAGGAGGAGGAGGAGGAGGAGGTGGCGGTGGTGGTGGTGGTGGTGGTGGTGGTGGTAGAGATCGGAGAAGACGGAATAAAACGGAAGGAAACGGAATCGTCGGTGTCGCCGGTGGACAAAGGAGAGAAGAGGAAAGGAGGGTGGGAGGGTGGGGGGAGAGAGAGATTGGAAGCGGGTGTAGTAAAATAATGAAAACGCAGCCACTGCTGAATCTTAAGCGATATTTAATTGTCTTAATGTAAGACCGTAAATTGTGTTATTATTTAATTAGAAAACTGGAAAAGACTGAGAACGCGCCGCAGCCGCCGCTTCTAAGACAAATAATCTTTTATCGTTCTGGCCAGCAAAGGGTCTGTGCCAATTTCTTACCGATCCTTCCGCACGCTGATGCAGCAAATAGCCCATAGGTGGATTCGGTTGCGATTGCCCAATCGTGAAAAAAGAGCTTTTGGAAAAACATCCAGCCCGCGTCAAACCAACGTCTTCCTTTATTTATGAGTGTCGGTATCGACCATATGCTCAGCCCCGCTGTATACAGTATACAGAAGACTCTGCAACGGGGACGCCACTCAAAGATATTACTTGCCAGTCTGCGCTACGCAGCAGCAGCAGCAGCAGCAGCAGCAGCAGCACACTTCGCCATCTTCTGGCTCAGTTCTGAAGCCGCACTTCTTCTCTCTTTCCTCACTCCCCCTCGTGTCCTCAATCATCCGACAACAAACCAGACGTCTTTACATCGCGCTTACTCTTTCGTTTTACTAAGTTTTTATCAGACTTGAGCGGTGGCGTTTGAGCGTTTGAGCGTTTGAGCGTTTGAGCGTTTGAGCATTGGAGTCCAACTTGGAATCGGAAGGAGTGAATTATCTATTAGTTGCGATTCAGAAGTTGAAAGTGTCACCGTAGCTTTGTTCAAGATTATATATCAAAATAATCTGTTTGCGGAGAATATATGTTTTGCAGGTGCCATTTCGCTATGATTTTCGGTCCAAAAAAGTCCCCTGCTCGTGAAGTTTACTCTTGGATCGACTACAGGTACTCGGTCTACATCGCTGCTTAAAGTTCTATTGCTTTGAAAGTTCCCTCCGTACCCGAGAAATCGCAGACCGCTGCATATCTAGTGGCTGCTCGATCTCTAAAAATCCATTGGAAACTGAAACCCAGACGTTTTCCCGAGCCTCCCAAGACTATTTCTTCGTTTCCGTCGAGTCTCATCCGAACGACTCAGTTTCAATGGCTCCTTACTCAATAGTTAATTATCCCACTGCTTGATGTATTCTTTGGCTGAAAAAACTTTTGCTACGAATATTTTTTAGTATCCGCCTAACACACTACTTTTACGTGGGCAAACTCACGTTTGACTATCAGGATGGTCCCACAGACTCCTTCCTTCCTCAGACGACTCTGATTATTTACTTTGGTAAAGAAACAGGCAGTTCGCGATTCTCGGGTTGACGGACTTTGACATTTTCTCCAGGGAGACCCGCATGAGCAATGCTGCTTCGTTTCTTCTGCTTCTGTCGTTTTCTTCTGCCTTTATACAGTCTCTGATCTAATTTAAAAGTTTTTTTTCCCGGGTGTTATTCTCGCAGGAGCAGTCTGAGGTGACACTGGGAAGTTTTAAAATCAGAAGAATCGGTGGGTCAATAGAAATTTTAAAAAATTATGAGAACCAAAAGAATCAATTTGGAGGAAATATGCATCTAGAGAGTGAGAGAGTGAGAGAGTGAGAGAGTGAGAGAGTGAGTGGGTGATCTTGATGTGTAAGTAAGACGGCTAGACGGCATGGTTCTGCTGACATAAGAATTACCGTAAAAAAATAAGGGTGCAATCCCATAACTATCTAACGCCCCGTAGTCACATCGTGCGATTTGCATGAAATTGTCAACGATGTTAAAATTCAACACCGATAGCCAAGACGTTCCAGCTTGAATTCTCAAGTTTCTTGTTTTATAAAATAGCAGGAATTTAGTGGACAACATCAAACATAAAAATCCATCTTCGTTGGTTCACCTTAAAAAAAAACTACCATCCGGATGGCTGGGAAAATCATCGGAGTAAATAATGATAAGGATGGATGACTGACATTTTCCCCCATTCCTCTAGCCCTCTAACCCTTTAGCCCTTATTTCGTTTTCCTTGAATTTCCAACCTTTTCTACTTCTTCGTTCTTTCCTCTCTTTCTTCCGTATGGACTACAGTCACCCGCAAGGCGACCCTCCTACCTTTCGCTCTCCATGCTTTACCCTCTGCAGCATATTCCTCTAGTCTCGATCTACCCTTCGCGACGGTATAATCATCCATTTGCATGCAAACTCGATATCACTACTTAAAATGTAAAACAACTCGACGTCTCGACCGGTCGTCCTGCTCTCCAGTCTTTCTCCGACGGTCCTTACTTCGTCCTCATCCGACCTGAGGAGAATCTTCCTACCGATCGGAAGTCCGCAGCCATTCGCTATCATAAATTAATAGAAGGAATCCTCTATTTTTATTTTGTACGCAAAGCTCTTTGAATTCTTCCCTTCTTAAAGGAAGTTAGTTTGCCGTATGGCGAAAGAGGCCGCTCGGGTGGAGGTTGCTATCCTCTTGGAGGATATTGCAAATCAACAATAAGATTCCGCCCGTCAGCAGCAGCATCGATCCGACGCAGAAGATAATTCGAATGAGCGACTCGGAGCGGCATTGTTCTGTGGTTCCCTTGACGCGAGAATTTCCAGCTGGGTCAACCTATAGCGAGACGTAAACGACTACGGTCCTCGATTGTCGAGGATTGATCGATGGACCGATTGATTCCCAATAAAAGTGGACGAAAGCTTTTCTGGGAGTTTTCATTTATCTAATTATCCCGTCTGCGTTGAATTGGACTTCATCGAGCGGAAGAGGACGAGTCGCGGGAACGGAGGGCTCTCTCTCTCTCTCTCTCTCTCTCTCTCTCTCTCTCTCTCTCTCTCTCTCTCTCTCTCTCGAGAAGGACGTCGAACTTGTCGTCCTGGCGAGTCAAAGCGCAGGATCAAGATGCGAACCTTTGAGAATATTATCTGAGCTCGCGTAGCTACTCTACAATAAACAGCATGCCTCTACGGCGGAGGAATAGAAGCGTAAAGCTGCGTTTCTATGGAAGCGAACACAGAGCCCGAGTGCTGCCAGCAGCTAAGCCCTTTGAATTATCCTGAACTTTCCTTGCTTCTCCGTGGTAAATCCGCGCGCAGAAAATTGGCTGTTGACTCACCTAGACCAGCGTGTCCGAAGCAGAAGAGGCAGCCGTCGGTACCGTTGATAACAGCATGGATGACGTCGGTCAGCGCACTCGAACAGATTTCAGTCTGGAATTCAAATTTAATTTATAATATACAATGCGGCCATAGTATTAATTGTCAAGCAGAAGATACAGCTCGATATTAGACCTTACGATAAAGACCCGAGAGTCTTGTAAAATGGCATCGCGTCGCTCCCTCGTGCGTTCGAGAGCGGCGAGCGATCCGTGTCCTTAAGACGCCGACTGCCACGTCACCCATATATGGGCATTTGCATTTCAGCAGGGTTCAAGTGCTCTTCGTTTTCTATATTACAAGACGGCCTGAACTTTTGAAAAATTTAGTGTGACAGCCAACGTCTTAAGAGAACATGGGACTTATCTTAATAGACACGTGCTACACGCGTTCCATGATTCCTTCTTTATGCCTAATATATTCATAGCCTGGGATCAGGAAGTCTTTTTCTCTAGGTTCTTTAGCCTGATCTGCCAGGATCATTGCCGCCAATGCAAGTGTATTTATTCTGTTCACCAAATTTTCGAAGCAGCCTGGAGGAAGATTGGAGCGACGGAATTTGTTCGCTAAAGATTCGCTGCTTTGTCGAAGGAAATGCGAGAGAAAACGAAAGAATGATGAAAAGAATAAAAGGAGGCAAAATATGGGAAAAGAAGATGCCGTGTATTTGGACCAAACAAGATTGAAATCTACGCGGATGCGGATCGGATGAATTCTAAGACGAAGATGGGAAAAAGGGAGATGAAAGTCGAACGGTGGGAAGGGAGGCTGCGGTGGCGAGATTGCAAGTACGACTACGAGCGCGAGGATGAGGATGGGAGCGAATCCATCGAACGAACGACAAGAGGCGGAAGGGAGGCTGCAGGTAAAGCAAATGGAAGGAATAAGTCCAGTTTCCTTTTTCTCATATGGTAATTCCAATCTGGTGCTGGCATCTCAAGAGGTGTTGTGCCCTGGACCCAGAGACATCCACCCCCTTCGCTCGTTGCTTCTTAGCTTTACGTCTTCTTTCACTACTTTCATCCGGCAGATAATTTCCCTGATCCTGAGCAGCGTTGCAGTCATTTCCCAGCGAAGCATCGACCGGGACATTCGATATCTGCGGCCAAACTGAGCGTCGTGCAACCTGAGACTGATGCTCTCTACCTTCCTAAGGACTCCCGACTCCCACCATCCCATTCCTTCCCATTCCTTCCCATTCCTTCCCATTCCTTCCCATTTTTCACGTTTATCCTCTCACTCGGCAATAGCAACGGCAATAGCAAACACAACATTAACAATTCCCGAAAAGCAGTATCGAAGGTTATAACGAGAAGCAGACAGATTCCGCATAGAGGTAGCTACTCTCTCTCCTCCCCCCCTCTCTCTCTCTCTCTCTCTCTCTCTCTCCCTAAAAGGCTCGCAGCCCTCGCAACTCCCTTTGAGCTTCCGTCGGTTAATGAAATACGTGACCGGAGCCTCTGTCATAATCTAAAACACTTTATTCGGAAACTGAGCTCTCGAGCGAGAACGAGGAACCAAAAGGAATCGTGTTACAGAACTGCAGGAGTCTCTGCGCCTCCATAATGAGCGGCGGACTTCTTGCATCGTCGAGAGCTTCCGCGTCTTTTCGCCGCCGACGGAGCAGCTTCAGTCTAGGACAGTATAGTTCGCACTCTGGCAGATATTAATGGGGGCTTCCATCGCGAGTTCTGCCCGGAGGAAAACACAAGAGCAAAAGCGAATCGAAGCAGTCGGACTGCTGGCGAAATTAAAAGGGAAACGCGGATATGACTTACGAAGGTTCGTCCTATGGGAAGAAGGTTTGAGCTTCAGGACGCGTCTTCGTAACGCAATATTGGCGCAGCCCACTGGAATACCAATAGAGAGGGTTGGAAACTCGGAGAGAGCAGCGAAGAAGGGAGGGAGGGTACGGGGCAACCTTCGTGTCCTCAAGATGGGTGACGGCGTCGGCGTCGGCGTCGGCGACGTCCTTTCTCGAAAGGGCAGCCAGTTTCCTCTCGCTCCCTTCCACATCCTCTACTCTAACCTACGGAGGGTAAAGTAAATACCTATAGCTATGCATCCTTAGGACGAAATGTAAAACTCGTGTCGAAAGTTCGAAAAGAAGAGCCCGGAAGAATCGGGAAGAATCGGGAAGAATCGGGAAGAACCGGGAAGAACCACTGGGAGCGAGCGAGTCGAACGGGGTTGAGGTTGAGCTCGAGGGTGAGGGTGAGGCTGAGACTAAGGGATGCTCTCTCTAATGGTCGGAAATAATCGAATGACCTTGTTCGACAGGGGCGCCAATTTCTTAATTCTCCACTCTTCTCACTTCGCAGCCCTCTTTACTTTTTCTACTTTTATTTCCCCGCTCTCTTTCGTGGGCTCCTTTCCTTTGGTTTTCCCTCTTTTACCGAGAAAGTAATCCACGGGAAGGAACAGGTGGCACCGCCTCTGGAGAACCACGCGAGGAAACAATTTAGAACTCTGGAAAGAATCGACAGACTTTATCGTAGTCCTGCAGTCATCGGGTCTCGCATTTTCGCAAGAGTCATCGGAATCAGTGATAAGTTGATAACGATATTGCGGATGCCCTGGATGCGCCCTTGAGTTTTCGCACTGGGATAATAGTTCAGCGAGGAGGCTTCGCCGACATAAAAGTAGATATGCATTCCGATCGAGCGCCGCGCTATTCTTCCGGAGGAACCGCAGCCGCTTGTGGTCCTGAGGCTCCGTACGTACGAGACGCCCCCTTGTCCCCCTTGCCCCCCTCGTGCCCCTCGTCGCCCCCTTCTGCGATGCATCTTATGCGAGTCGCGCGAGTACCGGTTGCCCGTGTGGCCCATCTGCTGATTTCCATGAACGCGTTAAGACGTTGAGGTGACTTCACCGTCGAGTGCAGAAATCGTTCGATCAGGATGCGGCATGAAATTTCGATAACTCCTTGCGGGCAACAACTTTAAAAGTTTCCATCTCTCGGATGTTCTCGCGGGCTGACTGGGATCAGGCTGGGTCCCGCCTGAAAAGGGGGCCTCGCAAATGGCTGCGGCGAAGGGCCGGCAGTCTCTCTCGCCCCACGTGTCATGAAATATGTCGCGATTTACACGCGAGATTGGCGTCATTGGCGCCCAGGGACCGACCGAGTGCGCCCCCCTCCGCCCCCCTGCTCCCCCCCATTCTCAGGGCTCCACTCCACTCGCTCTCACTCCCTCTCTCCTCCCTCTTTATCGCTCCGGCCCGCAACCGGGATCAAAAAAGCATTTGGAAAATCCGATCCGTGAAATGGCTGCCGGATTGCTGTGGGGGACGAGGAGGTTGAGCGATGTAAAATCGAAAGGAGCGTCGACACCGAAGCCGACGCCAAACTACCTGCCTACATGTAAACGCTGCAGGTTTCGCTGATTTCCATCGACGCGAAATATTTCTGGTTCGAAGTTGAGGTGGGGGCTGGGGATGCTCTACCTAGAGAGAATCGGTCGCCTCCTCGCGACACGGAGGGTGCATTTCGAGTCTCCCTATCTATTCCGCTGGGGCTTCTATCTGCCGCCAAACTTTCCTGGCCAATAAAGAGGCGGAGACCGAAGGACGTCTTTAATGATCGGCAGCCGCGCCGCGCGCGGTATTGCTCGAGGAAACAGATGCGAGGGACGAGACGGCCCATTTCCACGTGCTTCTCCGCGCCGCGCACGGCGCCTCGATTACAACTTTTTCCATCGCTCCTCGTTGCTCGCGTCTTTTCTCTCTTTCTTCCTCCCGTCTCTCATAATTTTTCACAAAGTTCAGCTTCGTCATCGTCTCACCGATGCTGCTGTTGCTGCTGTTGCTGCTGTTGCTGCTGCTGCTCCTGGTGATTCTCTTCGATTCTCTTTGACGTCGTCGAAAATCCGACGAGACAGTGATACAGTAATCGTCCCCGTCACCGAGGATGCAACCACTTTCCATTAGCCTGACGTCCGTCCCCTTGGCAGTTACCTGCCACCCGTCAAGCTTCATCAGCATTCGCATCTCGCGGCGCGCGCCGTCGCAGATTAATTCCTCTGTAATATGGAAATGCGCATCGGTCGGGTTGCGTCATTCACCCACCGGAATACACCAGAAACGGGCATAGACCCGTATGATTGGTTTAGAGATTGGCTTTACTAGCCGTGCTCGTTCCAAGTACCGGCACCCATATGCATATATGTACATACACGTATAGCGGCACCGCGCACTGCACTGTAGCCAAAATCCTCAGGATCAGAGATTCTCTCTGGCGATAAAATAACGACGGACAGTGATGCCACCACTCGTGCAGGTGGACGCGTGTCCTCAGCCTATGGACCGGCGAGGCGTATCGACAGCATCCGGATCAGGGCGTCGCTCGTTCGATCGGGATTTCGTGGGAAATGAGCAATAGATCGGGGGACACAGGGTACCTTGTAGATGTAGAATACACATGGCGTAATCTACAGCGTGACTATCAGTCGTAAGTCAATAATAAAGCCCTTGTTCCGCTCGAGTCATAATGGCCCCAGTGAATTATCCTTCGTAGGGCGCATTGTCCGGATGCCCTTCGCCCGGAATAGAATTGTCAGGGCTTTCATCGAAATGCACCTAGCTTACACCCTGTGCGTATAGCGCCTGTATATTAGCGAGTAATTCAGATGGATTTTCGGTTTATTCAGGGAGGATTCGTTTGCACGTTGGTCATTTTTATAGTTATACCGAGTCCCGCGGTAACTCCGATAACAATAAGTCTATCTGATTGTGAGTTTACACGTTCTTTGAATTTATTTGTTCACCCCTTACACATTCTGCACCCTGTTCATCCGCTCTCATCTTCACTCACGCGGCTGCCGACCATTCGCTCTGCTGTCCAGCGTAGCTACCGTCTCAACAAAAGGAAGGAAGTGGAAGAAAAACAACAGAATAGGAACAAAGGGAAGAAGAAGAAGAAGAAGAAGAAGCGGAAGAAGAACAGGACTGCGAAAGTAATTTCACTTAAAACCGAACTGACATTTCTGCTTCATTCTTCTCCTCGGATATGTTATACTTGGCACAATGCCTGCTGCGGCGAGCTGCACTGCGCAGATCGAAAGAACAAGTTCCAAGCAAATTGAAACTACAGAGACAAGGTTTTAAAAGGCTCTGACTGCACTTCGAATCTCACACGTTGACACGCGTGGATGCGCGTCGCAATGGACGCGCACGCGCGCAGCCAGCAGAGCACCGATCACGGGTGTGCGAAGATTAGGCTGTTGCAGGGGATCAAACTTATAGGATTTTTTGAGCATAGCCATTCGCATTCGGATATCTGCAATCGCCGGGCTAATGGTAGATGGATGCCGATACGTGAGAAGAATAAGGATTCAATTTCGTGACAGAAGCAGTGCGGGCAGTGGCTCTTAAAAATTCAAACGGAAGTTCGATAACGAATCTGCGTTTGACATGGTTACGTCGGTCCTGCAGGATTCGGAATCAATCCCAGCCCCCCATCCTGCTAGTCTATCGCACCGAGGGCAGGAGGGGAGGCGCGGAAGGCGCGGGAGGCGCACTCCATTCAAGAGCACGGCCATTGTACTGTTTGATAACAATCGGTAGCAGACATTTGATCGAATCAATCGATTGCTTTTTATGGTTCTCTTCTAAACACGGCGAGAGAGTAAGAGAGGCGACGGATGGGTTGGGACTGTGGGACTGTGGGACTTTAGAGAGAGATCAGGCAGGGGAACGAGAGGAACGAGAGGAACGAGAGGAACGGCTGGCTGCTCCCCAGAGGATCCTCGCAGTCTTCGCTACGGTAACGCGCGGCTATGGCTCCGGGCTCATTTGAATCCTGCGCTCAATAATGTCCCGTGGGAACTTTGAAATACCTCGAAGCCTGATGGAATTTTTTATCTTTCGTTTCCGAACCCGCAGTGGGTTTCCGGAGCGACTCCGGGAGTTCCGTGTCTCAGAGTTCAGAGTCTTAGCTCGGAAAAATGAGGAGAGTCAGGTCAGGGTAGTCGTACGCGGCAAGAGAGTCCCGAGCACCGAGGTCGAGTTAGAGAGCATCGTGCGCCTGGAGGGTCCTCGTGCTCCGGGCACTTCGGGCTGGGGTTAGAGGTCGGGAAATTAGTTTAGTTATGCGCCTGGCAGGGACGCGTCTCTAACTCTCTACGTTTCTACGATGAACCTAAGTCGGCCGGGCACGTACGGTTTCATCCTAGACGCTCCAGTAGAATCCGCCTTTATATTTACGCGGCCGCGCGAGATCTTCAAAGATTCCGCAAGCAGCGCCTGGAGGATGAGCCCCGCTGATTGTCAGCCGCTTCGACTTCCCTTTCAAGAATACTGTATACGTATCTACCCTAATGGCAGAGGTGTGCGCGGCCCCTCCTGTGTGCCTCCTTGTCCAATCAGGAACGAGGTCACGGGTCTTGCTGATTCCAGCCGAAATTGAGACTCGCGTCGACGCTCGATCCTTTCGATTACCTGAGAATCCTCCTCCGTGAAGATGGCGTCGAATGCGAACATCTTAGGCGCAGCCACTGTGGGTCTGCGATCCTCCGCCGAATTTGACTGACCGGATGCTGGGTCCACCAGGGTGACCTGCTTCTTCCGTTTGTCGGCATTGAAGAAACTTCCGCTCTCGCCTGATGAAACGCGCAGCATCACTTTCACCTGAAATAGAGAGAAGCACGAGAATTATTATAGGCTGCAGGCGGCGCAGGCGAGATGAAAACTGATCTATCGCATGCACGCTTCGATATTCCAGGATTAATTTTCTTTCGACGAGACGCTCGGCGAGCAGCAACAATGCGCCGACTAAAATTGTCTAATGGATAATTTCTAGGCATAATGGGATGGCAACAACAATGCTGGATTAAATTACAATCGGCCCGTTAAACGAGCAGCCAATGGAGCAGCACCCTGGGGATACTCAAGTATACTCCAAAGTTATTAGTTCATTAAATTCTAATGATTTGAAGTTTGGCTCATGGACAAAGGGCTCGTTCCTCGGACCATCGTTCAGGCGGCCGATTCACATTTGTGCGTCTACCAATGCACGCGCACACTTTTATTCGATAGATCAGAACTTTAAGGGGCAAACAGCGACCGCCGAGGCCTGAGACAAGTGAATCGCGAAGGGCGTACATTTCTCATCCAGGACGCGCCTCAAATACTTTGCTCTCCTTATCATTGTCTTCGGCTTCAAGAGCTGCCAGATTCTCTGATAAAATCGATAGAACCAGACTTAGAGAATATCCGGGAATAGAGACTAATTAGGCGGTTTAACGGTACATTGTAGTCCGACCGGCTGAGTCTGACTCCTTAGGATCGAGCGCAATGAGACGGAGCGACGACTGGAGGACTGGAGGACTGGAGGACTGGAGGACTGGAGGGCTGGAGGGCTGGAGGACTGGATCACGAGGAGAATACGAGTGGAGCGATGTACACGTCCGCTATCTGCTAGCTTGTAGCTTCGTTCATTATCTTCGAGAAGCCAATCGAAGATGCTTCGATGAACTCTCTCTCTCTCTCTCTCTCTCTCTCTCTCTCTCTCTCTCTCTCTCTCTCTCTCTCTCTCTGTCTTTCTCTCCTATGGCTCAGAAATAATTTGAGTAGCATACATATAGAACCTCTTCGGGAGACGCAGACTCTTCCTTCGGCCAGCAGCTGTATTTACTCCTCGATCGTTGTATCTGTGAGACGTACACACAGGTATTTTAGCAATTTAGTTTCTTTCCTCCTCCTCTCACAGCAGTGGAACTCGATTCGAGGAAACTTTCATAAAGGCATATCGGATCCTTCCCTATCTGTTGGATTTGTCCTTTCGGTAGGCACACACCGCACCGCCAAGGACCGTCATTCTCTTAAGTGAAAACCTGACTGGCGTATGGGATGCAAAATATTGCGCCGCGGTGCACGTCGGGTTGCCAAGCGTCGGCTGGACTCGCAAACAGAAGAGTCAAGAGAATCAGGAACCCCCTCCATTTAATAAAGGAAAAGCAGAAAACTCAGAAGCCCGGAGCCATTGAAGCCTGTCGGCTATCCGTTTAGAAAATTAGGTCTAGAGATTTCCTTGAGATTGCAGGTCACGGTTTGGTCCCTTTGGTACATAAGGAGCCTGGGCCACTTCGTAGAAGCGTCTAGGCACGTAGACGTAGGTTATGGGACTGGAAGAGAATCTGGTAGCGCAATCGAGGTACCGGAAATAAAGTAGCGTCTTCATGGAGTTTGGTTTTATTCCTGTCGGGGCGTCTCGGGAATAAATTTTAGATAAAGATTGGATCCATGGACCATGTCAAATAATGAATCGGTGATCCGTCCTGCATCTAACATTTTTACCGAAGGTTACGCACGCTATCTACTACAGTCTATTTACTACAGCACGTGCTCTCCTGGAGAAAACGATACCATGGGAAGATACGAAATCGTTTACCTATAAGCATTGCGGACGTCCAGACGCCCTAAGCGTCGAGTGGTCGAGCGACGTTAAGGGAAAATGTCCCCATAGTCTAGAATCTATCGTTCAGCTGATGTCCGTTCGGTCAGTCCAGTCAGTCCGGTCATTCCGGTATTTCGAAACCTATTGGGCATCAATTGCGAGTCGGTTTCTCGAGCCAGCCCGGTCTCGGCCGATAGGGCTTTTCGTTGTCGGCTACTACGGCCACCCTGACCAGCGGCAGCGCCATAACCACCGGAGCCATCGAACTTCGGTCAAGTAGTTTCGAAATGGACCTGGCTTTATTGGCGCTGTTGTCAGTTGTCAGTTTACACCCTATTCACCTCACCTCAGGGGAGCTGACGTATTAACTTTAATTTAGGCTCTGAATTATGAATTAATAGAACAGATTTGTAGTTTACGATATAATCCATTATTATATTAATTTTGGTTTAATCATGAGCCGAAGGTTTGCGCTGCGGACCAGAAGAATAAGAAAAGTGTAAATTCAAGCGATTAGACGCATTAACGTTCGCATTTTATGAACTTTCATCTGGAAATAAAAACCTTGTCGAGCTAAATTTTCGCTCGTAAACCTGGCCGCGTAGGGTGAGGTCTGAGGGGTTCAGATCGAATTAAATTTCAGAGGCTGTCGTGCCGACTGAGGGGTAGGTAGGTCGCTCGCTCTTGAAAATTAATAATAAAAGTTTATACGGGTGGCCTGCGAGGAGTCGGAATATCGCGATTCGTTAAAAGGTGAGAATTATTTCGCCTCTACGTAATCTAGTAATCACGATGAAACAGGCCCAGTGCCAGCTGGGACCATTTTTAAGAGGCTCAACCCCTCGATTAGCCCTGACCGCTTTTAATCGATATGGGAGTCTTTAATATTGCGAAACAATCTCTAGGAGCACCTTTGACTTCCGCAAAATGCATAAATATTTGATGAGGGGCGTCGATGGTTCTTATGCACCATTTTACGATTTTGCTGCTCCGCCACTCCGGATATAATAGAATACATCTCAAATTCCATGCAAATTTTCCATCGCGCCCTTTCTGAGACTCTGAGACGCCCCTCAGGAGGAGCCGAATGAGCAGAAAACACGACTGAGAGCCTCGAACGTGCTGCTTGGATTCATGAGAGCTTTTCTTAAAAATATTCATTTCAATCGGCGAATGTTTTCCTTCTATGGTATTCTTTTAACTTTCCGAAGAATCGGAATTCAGTAAACACATCTGGATATTTGTCCTCATCCTATAGTTTGTAAGCTGCTGTCAGCAGCGTCTCGTCATCATTAGGCTGTGCTAGGCTGCGCTAGGCTGCGCTAGGCTGCACTAGGCTCCCGCGACAGCCTTTGAGTTTTGGGCTTTAACCGACTCTACTAACACTCTTCATACGTCCGCACACAGTGAGACCGCTGAGCCTACAGGCGTTGCTGTTCCGATTCGCCTCAGATTCGCTTCGAGTCCAGTTCCGATCCAGTTCCGATCAGCTTTAAAAGGAAATACTCGATCGAGACGCTTTTGGCTTCCGCTCTCTTATATCCTACATCGGTCGTGCCAGGAGCCGTTCTCGACCGAGCAGCATCTCTCACAGTAACGCCGGCGAATGTTCCGACATGTCGCAATGGCGAATGGAATTATCCGACTATTGCAGATAACCTAAATAATGTTGGTGAGCGAGGGTCGGAGCAACCCCTTCGTTAAAGCGGTAGTAATAACATCATTGGATGGCTCGAGGCGTTCTGGAAGGCAGTGAGGAACGATGGGGCGGTTCTCCGGTGCTGGTGTAGCTGCTCCTGGAACGTACAGATCGATCCTACTGGGATCCTACTGGGATCCTACTGGGATCCTACTGGGATCCTACTGGGATCCTACTGGGATCCTACTGGAACAGCATCAGGTAACTCTGCCGTTCAGCAGTAGTAATAGCCTCCCGCCCCCTCGCGAGGAGGACCGTTTTCCAGAAGTCACCCTCGTCCCCCTCGTCTCCCTCGCCCGGAGCAACACGGCTCGAAGAGCTGCTGGCTCGATATCACGACTTGTATCTAAATATTTGGCCCGCGGGGTGCGCGACTCGGTGGCCGGAATTTATGCCGGCTGAAGGAAGGGTGGCGGCACCAGGACGGCCGCCCCACGACGTTGGAATTTGAATCCCGAAATGGGTCAGGGGCTGCTGCAAGTGGGGCGCAACCAACTCCAATGTCATTTCAAGCGCAGGGAAATGTATTCGGTAAACGAATCGTCCTCGACTCCCTCGTCGTCCTCGTCGTCCTCGCGCTTCCCGAACTTTTATTACCGTTTCGGGGATTCATCGTGCGGTCGGAACGAGATAGCGATAACGCGTGCGCGAGGGGGAAGCCGGAAGGGGAAGGAAGAAGAGGAAGATTCGCGAGGTGCTGGGCACTTTGAGGAATCGCGGTCCGGGCGCGTTTCTGGCCTCGATTTGGAAGGAGGAAAGATCATTGCCAGGTAAGAGTGGACTCGCGTGAGGGGAGGGGCAGGAGGGAGGGAGGGAGGGGGGCTTCACCGGTTAAGGGTTGTCAGTCAGAGCGATGCCAGGAGCGCGTGTCTCACGCCATCTTATACCGAGATGCGGCGTCCGTAGAACAACGTGATGCCGTAATGGCTGTATAATGCTGTTACGTGCTACGCTAATATTGCGGTGTCAAGCGACGTGGAAAGGTGCAACTTTAAATACTTGCTTGCTCGGTTACTGGCTGCTCCGCTCGGGTGGACCGTGGGGGGGGGGGGGCTCAACCCCCCTCTCACCCTCCAGTAAACAATTTTACTTTTCCTTCGAAGATTCTTCGACTTCTCTTTCCTCTCCATCCTCCTTCCATTCATTTTCAGCTGGAACTTCTATAAGCCCTTTTCCTGTTTCCTCTCTCTCACTGCCTGATTCGTAGGCATTCCCGGTAGGCTGGTCCTAATATCTCTTATCAAATTACAAATTACACGCGGGATGACGCGTCTGTCTTTACGCACAATTACTTACCGCCAATTGGAATGACGCGTTACAGCCGTTTCTCAGTTTCGCCCTTCGATCAACGAAGGTCCCCTTTTTGCCATTTTCTTCCTAACGACTATAGAAGCCAGAGATTTTGAAAATGCGCGTTTCGGATATTCTGACAAGAGAAAACCGAAATTTTTCGATGCATAGCGGATTCTAGCTGGCTCGGAATTACGTTATAGCCCAACGAGTAACGATACTAACCGAATTCGCAGCTGCGATTCGCTTCTTCGCTTCGTACTTAAATCAAGGAGCCTCGCTGCTCTCGTTTCTCTTGCGATGCCATTCGGAGAATCCGCTTCGGTGCAAATAATATTTTGTCGTGTGCGAATCCATTGGATGTAGGGAGGGGGGCGGGGGGCAAAGGGGCGGAGAGAGATTTTTCCGATTAGGAGCTTTCTCAATTTATTTCTTTTCCAATAAGTCGATTGTAGACTCGTCGGGAAAATCGAACCGCCAGCAATTTGCCGTCGCGGCGTCTCTTGACGTAACGAAAAATCACTTTGACGTCGCCGCTGTGGGAGCCGAAGCCAGGGCAAACAAAGAAAAATTGGTTTCTAAGGGTAAACCAATCTCAAGGCACATCGTGGAGAAGAGTCTCCTGTAATCCGTTGACCTAATTTCTTACTGACGACGCGCAATACGTCCGCCGCTCCTCCTCCCCTCCTCCACTCCTCTCCTCCTCTCCTCCTCTCCACCCTTTTCTCCCTCTCGTCCCTTTTGTCCCTTTTGTCCCTCTCGTTCCTCTTCCGGGGATCCTGGATTCGGCGGCCGTCATGACGCGGAGGCCTCAAAGCCAGTGAAATAAACCAAGTCCGCCTTGCTAATCCCGAATGCAAATGGCGACGGCCTTTGAAGATCCTTCTACCTTTGAGCATAATCGCGCGCGCGCGCGCTCTTCCCGACTCTCGCAGATTCGCTTGCACACGCACACACGCACACACACTCGCATCCTACCTTACGACTCCATTAAAGGCCTCCCCCCCTTTCCTTCCCGCGTCTCCTTTTCCCTTATCCTTCCACGTGGATGGGAATCTTGTCCAGGCTTCCTACTGTTGGGAAGGAAAGGCGAAGAAGGACTCTCGAGAACGATCCTCAAAGATGAATAATTAAGAAGCTCTAGGAGTATCTCGGGATCCTAATCAGGCGGTTACTTCGAAGAGCAAGAGAGCCGCTTCCAGGTTGGACGCCTCGATCGAACGTTTAGACGTAAATGAACTGACGTCGTCGACTCTCACTTTTGTGCATCTGCATCCTGGAAATTTCATGAATCGGTGCTTTTGTATTTTCAAAATTTTGACGTGGCGGCAGGTCGAGCATCGACCCGCCAAAGTCTGGGTGCTTGGTCAGAGTCTGACGGATTGTGAAAATGGCAATAAATGAAAGGGAGCCAGGACCGCTTAGCATATTCATGCACGGCCATCCAGAGTTTTCCGGTGTCCGAACAGGATCTTGTCTAGGTACCTTTGCATATTCATTAAGAGTGACGTAGTTGCGATGTTTCCATTATGCTGGTTGGCTAATTTCCTGAGCTACGGTGGAATTGAACTTGGGGTTTGCGTATCCAGCAAGGGTTGCGCGGGAACGCCAAAGGGATTAGCACGATGGACTAAATCGGACTAGAACGATGGCGATCGAGCGCACATCGTTTCGACAAAAATTGCTGAAGGGCATAGCAAGCCGACATTCGCTTGAGCCTATAGGACAGTGTATATCTATACTTCTTTAAAAGTCATCGTCTTTATAATGATTGGCTGTTAATGTTAAGTTTATGAAACACGTCGTCCCTTCGGAATACCTATTCAATTTTTCAATCGTACGATTTTTCTTAAACTGCATTGATCCATTGGATTCGCTTTCGGTTTAAATAAAAGTCCATATTCGCTGAGGTCTCGCGGGCAGTTATCAAGTTGGGTTGCGACTCGTTTGGCGCCGTAGGACCAATACATACATACATACTACGTACATACATATAATACATTCATCGATGCTTCGCAAAGGCTGGTTGGATCTTCCGATTACGTCTCGCTTGTTGTTGCGAGACGCATTGGATGGATTCAGTAATAATGAAAATTCGAATTCACAAGAATCAAAGCACTTTGCTCAGGAGTCACAAGACTGACGATACGTCGTGACCGATGCAGCAGCAGCAGCAGCATCAGTAGTATCGATTACAAAATTGTTTTTTTTTTTAATAAACTTAGTCGGGGCTCTCGCGGTTGCCGACTGATAATCGATAAGCGCTACTGAAATTATAATAGAGCAGTCTACTTCATGAATTATGGGGACCAATTGTGAGAGCACGAGCAATAGGATTATGGGTATGAAAATGCATATGCAATTCGGGAGAACACGAGTACCTATAGCCACGTGTTAAATTTTTATATCGTCTGGTTAATTCGAGCAAAGCCGGATGAACTTCAGCCCACTTTTAGATCGACACGTAAATGGAATAAAAAGTTAGAAAAGGGATTTTTGATCGGTCTACCGTTCGATCCGCATTTCGGAAGAGTTCCGAATGATTGGTGTCGCGCGTCCCAGTCCGAGTCCCGGATACGAGGGTGAATTTGAAAATTTCAAGGGTGTCGGATTTCGTAGCGCTCGTCGACGCTGTGAAAATAATTTTCAAAACCAATTCCGCTCCCAATGAGTCGCCCAGCAGACATGACACATACGCACACGCGCGATTCACCCTTTTTTCTCCTGTCTCTCATTCTCCAGGGCGCTCACAGGCGTTGCGTCACTTTATATTTTAAATTCATCCATCTGGATTATGCAGAGCGCGTCCGTTGAAAAATTGATTCGATTGTTTGAGTGCAAACAAAAATACGCGTCCTGACGAAAAACGACGCCCCCAGAGTTTTTGGCAGAGCGAGAATCGCGCGCGGCCAAATGAATTCGAGTGGAACCGATGCTCGTGAAAGCAGGAGGTCTCCGGATTCACGAGCTCCCCGAGGAGCGTCAATACACAGAGACACGTGGGTGAGGACGAACTGCGAAATTGCAAAACGGAGAGAGAGAGAGAGAGAGAGAGAGAGAGAGCAGCGAGGCAGTCGCGCGCTAACAAAATTTCGTTGATGGGCGAGGGGGAGGCGAGGGGGAGGCGAGGGGGAGGCGAGGGAGGCAATGAAAGAGAGCACAGGAATAGCCCGTTTCTTTGAGCCGCGCGTGGAAGATGTACCTGCCGTCCGCATGGTAAAACCGTAATTAGCAGAATCGTAAAAATCTCTGGTAATTGGTTACAGAATGAGGAGAATGACGAATACGAGACACGTCACTCGCACGTAGCTCAGGCACACGGAGAGGACGACGCACGATCGTGCGTCGATGTGTGTGGCTGCAGGTACAAGAAGACAGAGCAGCAGCACAGACTCCGAGTGACGCCAAAGAGGAAGATTAGAGTCGACTCTCGTGTAACGAGGCGCACCGACGTGCGCTTTCGCGTCGTCCTCGAATTTCGCTTTTCATCGACGCCCCAGGTAGGAGGCGGAGCTCCTCAGCAAAACCTGTTTCAATAATTTGTAAATAAAAAATCCGTCAAAGAACTCTTTCATTCGGGAAATCCAAGCTGCACTCCCTACCTACTCCGATTACGCTTCATAATCCGTTCATTAATTCTCCCAGCCAATAGAACGATGAAACTGGGTCGACTGGACGGAGCGATGCCTGCACCACTATCTGGCAACGCAGTCCTTCGGGAAGCTAAAGAGCGAACAGGATGAGCGGATGCTGGGCCGATTTTAAGATTCAGCAGCAATCGACTGGGGAGAATATTTTTCTTGGATCTGAGTGACTCCGTGTCATCCTCGTGATCACAGTGTAGACGGAATCCCAGGGCGCAACGTGCTGGAGTCCCTATGGCGAGCGACGACCCTGGGAGACGCGGAGCGCCAGACAAACGACACCTTCTCTCCTTCTTTATCCTGCTTATTCTCTCTCTCTCTCTCTCCCTCTCTCTCTCTCTCTCTCTATCTCTCTCTCCGAATCTCTTGGTAGCTCTGTAACTAGCTCAGCCATTTCTACTCTCAGGTGCCTGTTTTGTTTTCATTACCGAGAGCTGTTTACTCGCACAAAATCCCACTCGAAAATGGCTGCCATATACACACTGCAGGCCAGAATGGAAGGAGGGCAGGCAGAGTTTGGGAATTCACCAAGGAAACCGAACCCATGTCACGCAGAGCGAACTAAATCCCTTGGGAAGGCAAAGGACACAACAGCGCGCGAGGGGATCCATTTTTTTCCCATCACCTTTCGAACCGATCTCTGGTCTCTATCCCCCCCCCCCCCCCCCGATTATGCCCGAGGACATCCGGTCGACACGCGATGTAATCTGAAAAATTACGATTTTATTCATGAATCCTATCGCCGCACTCGCATCGCCCGCGAGCCCGTGAAAATCCGAGCGACGTTAAACCCAACGATTCAATCCCAATCCGTTTTAAATTCGATTGAGCCTCTGGCAGTGCGAAACCATTTTTCACGCGGAAACGATTTATCCCGATCGAAGATATGGGCGACCGGCTGGTGTTACGATACGACCGGCCTTCGCTCGCGTCGCATCCTGCACTCTTCAGCGATTCGCACTTTGCGATTCTCGCCCTGGCGCTCTTGTGTCTTTATAAATTTATGAGAATTGACGAAGAATGAGAAAAAAGCAACAGGGGAGAGACTGAAAGGAAGGGCTTAAAATTCGCGCACTGCGCAGGAAACTTGCTGAACTTTTTGTGAGAGGCAATGGAAGCGAGTCGAATGATTCCAGGTAACCTGGTTCTTTGATGAAATAAGAAGTGGAAGCTTGGTTGTTAATTAGCGAAATCCTTGCAGACACAGCAGAGCTGCCGTTTCTTCCGGGGCGAAGCAAGGACAGCGCGTCATTACTCTTAATAGAGAAGAGGGCCGCCCCGGCGCGCACGACCCTTCGAAGACTCTAGGAGGTTCAACCCTTCCCGGTCTCGCGATGAGAAAATATGGAGTAAATTAATAATAATTAGGGCTCCGTGTTATTTAATAAGCGAACGCATCCAATTCTTGAGAAATACTCCGGGCGTCTTGCGAATGTGCTTATAGGAACCTTCCTAGGGAACTTGTCTACCCACCAACGAGAGTGGTTCCTGGGGGTGTCAAGTGGCTGAGTGCTAACTCTACGGCTCCCCGGGTCTCCGGGTCTCCACGTCAGGATCAAATAAATGTCGCCCGTCCGGCAGAAAGAATAGCGGGATAGCGTCGCGGCGGAGCGAGCGGACGGCGCGGGGCGTCCCGTTGAATTTTTAAAGAGCGCAGTTAGTAACAAGTGAAGTACAAATGGCTGGCGCCTTGGCCTCTCAATTATTCAGTGGAGGTCACGTTAAATATGTAACGATGCGCAGACCTGAGTTCACCGAGTTGAATTCCATGAGACTTTGCTCAGCTCCGGCGCCCAATGAATGTAGCTGCTCCAGATGGCGTCGGTGCACAGGGAATCCTCGAATTAAATAAGGTTACGCTTCCCACCCTAGGCTACTACGTTCTTCCATTACTTTCGCACATCCGCGCCCACCCCTCGCCATTCTACGGAAGTTCGACCTTGTCTGCACTGACCCACTTTGGGCTCGAATGCGCACCGCAGCCGCACCTCCCTCGGCCTCCTCGAATACTTCACACATCGGGTAGACGTCAGTCGATCCAGTCGCCAGGATCATCCTGGTGCTTCGAAGACTCGTGACTTCCGATTGGTAGCCGAGTGTCGCGATGTTACGTCACTGGAGGCGTCGAGGCGGAAGAAGCACCGGGTGAGTTTTCCGAGAAGAGGAGTCGGTCAGGGGTTGCGGGCTACGGGGGGGGGGGGGGGAGGCACGGGAGATCGGCTGAACGTCCCGACCCCCCAGGCGAATAAAACCAGGGGTTAAACGTTTATATCGTTGTCGCATGAATAACCCTAGGATAGCACATGGTGTCGCACAGTTTCGAGGGTCGGAGGTTTGCAGCTCCTCCGGTGAGAATTATTCGCGAGGGTAGATCCCGGTCTTCCGATAGCCACGACAAATTTCAAGAAAAATATGCTGCCTCCTGGTGCTTCGCTACGGAAACCCTCTTGCCGCCGGTGCCACCCTGGCTAAATGGTGATGAGAAATATATCTAAACGTAGATCATGTCGGACGGGAGCAGAGATTCATGAGAAGAGAGTGAGCAGGCTGCAGCAGCTTTCGGGAGATTCGGGAAGAGCGGGCCATCCTACGGGAGTCTTAACTCCTGGGGTCAGGAGTCGTCTTGCGCGCGAGGCCCGCGGGGCAATAAACCGCGCGGAATTACGAAAGAACTTAACGTCTCCGGAGCCGAGGGCACTTATGGCTGAGGTGGCTCATAAGTGCTGCCAGGTGGACTTTATCATCGGCAGTCGCTCCTCGTGCTCCCTTTTTCTTCTGCTCAAACTCGACAAGCAGTTTTCAAGCAGTTTCGAGTTCTTCGCGGGGCAACAGCTGCACCGGCGATGCCAACTCCGTCAGTTATGACAGCCGCGCTCCTGCGCGCCATCAAAAACTGATACGAGAATAGCTGTGTCGAGGGACTGAGACGCGAGCCTCGCTCGCTCAGTGACGTTTGCCCGACGGTTCGTTACACGGACGATCGATTCGAGCGATCGCTCGAGAACCACGTGAATCCCCTTCGCGTCGGAGTCGCGGCAGCCTTTGATCGTTTTCATTTAACGCTACTTTTTTTCATTTTTTTTTTCAGTCGACGCCCACACACTACAACCCCTGTTACACATATCGTGTCCGTCGCCTTTATCCTGCAGCCACTTATTTCGGGAAAGGATTTTCCTTGAGCTTCTTTTTATTTCCTTCTCTCCTCCTCCTCCTCCTCCTCCTCTTCCACGAGGCGTTCCGGAAATCGTTTCCGAGCGACGTCGGTTTTGCTTTATAGCCTCGAGTGCTTTGAACTCTGCATGCCTTGTTTATCTCGACTCGCAATTAATTGAGAAAGCGGCTGGGCTAGAATTTCGGGCTTGGGGACCCAGCGATTCCTACGCGCGGCCCAAGCGAAGGCAGATGAGACGCGTCGCGACTGGGCAAACTTAAAGATGCCTCGAGGGCAGCCTCCATTTTTAATTCCAATACGAAACTTTTTCGAAGAATATTTCTGGGGCAAGAGAGACTGATCTTCGAGAAATATTTTATATTTCTGGCATCGGACTTGCTACCCTGGCTCGCAGAGATCTTCTATTACACTCCTTCCGTTCTTTACGGAATCCCGGCGCACCCTCGAAGCATTTCTCTGTTTGTTATATTTTTTCAAATTGGTCGCTGAATAATGCATTAACCGGCTGCCATGAATTCATATTAAATATTTCACACGGACCGAGGAATTTTAATTTTGTTTTATGCGTGAATAATCCGTCCGTAGATAAGCTCCGCTAGCAGCCTCGTAATCGAAGCGATCGCTAGGGTCACAGCTCTATCGTCAACTGGACGGTCGCCGGATGTTCCTAAGATCAAGGCGAAGGCGCCGAGGCGCCCAGTCGAGCCGCTGCTCGCTTCTTCCGTAAATCGCAGCGCTTATTGCCATTTCGGCAGGTTGCGGGACGAGCGGAAGGAGAAGAGAAGCGGAGGAATGGAATTGTCGAATAAAAGTGCGGAGGCGCAAGAGAATGCGAATAAAGAACAACTGCTCCGCGGACTCGCAGTTCGGGCCACGAGTGCTGCTGCTGCTTCCTTCCTCTTATTAGATTCGCTGGGCGAGACTCTACATCATCCCTCGACACTTATTGACTCTTAGCCCCGAATTGAAAAGTAGCTTCGCACCCGCACAAGCCCATTTATAACACGGCCCTGGAGCAGCCAAAGTATCGCTCGACGGGCCGCTGCGAAAGGGGATGAAAAATAGCTCGAAATTTTGGAAGCCGAGGGTGTCGGCTCGACTTAATAAAACGCCGACTTATCACAGAGAGGCTCATTCAAAAATGCCCGACTGCGCTCCGGCCCTCGGCTGCTGACTCTATTATCGCGGCATCCGGGCGCAACTTTGAAAAATTACTCAACTACTTTGGCTGCTTTACACACGAGCGACACCCTGCGTCGCAATTAGCCACAATTTACGCTCAAGCAGTCCCGTCGCTCCGATCGTCTCCGATCGAGAAGAATTTCATCCGTCTCTCTCTTTTTCTCTCACCAGATTAATACCTACTTGAGTTTATGAGGTTTCTCCTTGAAGAGTGATAAAAAAAAGACGTAAAGAGTTGAGCTAACGATATAAGCCAAACTCCGCCTCCGGTGATGTTCTCTGCTGCAAGACGGAGGGATTAGGCTGCCTGAAGCACGCACGTATCTACGTCCACGAACACATTGGTGCACGAAAGGCACGAAAGGCACGAGACGCGAGTGCACGAACCTTCGCGTTGCTGCGGGATTAGCCGAAGCTCTGGAAAAGGCCGTAAATTGTCTCTTCCCAGACTAAACAGCGATACGTGCATCGTGGCCAAATGAGAATTTCATTTGGCCTCGAATCGAGGCAGCACGAGAAACTTCTTGGCCGACTGCACAAATCTCACACACACACACACACACACACACACACACACACACACACACACACACACACACACACACACACACACACACACACTTTCTCGCGATGCATCGATTCGCCATCGAGACTTTTGCCACGCGATTATGCCAAAGTAAAATATTTTCTGGTAAAATTTAAAATCCAAAGGACCGCAGCAGAAAAGGAAATTCGAGTCTCGAACGAAGAGCATGAAAGGACGTTTGAACGTGGCAAGATAAGTGGCGTCTAGCGTCTAGGCGTCTAGGCGTCTAGGCGTTTAGCGTCTAGGTCGGCGTCGACGCTCCGCCGTGTCGACTGATTACGCAGAAGGAGAAACGAGAGGCACGTACAGGCTCGTGGCGCTCGGGATTAAGAGACTTTAACGGGGAGTTTAAAGTCGACGTCTCGGCGGTCGCTTCTGGCTCATTCGATCCGCCATGAGGAGGCTCGGGACAATTAATTCCAGCTAATTGTCCGTCTGTCGCCAGCAGAGGATCTTCGGATGGTAAAGTTCTAATAAACAAAGCGAACCACTCGACGCGCGCCAACAATCCTGAGTCTTCCGAACCCCTGATTCCTGGATCCAGGGGAAACGGGTGACGAGGAGAATAAGGGGGAGGGACGTCCCACTTTCATCGGGACGGATGGCGGCTCAAGAATTAAAGGTCTTCGGTTGCCGAAACATCTAATCAACTAAACGGAAACTTTTAGGACGACAAGGAGGCGTCCAGACGCGGAATTGAAAGGCCTGCTTAAGAATTCAGCAGATTTTTTCGCAAAGACCGTGAAACTTTGATCCGTTTACTGACGACGGTCCAGCGAGCCACAGGCTCCGCGATGCTCAATATCTTGCTCAAAATCTTCCCCCGTAGATACTAATACTAGGAGTTATGAGTCGCGCGTGGCTCCAGCAGATCTTCCTCTCCAGCCTTTAGCTCAGCTGCTGCTCCCGAAGGATCGCGCGTTACTCTGCTCGACTCGGACGAGGAAGGAACCTTTATTGACACGCGGATTGATAGTTTCCAGCTGTTCGCGTCTTTTCCTCGGAAATTAAACTAAATGAGTGGCGCGGCGCTTCGATCCCATCGGCCAGTTGGATGTTCGATGGGCACTCACGTTGATTTGTTTCTCGAAACTCTTCTCGGTTCCCCGCGACTCCTGACGCAGTTCTCGGCAAACTGGTTTATTGCTTCCGAGAGGCCTTCGCCGATTCGCCGATTCGCCAATTCGCCAATTCGCCAGTTCACCAGTTCACCAGTTCACATGGAGCCCCCGCAGCTCGGCTATTCGACAGCTTCTACCGCTTGCGCGATAAAAAGCTCCGACTCTCTCAAAATAATTCAGCCCGTTCAATCAGTGTAATAGAATGGCCGCCGCTAGCGCCACCTGCCTTTGTGCTCGCAAATACACTAAAGAATTCCAAGGGACCGCAATATACCTGCTGATAGTACCTGGACTGCTTCTTGGCGAATTACGAGAAGACACTTACTGGCTGGAAGAGGACACTGACTGGCAAGGATGCAGTTCGCACGAAATCTTATCTCTTACTTCTTCAGGGTTGCGTCTTACGATTAATCTGTAGGCGAGCGAAGTTCCTTGATAGAGGCGATTTTCCCAACGTCGACGCAACGAAAAGCAATTCGACGTGACTGAATGAATCATCGGAGACAGAACAAAGTTCCAGATCGTCGATGATCGAGCAGCCGAGAAATTCCACCTCCGGATAAGAGGATTCTCGTGTTCAACATCGGCTTATGCATATTGCGCATCGTATATCGATATCCCAGAGATATCGATAGCAGAGCCAACGTCCACTCTTGAAGAAGGGGAGGGAGGGAGGGAGGGGAGGAAGACGAAGAGGAAGGGGAGGAGGACAAAGCGAATCGTCAAGGACGTCCAAGAGAAAAAGGATCCTCGCGGATCCTCGCGGATCCTGCACCCGTCGCTGTTTTCCTTTTCAAGGGAACGATCGAATCACGTGCGGCCCTGCAAGACTCCAAGGATCCTGTACGACGTGAACCGATGCTCGCGGCTCCTAGAGAAAAAGGCACCACTTGGAAATATCAGGTCGCGGAACAAGTAATCGATTCTCCTCGGATAATTACGTTAGCCAGCATCGAACCAATCAGCCATGCAATCCGGTGCAATCCGGTGCAATTGCCGGTTGCTTTATACGCGCGCAGATCGTTTATCTTCGCGTCTTGGACTTTGCTTTGTCTTTTTTCTTTTTTCTTTTTCTTTCTTCTTCAACGTTTCTTCCTCGCTTTCAATTGCGCTGCAGCGCGTTGCTTCACCACGGTTCCCTATACTCGATAATGAGCGTAAGAAAAACTCAGTCAAGAAAAAGCGACAGTGCTTCTTATTCTTCGCTGCGTCGCAGGTTTCTCGGTCGACATTTTAAATTGTCAGATCGATCCCACTTACGTTAGCAGAATCGATGAGCTTCTGCATTAATAGTTGAAATGTCAAAATGAAAGAATAGCGCAGGGTGAAGCAACTAGGGTGCTGGCAACGTTACGTCGATAAATCGGAACCTCCTTGGAACAGCACTAGACCTCTAATAACGGAAGGGTGGCTGGCTGGAGCTGCTTCTCTTGTCCCAAACCTCCCACCCACCTCCCACCCACAACCACCTTCCGTCTACCGTCGGGACTTTGCCTATATAAGTCGCTCCTTCCGCAAACGTTCCGCAACGAAACATGTCGGTAAATGTAAACGTTCTTCGAAAGTGTAGCGTATATTGCTCCGAATCGAAGGGTTGCCTTTGCAAGGGTGAAGGGTGAAGAGTGACGAGAGAGGGATTCAAGAAACCGTGACTGCCGCTTCCGGAGCTTCGTCGTTCCTGACTCGCTCGTACGTTTCCCGCTTCGCCACGTCCTGTTGCGCAAGTGGAAATGCGAAATCTAATATTATGTATCGATTATATGGGAAATAATTATCAGAGAATGCGCGCTCAATCGACTTCATGAATTTCTTACGAAGGAGGCGAACGAACACGAGGAATTGGCTGGCGACCGGTATACATATAGGCAACCACAATATAATCGAATTACGATTAAACAATTTGACGGGCTCAACCGAGAACGTTCTATTCCTAGGAGTCTTTCTGTGGTTTCAGCCGCTAATGGAATTAGTGGCTTCGATATGAGTGGCGGAAGCTGCGCCGGATTCTAATAATAGCAGCGCACGCGATCTCCGAGACTCCTCGCGTCCGAATGAATTATCCGTAAATCAAACTCGAAAATGGGAAAACCGATAAATCCGCTCCCGACCCTCCTGAACTCTCGGCTCCCGAACTCAGAGGCTTCCTCTTGCGAGTGGCCGAGGGTGTCGCGTGACACGTTAATGGACAATAGGATATCCGCTGCAGCGAGCGGCCATTCGCGATGACCCGCGCGAAGCTTCATTCAATGTCTTTTACACTGCCGGGAATTCGCCAATCGAAGTTGACAGTTGTCACGCGATCGTCTTGGCTAATTGACTTTGCCCGACTATTATTTTACAGGTACGAAGCAGTAATACGTTTTCCAATGTCATTAGATTTTACATGAAATTATATATGCCGAATCTCATAATCTCATAGCGAACACTTCCATGAGGTTCAAAATTGTCTGACAGCGAGTGTCTCGTGATCCTGTGCAACTGACTCACGACAGAGGGTGCTGCGGTGCATTTTGGAACTTGCTTCCTAATTACAGTACAACAGATACCCGCTCGAATCCCGATAAGCTCACATCAATTATTATTGAAGGCGTCGCACTCTCGATAACGAAGTCGATCTTACAATTAGCTTGGCCAAACGCGTGCGAAAGTCTCGATAAAGGGTTTTCTTTGACTCGAGTCTTGGCCATTCCAAGAGAATCGCTTGCCGAAAGCGATGCCGAAAGTGCATCTCGACAGTCAGTGAGTAAGAATGACTGGCGACTGATGACCAGGCAGGGGGGGTGGGCTGCGTGCACGTCTTCTCGGATTCGATCCATACGGACGCACAGCGGCTGCTGCAGTCCCAGAGCAGCCTCAGAGCGTCGCACGGGCAAACATGCCGAGAGTGAGGATAAAAGTCGGAAGAGGGTTATAGAAAATGGAGGGCGGAAAAAATAGAAGAGGGAAGCCAGGGCGGGTCCCGGGGCTGCGTGCGGCCACTATCAAAACAGAGGCTAAGTGTTTCGATATTTATCGGTTAGCACTTCGGTCGGCTGGTCGCTGCTAGCGGAAAACCCCACGGATGTATTATATATTTCCTGGCTAGAAGCCAGGGACAACACTAGGGACGCCACGAGAAATACAGAAAATTCAATTTTCTCCTTAATCGGCAAAAATATTAGCTGGCAGTTCGAAGCGTAGCCGCTGCAGCCGATCAACGTATCCGCGCGTCACTACGTGCGCCATCCTGGCCCCTCGCCAGGTACGGCCGACCGAAATTACCCGAGTCCAGTCGGGCGGCCACCCGCGCGATTGACCTTCGCACGTTCGCGCTGCTTCCGATCATCGGCGGTTTCAGCGAGACGTCGATACGCCGCGCGTGCTTTGCCCTTCCCCACCTGGTTCCTCGTCGACGTTTCTTTTATTGCGAATGCAAAGCGCTTTATGGAAGCTCCTATCGTTATCTCGAAGATTGAGACTTTATTGTGACGCGGCGGTGCGGGAGGTGGACCGCGGTGAGGATTCAGCCGCAGGGAGCATTAGTGCAGGAACACTGGGGAACAGTGGTACGTGGGAACGTGGAAACGTGGAAACGTGGAAACGTGGGCCCCCGAGCTGCCTAATGGCAGCCAGTGCCTAGTCGGGTCGGTCCTCTTCTCTCACGTAGTCGAATCCCTCGGGGCTATCACTGTCCAACCCCGTTTCCACCACGACCACTGTCGCCGTCGGACTCCCACCCCGCCCCGCCCCGCCGATACGGCCTTTACTCCGTCGCCCATTTCGAGGCGCACAAGCGGTCGCCTCTCGAGTCGCCATTCCCCAAGATCAACCCTAGGATATCCGTCGTGCAATTTTGCCCAAGGACGAATTTCCTACTCTCGCCGTAAAAGTGAAAGAGAGCTGGAGAAGGGATAAGTCGTCGTCGTCGTCGTCGTCGTCGTCGTCGTCTTGAAGCAGACGTCATTCGACGTCGCTCTCGACTCGCCTCCCCTGGGCAAAATATAGATTTAGTGCCGTAGAGCCGAAACCCTCTCGAATTCGTCCGAGGCGTAAATACACTCACTTAGTTGCTACTCCGAGCCGCCAAGAACACGTGTGGATCGTCAGGCGACGTTTCTCTTTTTACGAGCACTTTACAAGTGTTCGAGCGGCATTAATACACCATTAGGACATTCCGCGCCGAGTGTCGAGAGAATGTCCATTCGTTCTTCGAGACTGCAGTCAGTCTCGACATCTTCCAGACAGACCATCGCACTGAGTTTACTTCGAAAGCTCCATTTCTTCTCGGCGGTAGCGGAAACGGAAGGACGCTTCTCTAGGGGGATGGAGGTGGACTGTGGGCTACCGCCACGCCCAATCGATATAACATACCTGAAACACAGGAGAAGGCACAGGTTTTATCGAGGGTAGGATTTCGTCTTCGAGGGTGGTACTAAACAAGGAATAATGCGCATTGCCCGTTTTAATAATTATTAAATGACCATCGAGTCATAATTAAATACGGGAAGCAGTAGTAATGTAAAAGAGTAGCGAAAACTTTATAGGAAGTTTTGAAAATACAAATAAAATGATGGGCCACTGCTAGATCATAGAATAGGCAGATATGTAGTGACTCATGTACTTGGCATTAATAATGTGATTTAAATATTTTTTGTTAGAGGAATTCACAGCATAAGGCATTTCTACTGCCGCGTCTGTTTCCGCCTTCCTCCCCCAGGCCGCGGTCATATCCCAAGGAGCAGCTGAAAAGCTCGAAAGCTCGAAAGATAATGCGCGACGCTGCGCGCGGTATGGCCGTTTATCAATGATATACTCGCCGTCGCCGTCGCCGCCGTCGCCGCCACTGCCGCCTCGATACGTGGCCGCAATGGATGGAGCCGCGATTGGCTGAATCGGGCCAACGGGCCGAGGGTGTAGAAGGTGCAGAAGGTGCAGAGGGTGCAGAGGGTGCAGAGGGTGCAGAGGGTGCAACGGGCCACGATAAGAGCACCTACAGCAGAGAGAGACCGCGAAGCAACTGAATGTATGGGACTGTGCTGGGACTGTGCTGGGACTTTGCTGTGGCTACACTGGCATTATGCCAGTACACACGCGAGGCACGCGACTTCGCTATACGCGTAAATATGAGTTGCTTTATGCACCTGCTTGCTGGTTGGACATCACGGACGACTCGATCTAGCGAATGCGTCGTGTTTCATGCTGCACGAACGTTCTGCAGTTCTGTTCGTGCGACTACGTGCATCTCCGTAGTCTCCGTAGTGGAGATGCAGGCGCATTAATTAACCGAACAATCGGAATTTAATCTGGGCAGCTGTTAGTAGGCAGCGGAGGGGAAAAAAGTATAACAATGTGCGCCCGAGTACGGACCGATTAGCATGTCGCGTATCACTAAAAAAGTAGAAACGCATTAAACGGCCCGATAAACATACTGGAATCCTGCATTCCCACTAGTTAAACTTCCGACCGTGAGCGCCGGCATGTTTACGTCGCGGCTGCAAGGCTGCGGCGACGCACGCGACACGGTCGTTCGTTGCGTTACGCTACTCTCGCGCCCCTCGCGCCCCTCGCGACCTTTGCACTTTCTCCTATCCTCTTGACCCTCTCGCTCGCTCGTCGGCCCTGCCGCACCGGCAGCAACAGCAGCCGTTATGTGCCATTTCGCTTAGGCACCACCAGTAATTGTTTTCATGTAGTCCGCAACATGTTTATGAAATTTTATGTTATGTTATGTTGTGTTACGTTGCGCTATGTTGGCGCCCGTTACGACGGTATATTTTAGGCGGAGCACATACTCGCACGTACGTGTCCCGAACCTGGTTCATTCGTATACGTATCTGTGTAGGTTTACAGGAGAACAACCTGCAAATTCAAAAATAACTTTTCGTAACGAAACTGTATAGCGTCAATCGAATAGTAAATTCGAAACGGGAAGCTGCGAGTACCGAATGTGAAAGAACAAGTGGTGATTCGAATAAAAGGAATGGTTCGCTGGTTCGGCACTCTGTATAATAGTGTAGTAGCTATAAGAGTGATCGGTTGATCACAAAATGTACTCGGAATTGCACGTAAAAATAACTAGATTGCCGCAGTATCTGCGAACGTTGCAAAAGAGAAAAGAGATAACGCATGCGACGTCTGGCTGCTGTGCTCACCGCGCACTGCCGCCTTGCCTTGTCTGCCGTTTCTCCCGTTAACATATCGACTGTAGTATGGAATACCCTATGGTAGCTACACCGTATGGTATACGGACATGCCCGATATATCCGATATATCGAAATATCGAAGTATCGATGTATCGAGTACCCCGAGATATAGGATCCGCATTGATTGGATGCAGCGTTTGAGTCTACGGTTGCCAGGCAACTCGCAAACGGAAACGCTAGGAAAACGCCCGAAAAATGGCAGGAAAACACGTCCTTCCGAGATGCACTCGCATTTTGACACATCTACGTTCATCTCGGCGCATCGAGTGTCTCCATCTCCGCCAAGTGTTTACCTCGCGATTCTCGAGAATGGGTCTTATTGACGAATATTTACGAATAGGAGGAATCTTCATAGGAGCGTCGCGACGTCGGACAGCTTTTAAAAATAGTCACACCGAAGAGCCGTCGCGGCTCGTCGAAGAGTTATTCGCTTTATCGAAAATCTCCTCTATATTCGGCTGCGACAAGAAGAGGCCACCCTGGCGACGTCCTTATCTCTCAGGGCGATCCGGAGCTTTCGAGACAAGAGTTCTGCTCTTCTTGTAATTAAAATTAACGAACGCGCTGGGACCTAAACTTCTTCCAGTCGCATGTATTCACGTTGAGTGGAGGACGGGCGCGTTCCGCTCGTTCCGCTCGTTCAGCTCGTTCTGCTGGTGCACAGTTGCGCTGATGTCTCGTAGCGGCCGGAAGACCTACGAGATTAGGATTAAAAAATGGAGGAATATCGTTGCGAGACGTGGAGGCGAGGGAGGCGAGGAAGGCGAGGGAGGCGAGGGAGGCGAAGGAGGCGAAGGAGGCGAAGGAGGCGAAGGAGGCGAAGGAGGCGAGGGAATCAGGGAGTCAGGATGCTGGTAGCGCCGACCGCCGCTCAAGAGCTAACAGCGTTAATCCGAAAGTCCGGCTTAAACACACCTAGTCCAAACCTTCAGGCTCGCTGCCACCAGAGAAGCTTTAAGTTCGCGTGTGTTCCGAGGGAAGCAGCGAAACAATGGAATGCTTACGTCAAAACCTGTACGTGGAGGTGGACGTTGACGTGAACGCCGACGCCGACGCCGACGCCGACGCCGCGCTCCTCTATTCCATGTCTCAATTATTAAACACAAAAGCGTCAGCCCTTTATAGCCGCTTTTCGCTACTCTCATCCTTCCCGCGCCGCCCACAGCATTCTTTCAAAAGTTTCATCTGAAAATGCATCGTCGTGATTAGGCGAGCGTCGTCGAGGAAGGACAAACCACTGCGCAAGGATGTGGACATCGGGTGGACGGACGGACGGTGCGTCGCGCACGTCGCTGCGAGCGACCGAGGAGGTAATTGCTCGATTCGCTAGAAAAATAACAAGAATCACTTAAGAGAGATAAGAGAGATAAAGACTGCCTGGTCACGCGACTCCAAATTGCTGGCCGCGTTTCTGAGGCAAAGTTATCGTAAAGGCTGGTTCGCGTTGCGAACACTCATTTTTCTCCCGTTTCGCAAAGAAAAAGGAAATAAAGAAACGAGAAGCGGAAGTCGATCCAGCCTCGCAGCTGAAAGGATCCCCGTGGGATCGGCGCAGACCCACCAGAAGGGGCTTTTCGGGAATAATTATTCGAATTCCCGGCCGCGACGTTTCGTGTGCGGTCTCTCTCTCTCTCTCTCTCTCTCTCTCTCTCTCTCTCTCTCTCTCTCTCTCTCTCTCTCTCTCTCTCTCTCCAGCTCCGTTGCTGCGCGCATTGCGCGTCAGACGCTCGTAACCGGACGAGTTTTCTCGCACACCCAGCACTACCCGAAGCTACTCTTTGGGATTAGTCAACCGGGGATGCGGCTGCCCGTGGAAGAACAAATCGGTTTTCGTTGGCCTTTGTAGTTTTAGCCCTTTTTAAATTAAATAATCGCAGTTTATCAGCACACCGTTTTTAAAATTCTTCAAGAGATTGAATGTTCTTGCTGCCGGAATAAGGGAAGACGGAGGGCGTCGATGAAGGGTGGGGCAAAGCGAAGGCTGGGTTAGCTCGTCATTGTTTATCCGTTGGTTAATAAGCAATCTAAATTCCGTCCATCCTTTGTAGGGATTTTAGCAGTGCGCGTCATACCTTTCGTCTCCTTCGGTCTTCTTCTTCTTCTTCTTCTTGTTCTTCCGATCCTCCTTTCGAACGATACGAGTATTCGTCGACTTCAATTTGAAAATCGATGAACCCAGCCGAAGACTTTGATTTCCTCTCTGCGAGGCGAAACAGCCCGAGAACTTCCACCACAAGATATTATCTTCTTCTTGCTATCATATTTTTAGTGGCTGTATTCCTACTTTACTCGTCCCACTTTCCTGTAGACGTAAACATGTCTTATCCACATGCGTGACGCAGGCACCTGCAGACACGCAGCCTGCAGCACGAAGCTCACTCGTCTTATCCGTGCGCGTGCAGCTGGCTGCGTTCTCCCGGGCTGCTAGACTCTGGATTACGTCAGACGGATGCCGGCCGACACTGAGCGAACCAGAGTCTTCGGTGAGTCGGTGAGTCGGCTCAGCCGCGCCCAAGAAGCCAGTGCAGCGGATCTTAGTGCTTGAAGAACAGCGGGAGAGACGGAAGCGTCCGTCGATGTCGAATTCAATAGGGCAGCCTCCCTTTGTGTGTACCTCCTGCACGCATTTTATCCAGGTACCCGGGATCTTGGATGCTGCGATTTCCAGCCCTTCTCAGGACGTCTTATTGCTGACTCGCGATCAGTCTATCCTGTCAAAGGTCAAATGCCAAAGGCTAAAGGTAGCTTTAATGGGAGCCGCCGCCGCCGCCGCCGCCGCCGCCGCCGCCACGGCAAAAGGATCCCTCGGTCCTGCTCTCAGTCTCACGAGGAGCAGGAGGCCTCGACGAGGCTTGAAGCGCATGTAACGAGCTGCACAATGCCGACAAATTGGTCGTGATTTCGTGAGCGAATGAACTTCCGAATGGCTTCCTGGGATAGTCGCGCGGCTGACCCGGCTGCCCCGACTGCCCCGATTGCGGATTCTCGCTACGGTGCAATCCTGTTAAATGCTTACTAGGTAGGAACCTTGGAGCTACGTCCTGCGACTAGGACCTCCTACGGCGATGACGACGACGACCCGAGGTTGCACCGCTTGCATTAAAAAATGGCAGGAACGGGTCGTCGGGCTTCAAGCTGGAACTGTAGTTTCATCTTCATTGTCTTTCCGAGCATCGTTATTATGCACCGCTCCGTTATTAGGTTATTGCCATTCGTTCTAATAGCAAGACTGTCAGAGCCTCGTCTCTCCGGGGTGCCGTTCCCGATTATTAGCCAAAAGGGTTGTTACCCGTGAACAACGGTACCTGGGGGTGCAGTACACGCAGCAGTCTTCAGACACTCGACGCAGCTCCTTTATAGCTGTTTCCCAACTCGTGCGCCCTTCCATACGTTTTCCCATGTTTAGATCAGAATTATTATGGCTTCCTTCTCAGAGTTGCCGTTTGTCCAGGGTTCGAGGCGCGTCCAGGGTTGCCACGACTATGGAGCCCAAAGACAGTCTCAGGATTCTCGTGCATCGAATCTTCCCTATTCAGACGCACGTGAAATCTCCCTGCCTCTTCTCTTCCTGTCAATTTCCTCACAAGCGTTTTCTCTTCTGGGCGCACGAAGCACAAGTAATACTTGCGTCTCTCGCTAAAGCGGCAACTCTAGACTCTCTCAGCGATTTATATACATACATTAAGAATAATGTGTCTACACGCGCGTGTATAATAAAAGCCCTAATGAGAGAGAGAGAGAGAGAGAGAGAGAGAGAGAGAGAGAGACGCGACCTTTCCTCCTGCGAAGTATTAATTAAAATTTCTAGCCACTCCATGAAATCTGGGTTAGAGTATGCAGAGGCGAGGGTTTAATACATTGCGTGGCGCAAACAACGCGAGAGCCGTTGAAAACGAGACGCGTTTAGGATGCCGGAATCCTGTAATTAAGTCGCTTTCGTGAGTACTCCATTTGGCCACGTATACATTGCGCTACCCGTTAGCGACGCTGCATACGTGCGCGCTTCTCGGATGAGAGGATTCTCGAAAAACTAAAATCTTTTTAATCATTCACATAAAATTCCAATAAAATCGAAAATCATTACTTCATTAATTTTAATCTCAGTCAATAGCTCTATTCTATATTTTATCCAGCATCCCACCGACTGACTCTTTTGGCTTCTACGGGCCTTTCGAGAAACTGACGCGCCTTTCCTGGTCTTCGTTAATTCGAGAGGGTCGCCATTATTACCATAAGGACAGTCTCGGCGTTTCAAAGAGTGCACACCAAAGAGTGAGCCTTGGCCATGAAAAATTGAGCGGCGGGCAGCGGCGGGCAGCGACGTCCTCACAGTCAGACTTATTCGTGCACGACGCTCGGCTGCACCGGCAGCTCGACGTCCACTGTCCTGCGCCGATGTGCATCGTCCGATAGTGCAGCTGGAATTACATGCACAGCGTGTGTGCTGGACACTTTGATGGGATTTTAGGTTTCACGTCTCTCCCATGGCGGCGTCCCCCGGCTGATCCTTTTGGTTCTCTGGCGTTATACCCTCTGTTCACTTTTTACTGGGGAACTTGAAAGAAAAATATGGCCGCATGTAGCTCATTCGTATTTTCCGGGATAACGGTGTTCGTGTATTGCACTACTGAAGAAACTGAGGAAACGAAATATAAAATTACCCCCCCCCCCTCCCGATAACTATGGACTAATTGGACGAAATAATTATGATGCTAATTACTGTTCCGAAGCACGCTGGATATGTATGTCAAACAACGAGTACGCAGTCCATGTATTTCTTCAACGATAATCGTTAATTAGTGATAATTAGTGTCACCGGTGAAACTCGATCGACACACGATACCAATTGAACGATACGTGTTATATGTATGTATAATACATGCTCCCCTTACGATTTTGCAAGGTCCCGCCTAAAGTTTCGAATGAAAAAGTCCTAACATAGAGAAAACAACCGGATGGATTCTTTGGAGTAATTTTCATTAGGGGTGTCTGACTGGGATGGGAGGGTGGTTTGAATAAAAATACCAAAGCACCTTAACAAGACGTTTGACAGACGTGTTCGCCCTAGGGAGTCGAGAGAGAAGGGTAGGCAGAGCCAGACTAGCTGGATACTCTGGATACTCTGGATACTTGCGCTTCCCAATGAAATTGAGTAGTGGGTCAGAGCAGTGGCTTTTCCATTTTTCTCATCAATTACCGCTCTTCCTCCATTTAGAATTTTAGATCATTTTAATACAGGCCGGGACGCATTCGATTCCCAGATGGCTTCGCTCGCGGCTCTTCGTTGATTAATGCGAGTTAATTACGCGTCTTGCAAAATGCTACAAGTCGTAAGGAAGAAAAACCCAGTGGAAGCTACGGCAGGAAGTGCAGCAAGGGAGGGCAAGGAGGGCAGGGAGGGCAGGGAGGGCAGGGAGGGCAGGGTCATAGCTGGGTTTGGCACAATCGGATCCCGAACCCTCGTACGACCAAGATACGAGTGTCCGACTGCATTCGATTCTTTTGCGTTGCCTGCAGGCGCCGCGTCGCCATTTGATTCGGTTGTCGAACAATAAATTCCAACGTAGCCGCACAACCGGAACAGATCAAATCCTGCGGGCTAATTGCTCGACAAGATGGCTTCGCGGTTAAGCTTCATCTGGAATTTGCGAACGAGCAAATTCCTGAAACGAACTGGAGCCTCTGTGGTAGCTAAGAGTCTTGAAGGCCGTCTCGTCATCCCCGGGTAATTATGTATTTAATTTTTTTAGCCTCGAGGCCTCGCAGACGTTCGACCAGCACACCCGTGGGCCGCCCCTCCCAGTCCCCAAGCTAGGGGAGTTAAAAATTAAACAGCCGAAACACCTTTTAAAAGTTTCAGACCCTCCCGGCTGATGCTGTCCCACCTGAAATCCAACAGCCATTACTTTTAACGGGTGGTACTGCTGCTGTGCTGTAAACACGGCCGCGCACCAAACTTCCTTCCCATCTTTCCCCCCCCCCCCCCACCGTCCGTTTATCTCACAATCAGCCCTGGAACCTCGTGACTCGCTCCTGCTAAATCGTCCTCTCATCCTCCTCCCTCTCGATCCGTATATGTATAAGATCAATCCCTTTCTTTTCCACACAGAATGTACTAATGGAAATGATCCGCGCTCGAATCAGCGCCGCTGCTCAATTTGAGAATTCCTCTGGTAGAGATGTGGGAGCTGGCAGTCAGGAGGGATCTATTCAGTCTATTGTTGGATGCCGACTAAAGAACATCCAATAACTCGCGATGCTGAACAGCTGGCTCGATAGGCACGCGACTCCGTCGAAATTACGAGATCTGCGTCCGATGGACCCGTAAGAGAAGTCGGCGCCCCTCGTGAGTTACGAGCGAGTGTGATCAGTGATCACTGATCAAATTGAAAGATGCAAGGAAGTCACTACTGTCGACGCGACACTCGATGGAGTGTACGGAAGAACAGCCCTGTTCGGTATATGATTATTGATCATTGATCATTGATCACTGATCACTCGTGTCCTCGTGAGGCAGCTGTTGACGTGCTGGGCGTGCTGCCTGCGATAACGGGCCTTCCGATAACCAAGGGTTAAAGTTGAGGAAGGGCGCTTCTCGGGATATCGATAAAACGATGAGGTTCATCCGCGCGACACGCTTATTATCGGGAGCCTATAAATAAATACGAACACAAGTTCGCATATTACGGATCGGCCAAAAGGGGAAATCCAATGGATCGACTCGCGTGTGTCTAGTACGTCTACGTACGTACTCGTACGTGCAGCCACAGCAGCCCGACTGGGGCGGGAGGGAGTGCGGCTACATAATCGCACACGATGCTAATGATCCGATGCCGTCGATGATGTCGATGCGTCAGAGGCGCCGAGAGCTCTTCCGGATGCTAATCAAGGGACAATCGTCAACTGGGAGGGACGAAAATTCTCTTTCGGCTGAGAGAAAAGCATCGTCCTCGACTTACTTAAAAGCTTAGGGCGGATTTCGTGGCGGCGTCGCGTTCTATCCGAGGATCGAGCAGGTGTCGACGATCTTCTAAATGCGGGAGTTTCCAAGTTCCCGGATATAAAGGAAGAATAAAGGGTTCCTCCTCCCGTGGAACAGAACTGCGAATCCTTGGGGAGGATTTGGACGCTTTCGCAGGATATTCCAGAAGACACGTAACCTGGGGGTTGGGGAGGGGGCGGCTAGGGGGTGGACACGAGATTCTGTTATTTCCGCTTTAGGCGACGTCTATTAATCGATACTTCTTGCCTAGTGTTTTTGCCCGGACTTCTCGTCACTCTACGTAGGTTGGCACTACCTATAGAAGAAGAAGAAGAAGAAGGACGGCTGGTTGGCGCATTAGAGATTAGGGTCGCGCCAGTTTGGATAGACTCGAGCCACACGGGTTTCCTTTACTCACCGAGGGTGGCGATGTAAAAACAGCCATGAATATCTCAAGTGCGCGACACGTGCCAGCTAATTGGGGCCGTGTCTAAGGGTTGCAACCCCAAACTTTTCTCCTGGCACTATGCGAATTTAACTTCTGGTTTTGATCCAGTCGACGAGACTCCTGCCGTAAAAAATAAAAAATAAAAAAAAACCTTTGCCGACCTGCTGAATTACTCAGCAATGGTCTGCGAATGTATTGCACCTAACGTTTCGTTTGTCTAGTCGGTTTCGCAAAAATTAGCAAGTCAAAGAGCCATCAGCCTTTTTCGAAATAGCAATAAGGGTCGCAGCAATGCGCGCATGCGCTACACACGTGGCAGAGGTCGCCGTGACAATTGACGCGACGTGACTTCAGAGGAAGAAGCCGTCGCTCGGGCGTATCGCGCGCCCCAAGCAGCTTCGGCTCGAGCGAATCTTCCCGTTATTCTTCCTGTTATTCGCCGCCAAAGGACCAACTTTTTCCATCGATCGATGTCATTAAGAATAAAAGCCAAATGGCGTGGGCGTGTACATATATGGTATATAGCTTCCTCTCTTCTGTTTCATCCCCTGAGTCCGGGAAAAGCCCGAGGGACACGAACGGTTTCCAGTTTCCAGAGGCTCAGTGAACTGCGCGAGCTGGTCCACCAATCCATCCATTCCTTTTCTGGAACTGCCTATATGGGACGCGGCGCATCCACGTGTCTTCTTATGTCTCGAGATTCTCGCGCTCAATTGCTCCGCCATTCTTAGGCATCTTTAATGCCTCCCTCCTTCGCTTCAAGTACAAACAAAAGGCGCATCTATTGAAAAAGCTCCGTACGCGCATTGATCGCAGCTTGCAGCTTCCAGCTTGCAACTAGACGTCGTTCGGCCGTTCGGCCATTCGCCTGTGCGCCCCAGGGCTGTCAATGTCTGCTCCTCTTCCGTGGTTACTCTTACCGTTGCGTCCTCCCCAAGTCCAACACTGTTTTCCTGGAGGGAACCAGCTCATAAGGTTTTTCTTGCGAACGCGCGAGAACCTTCCCGATTGCCGGACTCGTGTGCGTCGGGACGACCGTCTCGACGCTCTGGATTGAGCCTATCGGGCTAAAGTATCGAGGACGCGACAATTATTACAATTTAAGGTGCAATTCGTGCTCGGACACTGAGGGTGCGAATTGGGCTCGTAGGTCGATCATCTCCTCGCGAAGGGGAGCAACTACTTTGGCCGATCCAAAAGGCTACCGAGCGTGGCCGATTAATCGTTTCCGTTTCTTTTCCGCAACACGACGAAATCTCAACTTTTACGAGCGCAAACTTTACCCGCGGACTCGATGCAGCAGGGTGAAGCGACGCCTGAGAAAAAGTTCACGTCGAAGGTCGACATTGGTTTGCAGCGGACGAGGAGCAGAAGCAAACGGCAGGAGGCGATTCGAGTCGCGCGACGCGCATTGCCCGGAAGTCTTCTGATTTTTTCAAAAGTCCCGCCAACAAAGATCTCACGAAGTATCCGGTTTCCAGGAGAGACGAAAATGTCCAAAGCTGAAATTGCATGGAGCCTGAACTGCACTGGTATTCAATATGCGCAATCGATTGATCGTGTTTCTCTCGATCTGCGCCTTACGTGGATTCCTTATTTTCTACCTTGAGCGATATGCCGTCTTCCGCTGCTCTTCTTCGCGATACGTCTGGAGCCAATAGCGCAAAACAATATTGGTATTTCAGATATTTTATTAAAGTCCCGCGGGGCTTTCTATGGTCGCGGCGGTGAAGGCTGCCTCGGCGCAATCCTGTGGGATACGACGGTCCTCTTATCGATTATTGAGCGCGCGGAGGATATACTCGTATCTCCTCATCGGTCCATCGGTCCATCGGTCCATCGGTCCATCGGTTCATCCGTCCATCCGTCGAATGGTTCCAGCTGTTCGTACGGTTTGCCCGCTGGCGGCTCACCTGGGAAATCCAGGAAGGCTGACGGATGAGCCTGATATTTAATTAGAGGATCGTGCGAGCTGTGGCTCCTGATCGGGATAAAAGTTTTTCAACTTTCGAGTTTTCGTCCCGCGTCTGTGTCTCCTCCGTGACAGCCATTCTTCGAATCTTTCAAACCATTTTCGCCAAATTTTTCTTTTTCTTTCGAGCTACTTGCGTTTCTCAGCAATCGCGAAGAAGAAGCGAACGGATTGGATTGCCTCGCGGACAGTCCCATCCATTTGGCTGTAGCAGAAGATTCTTGACTTTGAAAGCTGAAGAGAGGGACGATAGAAGAAATTATTAAGAACGGGCGCACCGCATTGATGGACAGAGAGTTCTACTAAAAATAGTCAAGAGCGAAGCCCAGTGGAAGCTGCAGAGAGACCAGGAGGACCAAGGGAAAAGAGGCAGCTCGAGAGTGGCTCCATCTCGGAGTTCGTTCGATGTGCTCGGAATTTTATTTCCACTGACCTGCTCCTCGATTCACCTTCGACCTTTGACAGTCTCGCTTGAGCCTCTAATCTTTAAAAGTCGCAGTCGTCTTCGAGCAGCCCTTTTGCGTACAAGCGTCCACGAGAATCGTTCCTCTTTCTGCTGGGCCGAAGATTTCTTCTTCTTCCTCTACCGGCAAGGAACTTCCTCCCTGTCCCGGTCTAACTGCCGCGCACACTTCCACTTTAATATTTCTAATTAATAGTGCTCATCTATTAGGAGTCCCCAGCTCATATTTTCCGACCCCATGGAGAAACGCCACCACCGGGACGCACAGCAGGTTCACCCGGCTGGCAAAAAGTGTTCGCTCATCCTGCTTAATGTAGGCAAATGGCTGTTTCTTAAGTTTTAAACATTTTTATTTTAAACTCTCGTTCCAGCCCTTTTTCGAGACATCCTACTATCCTCCTACTCGAACCCCTTTTACGTGTAAGCTGCTCCCGCCCCTGTCTCCTCTGCTAATAACTATTCTACCCTTTGAACGCTCGTTTACTTAGTGTTAAGTGCGATCAAGAGGCGCTTTACGTCGAAGCGACGCTAGAAATATTCTCGAAGCCAACCGCGCCTGTTTTCGTCCCTGAATTTGCGACGAAACTAAAAGAGATTCGGCAAAAACTGGAGGAATTAATGGAACGAAGCTTCTCCTCCTCTTTAAAGAAACGAGGAATCGGAGCGGATCTATTCGATCGGACGTATCTGGATGTGGATCGGTATTCTCTTGCTGAAGGAATGTCGTTCGGTTGGATCGCAGATTCAGAGGCCCGAGAGCAATTCTCGCTTAATCTCGATAAGCGTTTCGATATATCTCGAATCGGCAGCGCCGGCCATTAATTTCATTTTATCGCGCCGCAGGATTCGAACGGGACCGGTAATGCCTTTTAAATGTAAAGCAGTCGAGGCCTACGGGCATTAACGGAACACGGGATCACGATGAAATTTCTTTGAAACTTCACTCGAAAATTTGGCCCATTCCAATTCTTCCTCCAGTGAACGAATATATGTATTGCAACTAACTTTTACTTTTTATTTCTGCTCGCTACTTGAGCTGGGAAGAAAATCGGTCGGAATACACGATAGTTTAGAATTTGTTGGATGCTAATGAAGTAAATTATTTAAAGTAACGACCACCATCTCTTCCTCTCTTCCTTCTGGTCCACATCAGCATCTGCTGAGTGATGAAAGGTCGACGCAGCAGCCAGCCCTTAAGGAAAGTACAAGGCAAGCTGCGTGTGTGTGTGTGTGTGCGTGTGTTACGTCCCATTGTGCGGCGCCACACAGTTGTGGCGCCTTGTCGAAAAGGCAGAACGCAGTAGGGGGAGTCGAGGGGAGTCGAGGGGAGTCGAGGGGAGGAGGGTCAGTGCGCAGCAGCACCGGTGGTTGAAGCACCAGGAGTCGGAGCAGCGAGAGGTCAGTCGGCATTGGATTAATTATGCACTGGACTTCGGCCATGCGCTGGCTCGTCCACTGGCCAATTAACTCCAAAAACAACCACAAACGCGAAATCCGAATCGGTCTGCGGATCGGCGACTACGAGCTATCCTCCCCCCTCCCCAGCTTCCCTCTCTTCCTGAATAATCCGACGAGGGGTTGGATAGATTATGAATTTCAAGTTGTCAGTGTTAATGTCGTCGTCGATAGAGACGCCATTAGAGACGCCACTAGTTTGGCTAACGAATAGGGTCAGCAGCAGCCGATATGGCGCAATTTGACGCCAACGAAAACAAAAACAGCACGTGCGCTCACTTGGACAAAACGATAGATCGACGCGTGAGCCAAACTTTAAGGGCAGGGAAACAGAGGGGCGGGAGGAGGTGTGTCCGAGAGAGAGAGAGTGAGAGAGAGAGAGAGAGAGAGAGAGAGAGAGGAAGGAAGGAGGTTCTTGGGTTCTTGGCGTCTTGGCGTCTTGGCGTCCTGACGCCTCGATGGTTGAGGTGTCCGATGACTGCGTGGCATTAATCACGTTTAGTCGGTTTATTACACGGTCGACTCTAGAGGGTAAATTGGCACCGAGCACTAAATGTCAAATACAGTTTCTATTGCCAGTAGCATCCCCACAGGCTCCCTTCGGGCTACGCAGATACACAGCATGTACACGCAGCCGTGTAGCCGCAGGGTCACTGGCGAATTGGGAAGCTTCCCGGCGGCGCTTCGGCGTCGCGTCGCTGCCGGACGTGGCGATGCGAGGGTCAGAGGGTACACAGTTATTGCATTAACTCATCATTGTCATTTTTATCACGTGCTCACTTGAATCAACAGAAGCTGCACCCCGGGAAAATGGCGCGGAGCGCTGCCCAGGATTCGTTCGCTCGTTTCACGGGCGACTCTTGAGCCCAAACCGCCCAAACCGCCCAAACGCGATCAACCCCTCGATTCCTGATCCCTCGAACTCCCGAAACCCCTCGATCCTCTTCGAATGCCGGATTAGCCCTTAACGACTCGCGTTTATCGTCGATGCGCGTCGCTTTTTATTTATTACCCCTTTAATTTTTGTTTATTTTTTTTTCAATGTCTCGCCACCGCCACCGCCTCCCCCGTTCACAATCGAACAATTGCTAGCCCTTTTAGGAGAGAATCAAAACTACTACGATCTAGCTCAGCGAGTCTACCTTCCCACTCCCGTTGCATCTCGTGAAACGCGTAAGCTCCTCGTCCGCCAAAGGGTCGACGCCGCTGGCTGATTGTGAGCTAGACTTATATCAATTACGTTAACTCTGCGTGGAAGAAGACTCGTTAAGCTGAACTCCGATAGCGGGACAGTCCCAATGTCGCGACTTCGGCTAAGCTGGAGCCATATATGTATTTCCTTAACATTCTGAGATCCTCGATCTAGATCTCCTATTGATTTTTCCGATATTTAGGTCTAAATCCGATGTACATAGACCATATGTTTTACTGGGAGATGCGGTTATCCTACGTAGAGCCTGAAATTCCAAGGAAACGTCAGAGCCTGAGTCCTTCGATTCCCGCAACTGTGTCAAAACAGTTTACTCAGGTCGACGAGACGTAATCGCTCGCCGCTCCGCCATGCTCGTATAACCCGTGAACGTGAGCATCGATATGTACAGTTATTCGCCAAAGAGAACTAATTGTAAGTTCTTCTGAAATCAATCGAAGCTGCAGCAAGAAGCGAACCTGGGAAAGTCAGTTTGAGTCTCCTCGGTATCGTTGAAAGGTAGGAGAGGTCGGCCGGGCTCCAGTCGCCATTACTAAGCATCGCGTCTGCGGTGCTCGGCGATTTGTGCTCTTGGCTACCGAGTAAACCCGAGCATTTATTAAACGTAGCCGCCAGAATCCGGTGAACCAACCCCGGGAACGTCGAATCAGGAGAAAGTTCCCTGCGGTCGCGTAAGGGTTGCGGCGCGGCAAAGTCAGTTCAGGTTATGTCGGCTACCTCGAGAGCAAAGAGCAAAGAGCAAAGAGCACAGGGCACTAGAGAGCCAAGAGTTACACGTCCGCCATTCCTACACGTGGTTACACTTGCGCCACCCGAAAGGATTTCTTTGCCCGTGTCCGCAGAGACTCGACTCGAAATTCAAGTGGACTCGAGTGACCAATCGACTCGCAAGATAGTCGATGGTAGCCGCGAGTAAACAAGCCGAGTGGCCAATTTAATCGGTCGCCCGAATGTTCGGGATGAGAACCGACGATCTAATTTCCCGGTAACATCGGAGCCTCTGTACTCGGCTGGATGCCCAAAGGGCTGCTCCTCTGCACGGCGCACCGAGTGTCATTGACAAGGACATCCCTAACTCCTCTCCTTACACGCAATCCTCAAATCCTGAAATCCTGAAATCCTGAATGGTCAACGGCACAACGCTGTCCGTGCTCCAGGTCCCTCGTCCTCTCTTCGGCAGATTCTCCTCTGGCTTTGGGAACCTCCGTATCGGGTTCAGCCTGTCCCGTGACGGCCTGTGGCACCAGGAGTAGTGGTTGCGCTACAAATCTTCCTGCGGGCCCCTTTGAATGCCCGAATAGCAGTTCCAGCCCAGCCACTGCTCCACCAGCCAGAATCCCCAACCCTTTCCCCAGGCCTCGCCCGCCCTCCTCTCCGCCGACGTCGACGCCGACGTCGACGCCGACAATGCCTCGCGAGTTTTACTCTAATTTTATACGTAACTCTCAAATACTCGAGATTTAACGAAATTTTTCGTGGAATTTTTCGCAGAATTTCTCGTTTGTCCGCCACGCGTTTCTCCTCGCGCTTATAAAGTATCCAATTTTTGGAACTGTTTAAAACCGATCTTGCGTTCATCCTTTCCGATAAAGTGTTACGAATCGATATAAAGTTGGAATCGAGGAATTCCCGAAGGAGACGGAAGCGCAACGTATGTGAACTCGCGCGAGTGGGACGTGAATCATCGTAGTTAAAACTAACTGCAATAAATTCCAGGGCTGCCAACTGTGTCGAGTGAGAACAAACAACGAGCCAGGGTGGGGGGATTCCTGGAGCGACGCTGCTCTACGCTTCTTCTTTATTTTTTTACTCGTAACCTGCTAATAAATTCATAGGCTCGCAAGAGTGCTAATGCGTAGACCCTTTTCTCATATGCTGAAACATGGAAGTCAGGCGGTGGGTGCACAAATATTGACACTGTCAAGGGAGGTCAGGGGTCGACCCATAGGTGAGATTCACCGCAGATAAAGAATCGTTATAATTACAGCTATTCTCGTACGAACAACTTAGTTGGTGAAAATGAGAAATTGACCAGACCGTTTGCCTGGGTCAGCCGCTGGTCTTCGTTAACCCTTCCCTCCCTCTGAGTTTCCCAGGCCAACTCCGCTACAGTTCGGACAATTGATACGCAGTCCGCGGTTCGGGACTCCGGCACGACTGGCTACGTGATAATTATTAATTGGTTTATTTAACAGGGGTTCTCTGGGGAGCGGAAGTGTTAGCGCCTGGGAGTCGGATATACGTATAGAGAGACTCGGAGACAGCAGGAGAGAAATGAAGAAGCAGAGGCAAATAGATAGATAGAAAGATAGAAAGAGAGAGAGAATGTATTTCGAGGAGGGGTTTGAATTAAACAGGAATTCATTTTGAAATATTCCGGCCACGGGATCTGCTTTCGCATTCGATTTACACGGGGAGAAATGCGAAGGAGTTGTCCACCGGAAGAGGAACACTGCTATAATATCTACATTGACACATGCGAATCGACGGACTCCTGCGTACATATACATTTCGGCCAACTATATCTATATTGAAGTTTCAAAGTTCGCTAGAGAATCGCAGGTAAATTGGATTGTCGGTGCACTTTGAATTCCATTTTCCCATAATTCGATTACGGCTCGTTTTGACTCTCGAAAAAGTGAATTCACGTGGCTCGCTGGACAGAGGTTATCATGAAAATGCTCCCGCCGTTCGCTCGTTTTCATTGGCATTACCGACGTGTCATTGGTCGCTAATCAAAATTAATTCTCTTAAATTAATCCAGAGAGCATTGTCTACCTATCCGGTTGGATAATGTATCCAGGTGCTCGTCCGGTCGATTGCCTACCGATTTCCTCAGGGTGTTTTCATCCAGGACGTCGATGCCAGGACGTGGACGCCAGGACCGTAGTGCAGCTGCATCGACCTACCGTAGCTCCGCTGAATCGACGGAACGAGGAAATTCTCCTATCGTTGTGGGGCGGGGAGGAGAAGCGAGACAGATCGTAGGATCACTCATGGACATCCTGATTGGTTGGAACGTGGACGTCAAGACCGGAAATTTCAATAAAGCTGGAGATATCAAACTGAGGCGTCCTAAGCTGAAAACGGTCTCCGGTCAGGAGCTTCCGCCAGGGTCAGCAGCACCAGCAGCACCAGCAACGCATCGCCGCCACACAAGAGCCAGAGCCGATTCGAACTGCGCACGTCCAGTCTCTCTCGGCCTCCTTCCTAACAACGATCGATTAATCGTCGCTCGATTTCGAGCTAAGCCTTGGCAAATCCGCAAATCGAATCCTGTTCTGGTCCTCATCGATCGCCACGCGTCCTGTCTCCATCGTCTTTGAGAAGCAACCTAACCTAACCTCTATCGGGCATCTCTCCTTCCCTGCTGTTCCTTCGGAAGAATCGGGAGAAACTTTCCTTAGGTGGTAGTACGGGCATCCCAATTCGTCGTCCACTACGTCAATTTCCCGAATTAGCGAAATCATTTCCCAGTCGAGTTCTCCCATGGTCGTCGAGTTTTTCCTATAAATCTATCACGGACCCTTTTGCTCGAGTACCCGATTACTCGATAGCCCCGTTACGGGATGGCCTGACGTCTCCCAGAAGCCCTTCGTCCGGATTCCTCTAATCCGGGAACCCTTGTGGCAGAAGGGACACTCGTCGGCAATAGAAACCGACAAGATTCGTTTAGCCGAACGAATCGGCCAATATTCTTTACCGTAGAGGCAGATCGCGGAGTCTCTGGTCGATGGGGCCGCCGCGCCGCGCTACGTCCCTGCGGGGATCAAACACATCAGACAAATTCGCACCAGCGGAAATCTACCTTTCTACTTCCGAAAGAGTCTTGGCGTAAATATCGAATGGAATCCGAGAGGACTTTTCAAGAAAAAGAAAAATTCCAAAGAACGAGGAACGAGGAACGAGGACAATTGTGAATGTCGTACAGGGAGGCCGGAATTACCCTTCCGTTTTCACTTAACTTCCACAGGACTAACTTCTTTATTTATCAGTTACAATTAGTTGGTTGTCAATGAGAACGCAAGGTGCGTCCTCATCGATCATGCGCATGGAAATTGGCAGTGTGTGTCGGCAGAGCCGAAGCTTCGTCTCTGGAGGTGCAATCAGCCCTTCTGCACCGATCAATTGATCATCGAAGAGGGTGATAGTTTTCTTGATTCCGAGGGTGACTTCCATAAAAAGAAGGAAAAGAAGGAAAAGAAGAAAAATAGGCAATAGGCCTTCTCACGCGAGTCCATAAAAATCACGAGGCCAGTGGGGCGGGGTATTTCGGCAGATTGGGGTCGTGGGCCATGGCTTCTGGATCGCGTCTTCGGTCCGCAGATTCCAGAGAGATTTGGACAGATGGATCCAGATATCACGGCAAATCGAATAACGAAGGAATGGAGAGGGGGTGGGAAACTGAGAGGTGGAGAGTCACGTGGACTTTCCGTTCCGGGAAACGAGGATCCTGCAAAAGTTCCTGCAAAGAATCTCGACGAAAGATGCAGGTCGAGTGCAAGAGGAATCTTGGCTGAACTTACCCGACTTTATTTCCTTTACTTAAAATTCACTGATGCATCCTTATTTCGAGTCTTGGCCAAATCGAGCTGATTAATGCTACTTCCGGAGTCAGTGGAATTGATCCAGCCTAGAGGATGCAATTAACTGCACGAAGGACTACACGGCTATAGTGCGGCTATAGTGCGGCTGCTGTACGGGGCACAAACGCATCTGCCATACCACATCCAGCATGCGTGTGCATTCGCTACCTACCGATGAATGGCCCCATTCCGTCTCTCTCTTCTCTCTTCAGGCACAAATGGCGACGCTATCTCCGTTATACTATCCGTATGTCAAATTAAGAGCTGAATAGGCCGAATATAGCGAGGGAGGATTTCCAATGATATTCACTACGGCTGAGTTAGATATGCACACGCGCTCCTTCATCCGATGGACTTGCGGCCCGTTTCATCTCTAAACCAGCGCACAGGGGAAGATGTAAATAAAGCAAATCAAGGAAATCAAAGAAATCAAGCAAATAGACCAAATAAAGGATGCACCGATGACATTTCGATATTCCGAGCTGTTCGTATTTAAAACACATAGAGCCAGTTATGGCGCATCCACGCGTCACTTCTCATGGAATAAAAGAGAAGGTCCTGGGAAGGGGGAAGGGGGAAGGGGGAGTGCACAGAGGCTGCGAATCCAAGGAACGACGATGAAGGCACAGTGAAGCTGAAGAGCCGCGAGCGAACGGCCGAAACGAGGGGGGCTGACAAATAAAGAAAAAGGAAAAGTGTGTTGCGAAAAAAAGCAACGAGGGTCGCGTCTTCCAGTCTTTCAGTCTTTCAGTCTTCCAGAATGAGAAGGAAGCCGCTGCACGTCTCCCTACAGTGTAGAGGAGCCTCTATTTTAATTAGCTTCACCTGCCAGTAAACAATAGGACCTTATTTCTAGCAAATTAATTTTTAACAATAGCCTGGTTAGTGGCTGCTGCACCTACCACTCTCAGTCTCCAGCATCCGGCACACTGCACTTTCCTATTCCACTAAAGAGTAACGTGCTTTCCTCTTCTCTCGCACTTTCTGCCTGACCTTTTGCCTCCATATCAAAATGTTCTCTACAGTAGCTTTAGAAAGTGAAGTTAAAAGACGCGGCTAACGAGGACTCCTAAGCGTCGCGCGGCACGTCGACGACGCCGCCTCGACGGCCAATGGCCTTGACTTACCTTGCCGACGCCGGTGAGCTCCTTGACGCCTATCCTCCGGAGAAGAGCGGGTGGTGCGGGTGGTGGTGACTTCAGAAGAAGAGCAGCGTAACCATTCGGGAAGACGGGCTGCTCCTCCTGCGAGATGTTCTCGTCGCCGGATCGTCGTCGTCGATGTGGACTCGAGGATAGATTCAGTTTCTGCGCGGCCCTGCGACATCAAGGAAAACAGTCTTTCTTAATCGAAGCCCGCATAACAAAGGGAAAAATTACTAGGAAAATACTAAAGAACTATTAGAAGTCCGCGTCCGTCTTGAAGTTTCTGCTCCCATAAAACACGTGCGGCACCGTTGCGGCACCGTTGCGGCGTCGCACGGGACGCCGCCCGGCTGTCTCGGGGTTGACTGGGTGACATAGTCCACGGGGTGGCTCGGTAATCAGCGTAGGTAATGTGCCGGAACCCGTGCACCCTGCATACTCCCGTTTAAAGGGGTTCGCGCTCACGGCCGAGGGCGACCCGGTGTCAAGTGGTGTGAGGGGAGGGGAGGGCGCCGGCCCTAACTCCAACCGGAGCCTCGTTAACCCACGCTCTGTGAAATTGGAAATACCGGCCGCCCTCTTCCACCCCCCGCCCCCCGCCGCATTCTCTCCCAGCAGTGACTCTCTTACTTTTTGCGGCTCTCTCGTGCCGCGAGAGTCCAGAGAGACGCGTCATAAAAAATATCTGGTTATCAGGACTCGTCGCGGCGGTTCGTTTTATGTTCCGGCACCTCCTTGACGTCGCGACGCGACTCTAACGCCCTCTGCTTCGCTCTCGATATTCGGACGTGGCCGATCATAAATAACATCCGGTGGAGGGAGACTGAGGGAGAGTGAGGGAGAGTGAGGGAGACTGAGGGAGACTGAGGGAGACGACAAAGTCCGGGGAGCTCGCGGGCCGGCCGCTCGCACGCAGTTACGTCTGGTTACGTCCAACGCCTTAATGAGAGCAGCGCCCTGAATGTCGTTACACTTTCTCTCAGTTTTAGGTTTTACGTTCGTTTCGCTCCGTCCAAATCGTGACTTTTACGCTTCGTTTCGTTATTTCTAGTTTTTAGTCCCCGACCAAACTTTATGAGCCGGAACTTTAACGAACTGAGGCGACCGCGGCATTTCGGCTTTTCGGCTTTTCGGCATTTCATTAAACTGACAACTGGCGGATCGTACCTCCCCCGCTGAGTCACACAGTAAACAGTCACGTTCCTCCTCCAGCAGCGTCGCCATTCCGGCAGTCGCCTAAGGAAATCCGAATTCACGTGAACATCTCCGGCGCAAAGAACATCCGTAACTGGTTGGCACTGTGGCTGACGAGAGGCTGTACAGCAATTTCAGTAATGGCGCGTCGATAGGCAGACCGAAACGCAGCAGCCCTCGTCTCTGCGTAAGCGGATCGAGATGTTTATAACTTAATTCGATTTACCCAGGAGCGATCGGCTTCGACTTTCTTTGAGGGAAGAAGAATCGTTCGCCATATTTTTCTATAGGTAGGAGGGACGGCGGGTAGAAAGAACGTAGAGGGGGAATGAAATTGCGCGAAAGATGCCGGGAGGAGGGGGGGGGGGGTAAGGAGGGAAAAGTGGGAAGAGAGAGAGAGAGAGGAGGACACGTATGTGAAGGCAGCGGGAAAAGAAAGCCAAGAAGGAAGATGAGACGAGACAAGACAGGAGGAGGAGGAGGAGGAGGAGACGGGACGCGCGAGGCAGGGCCGCATCCATCACTATGAGTGAACGTGGACGAGGAGCCCGAGAGGCTTCGCCGGAGGGTTTCTTCGTAAAAACCTCGCCTAACTCAAAATCCATACCTTGAATTATTGAAACATTCCCAGGACGAGGAACTGCGCACGACTTATTGGGTTTTGAAAAAAAAAAAAAAAAAAAAAATGAAGAAACGCCGACGTACAAGCAAGTTTCAGAAGCAGAATGCAAATTGGAATATAATAGGTCCTCAACTTAAAGAGGGCAGTAGTTAGGGAAATCTTAGGGGTGACAACTTTGAATGCACTTCGGTGGCGTCGACGATCCACCGGAAGCGAACAGCCTTGTTCTAAAAATCTTTGCGATCTTTTCAAGAACTTCGGCACAGGAAGGACAGCCATAGGCATCCAATAGGATGCGCTGGACCGCTGACTGGGAACCCATGGGAAGCAAGACGCAGGTGCGTGTCAAAGTGCGGCGCAATCGACGCGTCAATCAAGAGGAGAAGCCATCGTCCAAGGACATCGTGCGCGAGGCGCTCCTGACTCGAAGAGTGGACGGAAAGGCGAAAAGGACTATAGTGCACTAGGGACGAGAGCAGCGTCGCGACGCTCAGTTCTCCACGATGGATTCGAAGATGAAATAGAAAAGTTAAAAGTGGAAGTTGCTGCTGAGTTGCTGCAAAACCGTCAGCGAAGGAGGGAAGACCGTTCAAACAAAATTACACGCTTAATTTCGGAAATAATTTACGTCCCGGAGGACATTGGGGCGCCGGGTGGTGGACGCGCACGCCCTCTTGGCACTCGGCCACGTATCCGCTTAATCAAGGAAATTATAGCGCGAAACGCTCTAAACGTCAGAAACGATATACACGGCCATTAGCGGACGACGCTCGCGTATCTCTCGCTCAGCGAAATGCGCATAAATAAAACCACTCTCGGCCTATTAAGCAGTCCCACCCTACAGCATCGACGACCTCCGCACCTCCGCACCTCCGCATCCCCGGTACCTACTTCTACAGCGCCCTGGAGGTTATTCCTAGAAGCCGACGGAAATTCTACGCGAATATGAAAGAAACGACAGCATCCCTCGATCCCCCCCCCCCCCCCCCTCCACCCTGTGCCTCCAGAGACAGGCCCTCGATACCCGCATCCCTTATTATCAGTCCTTTTATATTATTACCAAAAAATAAATTGAAACGAAGGTTCCGAAATCTCCATCCATCACTTCTCTCCGTGAACTGTCTCGTCTTGAGCCTCAGGACAGGGACGGAGGTCGGAGGTCGGCCACCTGATCCTCTCGGCACCAAAAGTGTCGTTCGGTCGAGCCGATCGAGCCTTCAAGCACAGAGTTACCTGCGAACGTGTGAGCCATCATGCTCGAAGCGATAATAAATCATATATGGAGGAGCGCGAGCCACTGTATTTACATAAATACCTGAGGCAGCTTGAATCAACCTGCAGCCATCCCTAAGCGAACAAGGAAGGTGGGGAGGTGGTGGGCGGCGAATACGTTAGACGCAGCGACGCAGCGACGTAGCTGGTCTCAGCTGTTGGCTGCTACCAACTCTGATTGAATTGCTTCTACTCTCCTCGTATATAAGAGTGCGTCGTATCAGCAACCTGCACTCTTCATCCCCTTTCGAAAGTTGCGCTTCTAGGGATGGTGTCCATACGTCACGCACACAGTTAATCAGTTAATCTTTCGAACGTGTGTAAAGTCAGCCCCGCCTTGAGCTGCGATGGACTTGGTAGTCGTTATGCCAAGTTAAGACAACCTTAGAACTCTAATTCCAGATTACCCAAGGTCAGTCGGTCCACGCCGATCTATGTTCCTCTCTTGACAGATCGAAAACAATGATGTCTCTGGCATAAGGCACACGTGTCACTGTATAACACTATGTGCGTCAGCACATAGCGCGAAGCAACTCGATGCACCCCGATCGGTGTCTCAAGACAGACTGACTTTGACAACAGCCAAATTCGAGTACCAATCAATCTGATTGGTCGAGACCCCCTTATAGCCGATAACTATTGGCCTTTCCCCCTTTAAACTAAATCGAGGGCATTCCTTAACGAATCGGTACGTAACTCTTCCCCAGGACATCGAACGACTGCGAGTCGATGCTCTGCTTGGACAGGCGCTCCTTTTAGGATGAAAGAGCAGAGGATTCGCATGGCGAGAGAGAGAGAGAGAGAGAGAGAGAGAGAGAGAGAGAGAGAGAGAGAGAGAGAGAGAGAGAGAGAGAGTGTCTTAATCGCGGATGCTGCCTGCATTCGCTTCTAATTCCGCTGGGACCGAAGGAGTCTGGGTGGAAGCGCGAAAGGGTTGGCCCACTCCCGCTTTAGAGAAAGTTCGTCAAGCGGCGACACGTTACCCGCCCACAACACATCGATGTATATGTATACACGGATCCTCTAGAGATGGAACGAGCCAAGTGACGCATGGGGGTGACATGTGCTGCTAACTTTCGCGTCTATCAACGGCGTCACACGTTTCTCGAGCTCACGTGGGGTGGTTGGTAACGTCGCATCGCGTATGCGTTACCTGCGAGGACGCGCAGCGCGCGCATCCTGCCCCCCCCTCCCTCACTCCAAAGACCGCGGCAGGGTCAGCGCGCGCTGATGAAAAAAAAAAAAGAAAGAAACCTCGACATATTTATGGAAGTGTCGTTGCCAGCAGCAAAAAGCAATGGTGGAAAGGGAGAATATCACGAGCAACAGCTTATAGCTGTAGACGATCTGTGAAATTCGTCGGTGCGACGCTCGAATCTCGACGGCCGAGCATCGACTATTATTGCTATTGTGCACCCTCTGCTTCGAACATCAATTCAAGCTCGATCGAGCTCTCTACCCTCTGTGCGACGGGAATGCTAAGCCTAACGCTATGCCCCCCCCCCCCCCCCCGCAGCAGAGCCTTATGGGACCGAATAAAAGGTCATGTGGGAACACGCGCGCCATAAGATATAAGAACGAGAGTGGCGCCAGCTGGCCGAATTGTTTTAATCACGTGTCTCGCTAACGAAAGGAAGCGCCGAGAGGCCCATTTCCAGTCGCGGAAACGGGCATTTCCATCGTTCTTTCTGTTGGCGACTTGGTGGATTCTGTCGGCACTTTTCACGGCCGGGCGAATATTTCATTTCACGGACTGAGGGCGCGATACTCAAAGCTGCGCACATAACTCTGGCTCGATCGCTCCCGGCTCCAGGGAGTTGTAACTTTTTGACAGTTTAAGGGTGCGCCGGTCGGGAGCTCCATGCGATGCCGAGCTGCGAGCCTCAAGGAGAAGCTGGAGGCGCGGGAGGCGCGGGAGGGGCGGCTCTTCAGCTTTGGGATAGATGGGGGCGGGGGGGGGGGTAACTTTGCCTCCGTAGGTGTTAACAAGTGACGGTAGGGCCACGGAGAACTCATAGATCAAGGAAAACGCGCAGGGGATGAAATACTGGGGGTTTGGCCTGGTTAGCATAATGTCAGCTGAAGGGGAGGATGAAGGAATTTCTTAAAAATGTCAAGAAGACTCGCTCAAGCGCTTTTATACCTAATCCTCTCTTATCCTTACTCGGGTAGTTGGTTCCTTTCTTAAGGGAGCCTCGTGCTCTGATTGGTCGAGTGTTTCGTACGCGACTGCAGTCTCCTGTTGCTTGCTTTCTCTCTCTCTCTCTCTCTCTCTCTCTCTCTCTCTCTCTCTCTCTCTCTCTCTCTCTCTCTCTCTTTCTATATGTATGTGTATATGACTGCTAATTCGAGTATCGAACGGTTGATCCAATTTCTCGATTCATGCGCGACTTACCACGTAGAAAGAAGAAGAGACGCAGGCGAGGTGCGTTTGTCGTTAAATAAACTAATTAAATGCTGGGAACATCAAAGAGGGCCGAATTGGTAAGAAATAATAGGATGATGGCGACACTGCTAATTTCAGAGCTGCTCTCTGTCGCAACAGCAGGAGCGCGCACCGTGGTCAGTTCTACCGCTGTCGCCGCTGCTTCGTTTTGCTCTGCCAGCTGCGTACGGTAAAGTTCATTAATACTTTATTGCTCCTTGGGAATTTCTAATTTCACGCGAAAAACATAAAGCATTCGTTCAGGCTGCACATTGTCAATCAATGACGGCACGTAGTGGAGGCAGAGAGCATCGGAAGCGCGTCCCAGGGGAGGACTTCAAAGAAGAGGGAACAAATGAAAGAGAAATAGAGTAGAGCAACGAAAGCAGGTAAAAGGGATTAATAAAGTTTCCAGAGTCATGAAAGTTGTGGAAAACGCAGCTCGGGCGTCGCAGGAGAAAAGAGAGAGAGAGAGAGAGAGAGAGAGAGAGAGAGAGAGAGAGAGAGAGAGAGAGAGAGAGCGAACGATGACGAAAGGGCAGCGAGAGACGAAGAGAAAGACGTAAAGGAAAAAAAAAGAAAAGTAACAAAGAGAAGAAGAGGCTTCGCGGTGAAGTAAAGATGCGGCGATTGTCATATTAGGTTTGTGCCTTATTTATGGTAAAGTCGAAGAAAGTGCCTGCGGCGTCCACGTGGTCCGTATCGCAATCGTGCCTTAACAGGGAGTCACTTAACTTTAGCCTCGGCCTCCCTTACTTCGCCCTAATAAACCGTATATGGTTCCTGCGATGGCTGCTGCCGCCGTTCGAACCGTCGCGTCAGTGCGTACTGCCCATATGGATCGATCGAACGAAGCCGAGACCGTACGGTCTGGTTGCACTCGGCTGAAGCCGCATTCTATCTTGCCTGCTGCACCCTTGATCTTCCCTGTTTTCCCTTCCCTAGGATGTCATCTTCTTGAACTTCCTTTGCACCGCGTTCACTTCCTCTGGCAATTTCACGTAAAACGTCGAGCTGGCCACTCCCGTGCACACCGTCGTATATCTCCGCAGATAATGCACTTTTCCTTTCTTCTTCTCCTTTTACTTCCTCTTCTCCTCCTCCTCACCTCCCCCCGCCGGCTACCCTCGTGGCCTCTCATGCAATTACCCGCCAAGACGCCGTCCATCTCCTGGGAGATCCTGACTAAGGAGGCGACGCCACATAGTCTGCCGTCTTGCCATATACTATACCGCTTCGCCGCAGCCTCCAGTGCTCTTTGCACTACGTCATGCGGATGTCCCAGCGAGGAGGACACCGAGCAGGACATCCCAGATACGAAGACATCCGATGTTCGCGAATTCGGAAAAGCCGCGATTAACCCTCAAAGCATGTGGCTCGGAGGATCGGAGGATCGGAGGGTCGGAGGGTCGGAGGGTCGCTAGAGGTCACCAATGTATCGGAGTGCAGCGTGTTTCGTCGGAACCACCAGTCGATGCGGTCTTAATTTGCAAACTATTCGCACTCGCTGTGACACGGCTGGGAGTTATAGGCAGGTTTCGCAAGTCACGCAACGTCTGCGTGCCGGCATAGCGACCCGAGCAAACTATGCGACTTCAAAAGCCCCGGGATAGGCAGTATAATACCGAGGTGGCCGGCTTGTGGTTCGCTGCAGGTTCCAGGTTCCAGGTTACGCTGACAGTACGAGACTCAGGGAGAATACGGAGTTTATGTTTCAGAGGCACAATCGATATTTCTGCGATAAAAACCGCGACGCGATCGAGGCTTCGCCATAGAACTGGACCAGCTCGATCTCCTTTCTCGGGAGCGGAATAGCCAAGAGAATAGTCACAGAGGATCAAGTATTATAAAATGAGAGGTCGAGCTGACCCTTCGGCCAGCAACTTCCCGGAATGCTCGGAGAGTTTTGCGAAACTCGGAAATGCGTTGCGGCCTACAATAATAAAGGGTGCATCGGTCTGAGAGATCTAAGGGATCTAAGGGATCTAAGGGATCTAGGGGCACGCAAAGGGGTAAGATAAAGTAGGGGGTATTCGTGCACCGAGAAGGACGGGGCAGGGGGAGCGTAACGTAAACAACGAGATCACATGGGCCGGTAATTACCTATAAGTGCTTCTACTGCGCGTTGAGGAACCCCAAGTGCACGCGACCCCGAAGAAATTGCGAATCTTACGAGAAGAAGCAAGGGAGGAGATATCGTGTCACAGGAAAGACTCAGGAACGAAGAAGAACAATAACTATACGAAGGGAAGGTGGAGGGAGGTTGAGAGAAAGGATAGGATAGGAAAATGAGGACGGAGAAGATGAGGAAAAAGTTGAACAGGAAGTCTCCCTTCATCCCCCCCCCCTCCCACCCTCTTCGTTCCTCAATCCTTCTCCCGTTTATGCTTTTGAGAAAATTACTCGGCGTTGAGCATTCGCCTTTCGTTTCCTGTTTGCCGCTCGATCGTCTCTCGTTTATTTCTTTTCTGGGGAAGAAAGAATGGTGGGCAGGGCGAAGAAGATGAGAAGAGACACGAGCGAAGGCAGAGAGAGAGAGAGAGAGGGAAGGGAATCACTCCTTTCTCTCACTCGCACTTCTTCTTCTTCTTATTTTTCTTGCTACTCGCCTCGTGAGAATGAATGAAATATAGCTGACTCATTTGGCGGTTTATTTTTAATTCGAACTTTTTTTTCCAGGGTCGGCTTTTAATAGAGCCCGTCGAGCGTTCAGGGCGACATGTGTCAAGGGTGTTTTTTTCATTGCGACTCTGCTCGGCTGCTCGACTGCTCGACTACTCGACTACTCGACTGCTCGACTACTTGACACTACACCACTGGCACGAGTAGAAGAAGACCCGCGAGTAGGATGTGTCACGCAAACGTTGCCGTCGTTGCTATTGCCTTCGTCACAGGGTGACTGGGAGTCTGGGGAAAGACTTACTCTCATTTGTCTAATACACACCATTAATTCCCACTAAAACTGTCTCTTTATACGTCAACCGATAGCAAATTAGAAGATGGACGACGCCGCCGCGCCCACTTTTTCCCTTCCTCCCTTCCACCCTTCTGCCTTTTACGAAACAGCCGCGGCTTCCATCCTCGTGAGGGTTTCGTATTTCGCGCGGTGCGCGCGCCCTCATCAGGATCATCCCCCAAACTAAGTAATTTCCCGAAAGACATTGAGGGTCCCGCATAAAACCCGTGTGAACGGGATTCGGTTATCGCGCATCTCGACGCATCTCGACGCATCTCGACGCATTTCCTGATGCGGGACAAGACACGTGGGCCCGTTCGCGGGGGCACTGACGCAGGAGAGCCGAAAATCCTATAACGATCGAGCGATAGACTCTCGAAAGAGACTCTAGACTCTGGAAAGATCTTCTCGCAGAAATACACACGTGCGGGCATCAAAGAGACGATCGTCGCGACTCTCGGCCATGCGATAGTAAATTTTAAACAATTAACATTTTTCAACTGGTCCATGAGGATGCTGCCCGTAAATTACATGTGTGAGCGACGAAACCTTTAGCCTCGAATTAAAATTGCGATCCGACATGCTCCGCAGCCGCAGCCGCAGCGGTGCCAGTCCTGCCAGTTCTGCCAGTTCTGCCAGTTCTGCCAGTTTGTGCAACCACTGGAGCGGCTCGTAATTCATTTTTCAAAGAGATGAAAATAGGAGGATTCCATGTGGAAAGGCAGGAGAGGAGATGAGGATGACTCTCGGCAGAGGATGCTCCAGCAGAGACCGTGCTCACTGGCCCTGACCGTAGGCGTTTCCTCCCGCGACGCGACGTATCCGTATCTGCCTCCTGACAGAGTTGTTTTGTCTCGGCGTCCTCGAGATGGGAAGAGGAAAAAACTATGGCGCGCATATTTCTGTAGGTGTCAGGTCGCGCTGCTGTCAGGTTGGGGTCACGTCTCTCACGCACGCACGTTCCCTTCGCTGTCCCCAGAGGGCATGCGGGAAGATGGGAAAGCTTGGAAATCCAGGGAAGCCCCGGCATACCTCGCCGTACTATCTGTACCGTGTGTGCCCGGGGAACACGAGCGGAGATTCGTTGCCCGAGAGTCGTCGACGCTTCGCGAAGAGACGTCGTCTCGTGATGGATGCGTCGCGGATTCGATGGATCCGACGGAGGCGACGGATTCGACGAAACGTGACGCACAGCCCCCCCCCCCCTTTCGGTGTTCAAAGAGCGCCGCTCCGGTCGCGCTTCATTTTTTCCTTCGAGCTGCGGGAATGCGACGTCTTCGCATTCGAGGAGACGAGGACGCGTCTAAGGGGGGAGAATCGCTCGGGAGACGGGAACTCGCGTTTCACCTCCACTGCCGAAATCTCTTCGAAAATATTGGCTCTGAAACGAGCAGCCGCGTGACGAGTTTTTCGATCGTTTCGGGAAAATATTGTTATCGGAAGGAACGTGCGGCGATTCGGGCTAAACGCAATCGGCAGCAAATGTCCGGTGAAATGAATGGGGCCAGTGGCTCGTGATACGCGTCACGCAGTTCAGAATTCGGCCAACAGGGATGCGCGGGAATCGATGCACCGCGTGATTCACCGCCAAGACGCAACGACCCAATTTCCAATTTCGCCTCAAACCGTAAAACAATCCTATTGATTTTATTTTCATATCGCGACACGTTCGCTGCCACTGCGATTCCGGGTGCGGGTAGATTTGACGCAGCCAGCAGCTAGCGGCAATGGTGCGTGAGTGCGTGAGTGCGTGAGTGCGTGAGTGCGCGCGTGCAGGGTAAATGTGAACAGGACCTAAGGGTACATATATCGAGCGATGGATGTTGGATTCTTCGGTGTGCTCGTCACGTAAAGCAGAATCCTGCGTGAGAGAGGGAGAGAGAGGGAGAGAGAGGGAGAGAGAGGGAGAGAGAGGGAGAGAGGTGCGCGCTAGGGTTGAGGGATGAAGAGAAGAACGAAGAGAGGAAAAAGGAGAGGAAAGAGGCGGCAGGGGGTGAAGGGCGTGGAAAGGGCCAGAGTCTAAAATGTCAACAGAGTCTACAGCCGCTCGCGTTATTATACAAGTAAAAGCCAGTTTCTCGACGTGTCACGTGACTCGACACGCATCCGAAGTGAACTTGGGCAGATAATATATAAATATCTGTATACCTATACACAATATTTATACGAATCCCGTAAACGACCAACAAGAGAGAACGAGAGAGGAAGAGAATTTCAATCTCTTCGGCTCCCTGTTAAATTATTAGATTTTTATAAAAATTCAACGTAGCGTTCGATTGTCTATCTTGCTATTATCCCTCGGCCACACATTCCCTCCGACCCTGATGCTAATTCTTATCATTCTACTTGGATGCTCCTTTTGCGGCAAATTTATCTCCGGAAACTGTCATTTCTTCGCTTCGAACCCGCGTCAATCGTTCGTTTCTTCGAACCTTTTCTGTTCTCACATATTCATCGCAGCAGCCAAACCGGCCACACCGAAGTGGCCTCCTGGCGCAGGAACTGCGATGGACCCCCCCCCCCCGCATCTGCACGCCGCAGCTGCTTCTCTGCTTGACCTCGCAAAAAACAAATTACAATTGCGTTCGTGCCATAAATATTCTTTCGAACCTTCGCAATTTTCCTAGCTAAGGACGTAATAAGCGCATAGGACGTTAGGACGTCCACCGCCCACTGCGATTTGCCATAATTTTGAGGAGTCTCTTTTTTACTGCTAACGAGTCTCTTGTGCCGACAACGTGGATTTGAAAGAAAAAGATAAGCGAAAGGATGGCCAGGATGACCAGGATAGCCAGGATGCCGAAAAACACAATTTATTCCTTCCCAGTGCGGACTTTGAATCTTCGCGGCAATTTTGAAGCCCGCAATAACAAGTTGGTCCTTGGGTAATATTGGATTTATCGTTTTTCTTGGTGTTTTTTTTCTGTCTCTGCCAAAAGGAAGTAAAAGTGGGAGAGGAGAGAGCGATAGGGCTGCATCCTACGTACTGGAGCGAGAGGCCGCTAACTGGGCAGCTCCTCCTCCTTGGCATCCGCGGTGGCTTCTACTCCTGCCAAGGCGGATGAGGTGTGTACGAAGGATCTTTCTTCCTGGAAAGAGGGAGAAGGTAATCCTGAGGGAAGCTAGGGAGAGCTGACGAGCATCAGCGGCAAAGCAAACATGCCGAGTCCACGAGAAAAGCTCGCGGCCCACTTGGGGACAGGGATAAGCAAATAGAGTCTGAAGTACAAAGCATCCGCTGCAACCTACATACACGCGCACGTGCTCGTCGTGTGTGTGTGTGTGTGTGTTCGTGTGTTCGCGTGACGTGCAACACCCACGCGAGTGTCAATAAAATCCATTTGTTTCTTTCGAAGGGAGGAAGTCCAATGTGCATCCTATTCTACTTTCACCCTGGACTTTGGTCCTTCGGGTCTTAAGTTATGCTGGTTCAAACTTTATGTGCGAGACTTCTAAGAGCCTTCTAAGGAGCCGGTTCGGCATTTCTACGTACCACCGAGTCACTGGATCTGCCAATGGGAATTTTTGAATTTTCATTGCACTTGACGCGGCCTCTCGGTCCAGGAAGAAAACTGGAAGTGACAGCGTGGAAAAATGAGAAATGCCTCGGACACTCGAAGATTCTTTTTCTTTTCCAGCTCCCAGAGGAATGGACGGACTGTACCAGGCTGTACGTTTATAGGAGATTTATCTTGCAAATCGAAAGCGCGTCTTATGAGCCTCGTGGCGAATTACGAGCCGAAAGGAGCTACAGAGAAGAACCGTGAAGAACTGTGTGCATCGATGGGGATGAAAACTCGAAAAGGAGGCAACGGTTCTTCCTTCTTCCTTCATCCTTAGATTTACTCTATCCTTCGTGCCGTCGCATCCTTCTTATATTATTCTGGGAAAACTTTATTTACTTTAGTACAGGATCACTGAGCAATTAAGAGCAAGAAGTCACGAGTGACGCGCAGCGCTTAATCGGTAACGAGTAAATAATTAATTAAATTCCTTGAGAATCAATCGAAGGGTGGACGTTTGCATTGCGACCGCCCGACAAGAATCGTACGATTCAAATTTCCATGATTCATTCTTTTTTTCTATAGAGCCTCGGAGACATCGTTACTCAGCAATTTGTTGCGATTAAATTTCAATAATTATTGATATAAAAAAAACATTTATAGATGCACCGCAAAATTATAAGATTTTTCCGGCAGATGCCTGCAATCACCTGGAATTTAGGTACTTTTCTCTGTAGCTCTCGAGTTATTCTGCACTGGCCATGAAACCGCCCATCCACAACCACCTTCTCCGATCCCTCGTTGTACCTACATCGACGCTGAACACGAGTCCACCAACGAGCGTCGTGACGCTCCGATGCCTTCTGTGTACATTTCCTATACAATTCGTATACACGCTGCTTTACGCGTCCCCCCTGGATTCAGCAGCTTCGTAAAAAGTAAAACTCGCAACTCGACACGCACGCACACGCAAAGAGTCGCGTCGCGCACACATATCTACACACGTGCAACGGAGAACTTCCTTTCGCGCAAAGGAAGCCTCGCGTCTTGCGTAGCTGCCTGTCGCAGCTCACGCGTAATCACGCAGTTGCACTTGCGAAAGATTGCATCGGGGAATCGCACGTATCTACGCGCCTGGAATCTTTCACCGACGACACCGACGAGACTGACGTAACTGACGCACCGTGCGCGCTGCAGCTCTCGATCTCGATCATCTCGCATCCACTGCCCGGCCCGGGTTGCGATCGTTTCGGCCGCCCCTAATGTATTCGGATGGGAACGATTTAAATGATTCGTTTTGCAAAAAGTCATCGCAGTAACGAACCAGCAGAATTGGATAAGGGCTGAACGAGCGACGATCGGACGACGTGCGACGCGTCGTGACGCGTCGTGGCGCGTCGAGTAATATTATCTGATTGTGAGAATGATCCTACCTGGGAGATTCCTTGCCTTCCTGGACACTCGACGTCGCCATCGCGTCTCCTTCAATCCTATCGGCTCTCTCGAGGTCCTTTGCACTTCCCACCGGTCCAAAAATGTTCACTCTCTCTCTTAATGGATATCGCTGCACCTTCCTGCACTCACCAATTTTGTACATGTACTTGCAGAAGCTGCGGGAAGACACGGACTGACGACTGACGACTGACGACTGACGACACTTATTCTTATATCGACGCTCAATGCGACTTTAAAACGACAATCATAATGCTATAGATTACAAGCAACGAGGAAAAAAGTTCAACAAGCACGCCTTCTCAAAACATATCGATGGATTCCTTCGATCTATCGTGCGCATAACAGAAACGTAAATGCATAGTCAACAAATGTCCATATTTAATCTACTGGGTAACAATTATCCGAGGACATATTAGTTTCACAGCGAGTCAACGGAGGTGAATCTCGTGACGACGAAAGCAGGACTCTTAAGGGCGGGGGGAGGGAGTCCTGCCGGTACCTTTACGTGCGTCTCAGTGCACTTGCACTACGTGTCTGCATCGGTAGATGTCGTTGCTCCCGCAGTCACGTGCTCCTTCGCCTCTTTCTTAGTCTTTTTCATTAAATCTTATAAAGTTCTTCCAAAAAGTAATCGGATCGCGATTTTGGTTAATCGAATTGCTAAAGAATCGGTCGCGTTGCCCGCAACGTGTCGCCGAGATTCTTAGCCTCTTCCTGCTCGACTTTGGCGTTTCTTCTTTTTCTTCTTTCTCTCGCATCCCCCATTTGTTATCTTAATACTTGTTTACAGTTCTTCGCGTAGACAGGACTCGCGCGCGAAGGTCCACCCCCTCGACACCGTTCCCGGCCGCAGGTCGCAGATATCGCTACGAGTTATCTCGGCGAGGAACACGCGGCTGGTGCGTGAACGTGCGTGAGTTCTCTCGCGACATTCCATCTGCGTGTCTCGAGAAGATGTACGTGCGAGAGTGACGGCGCACGCCGCGCTACTGACGCTCGGCGTCGTCCCGCTCTTGGCCGTTGGGACGCGAAGCTCGATCCAGTCGGCGCAGGACATTGCGCATGCGTCGCACCGCTACGGCCACCGGAGAAAACCTACGGGAAACCTTCCTGCGAATTATCTACTCATTTTCCTCGCTTCTATCTGTTTTTCGTTTCTCTGTTAACGAGCTTCCGGAAGAAGTCCGTCCTAACGCGAGGCTCACCGAGTCGCCGTTCGCCAGCATCGCCGGCATCGCCGCCCCGTTGCCACGTGGACGTCGCTCCTCGAATCTGCCTCAAATTTCGTCTCGTAGCTGCGCTGTCTGTTGCTCCTCGGCGCGACGTACCTCGTAAATCGTAATGGCAATCGCGGATGACGCGCGTCTCTGTGTGACTCAGGGGCGTCGCAGGGACGCGTGTCGCAAAAGCACAAACGCTCTACGTGCCGAAGATACGAAAAGAAAGTAGGAAAGAAGATTCGCGTTGTCTGTCTCTACTGCGGCGAGCGTGCGTGCGGTGCAGGAAAAGGGAATATCTAAACTTTTGCGAAAACTACAGCGGGACACGCGTTAAGCTGATTAACGCGCTCGGGGCTGGAATTCGCAGTGGGCATCGTAAATGCACGTTTACGATGCGACGGAGCTGCAGCCGCGAATTCAACGAATCGATCCGCAATTTCCTGATAAACGAGCTGCCCATTTCTAATATAACGATGTGACGCACTTCTCCACGTAGTGGAGGCTCACGCACTTGTTGATTTCTCGAGGATCCTTTGCCCCGCCCGAGATTATATTCGTGGATACGTGCAGCATTTTTCCATCCGAAAGGAATTGACTGTCCCACACACTGGCCCACATTGTGCCCGGAGCCCCTGCAGGGATCGACTCTGTATACACGAGGTGAACAATGGGTCAAATGGGTCAAATGGGTCACCGAAATATTACAAGCCCCAATCCGACCGCATCCATGTTAGATTGTTTCCCGGGCGTGTAATCGGGAATCCGGCACTCGGTCGTTCGCCATTGGCCGGCGAGCATCGCGCGAACGAGAGGAAATCCCACAGACGGTTCGGCGCGCAAGAGGAGAGGATCGGGGGGGGGGGGGGGCGGACGAGGGAGAAAAAGAACGCTCGGATTAAAATGAGGGATGTTGGAATTTAAATTGAAGTGGTCCGTGAATTCCGAACCTTCGGCAATCCCTTGGATACATATTGCGTGGATCGAGAGTGATCGATCGATCGATACAGATCCTAGTAGCACAGTAGCAACCCAGTGGCAGGTGGTTCGCTAGAACGTATCGAATAATCTGCTTCCGATTCAAAGCTATTTTTTTCCAACCATCCCGATTGCGTCGGTAGACACGGTAGAGCGAAAGTTCCTCAGGTGGCGGAAGAACAAAAGCAGCAAGAACAGGAAGAACGGAAAGAACAGCATCGTGCAGCTTAGGGGATGACGGTGGTGGATTTCGTGGTGCGATGCACCACCGCGTGTGCTCTCTTTTCCGGTCGGACTACGTGGCTGAGGACTCGCAGGATTCGCAGGATTCGCAGGACTCGTAAAGCACCCTGCGAGAACAAACCTCCTACCAAACTCTACGGTTTATTGCCCCGTTTTTACGCGTCCTCCCGCGATCCTTCTCCTAATTAATTTTCAGATTAGATTAGCGCTCCCGCCGGCCTCAGATTAATTAAGAAACTTCCCATCCCGCGAGTGCGCTCGTAAAAACACGTCGATCCGCATAGCTCGAGTTCGAGTCCTTCGGTGACGAACGACGCCTCGCCTAACCCTTCCGAATATTCTGACGCTTCTTTACGGGCGCCAACGTGTTTCGCGCAGATTTTCATTTTTCTTTTTTGCCTTTTCTCTTGCCTCTCGAGACTCGGGTCTTCCAGCAGTTTTCCACCGTCGTCCAATCGTGCGAAGGACAGGATCTCCTGATCCCTTCGGGTGGAAGGGAAACTGGGGCCGCAGTTGTCCGCACAGGTGGGCCCCCCGCATCGCCCCCCTAATTTCCCTCCCTCGACGTTAATACGCAGGAGCAACTGCACCGGTTGGAGGGTTGCTTTCGGCATCTCGTCAATCGTCTTTGGTCAAAAAGTAAACCGCTACGGTGCATGATAACCCCCGACTGCCGGCCTCCGGAACGACCTCGTAAAGAGCCCCCCCCCCCCCCCACCGCGCGGCGGAGTTTCCTTCTCCGGAACGGCGCAGTTGCCCATCCGGTTACTTTAAACCGTTGCGCACTTGTCTCGACTTTAACGGCGATGGAAACGCTCGATTGGGCGATTTAGCCTGGCCAACACGGGCACCGGGCCACGCCGGGCCACGCCGGGCGACTCCAGCCTTTACTCGCAGCTCTGGTCGCTGTGCCGCGAGGTCACTCTGGGAACGACGCCCTCGGTGAGGACCGCCCTTTTCCTCTTACGAATTACATGCGAACTTCTTCCACGGTGAACCTGTATACTATTGTGTTGAACATTCTTCGACGTTCTTATCTCTCTCTTTTTTTCTTTTAATCGTGATTTGAGAGTCTAGTGCGCGAGAGTTCCGAACCCAAGTGCGATTGAATCCAAATCCGAGACTCGCGGGCTTAAGGTCTTTCGACGTCGACGGTAGCGCCGCTGCTCACGTGGTCAGTTCGCATACTGCAGCTTTGTCAATGACTTATACGTTTCGCGAATGCGCGAATGTTCTTCTCAAATGTAGCGAATGATTGGTTAATCCTATTGAATCCTGCACGATAGAAAGACAAGATAGCAGTCAATAAGGAGACTCGCGCGCCAATCGTCAGTCGTTCGGTCGTAACGCGCAGGAGCGATCGAGAAAGTATCGAGGAGGAATCAAAGAATATTAGTGTGCAGAAAAAAAGAATTTGCTTCCCCCCCCCCCTCGAAGTGTGGGGATGAGGCTGCTGGCGAAATATAATTGAAGGGGGTCGAAATCGAGAGTACGGCAGTGCTGCGTCATTTGTTGGTTATGTGGGAACATGATGCAGCTGATGGTGCGTCCACCCCGTGTCTGACTCCTGCTGTCCCTCTTTCCTCCCTATTCGGCCGAATATTCACCTTCCTTCCAGCTCAACGTCTGCGCCGCAAAACTTGAACTTCACGAGGAAAAGTTCACTGACGATCACTGGCCACTCCAAATCCAGCTAGGATTAGTTTCGGGAAGAAAAGGGTCCAGCGATCAGCGATCAGCGATCAGCGCCCGAGTAGCGCTCGCTGCTGGCTTTCGAGAACATCCTTGCTTCCTGAAATACTGACCAGCAACTTTTCCCGCTGCATCTTTCTCTCTACGGTTTCCTCTTGCCAATAAAACGTATCCGGAATCGCCTGGAGTCGCCTGGAGTCGCCTGGAGTCGTCGCACGAGATGCAGACTCCTTCGTCAGGATAATAATTATTGCGCGGCTTCCACCTTTCATCCAGTTTGTATTTGGGTTTCGGCTGGGAGACGCAGCCTCTTCCCAGGGAATTCATTCTTCCGGGTCTCGCACAAGAGAATACAGAGATACTCCCATTCCACAGCCTCTTTTTCATCCGAACCCTTTCTTCCCTCTCTCCGGTTGCTTTAATCGTTTCATCGAGTTTCTCCGGGTCGAAGAAGAATCTCAGAGAGCACTCTATATTCCTTCTTCCTCTTCTTCTGCTTCTTCTTCGCCTTCTTCCTTTTTTTCCTTTTTTCCCTCCGTTTGACGACGACGATGAGAACGATAAGTTCCCTTCAAAGAGAACCCTTGCCTGGAGACTTTTCCATTGAACAAACCTCCCCTATGAGTCTTGAGTCTTGAGTCTTCCTCCTAATCTCGACGAGCGCATTCCGTTTTTTCCCGATGAACTTGATCGGATCATTTGCCGTAAATTCAAGCTGCTTCTTTCAAATACTTTCGCTGCGAAATTCCCGAGTATAGAATTTTGAACCTCTGGAACAGACATTCCGTCGAGACGCGGCCTGACCTTTGGTCTCTACTCGTTTTATACAGATTATAAAGTATATCGAAACTATACATTCCATTCTTCGTGCCCGAAATTCCCGCAGACGTCGTTTTGCCGTCGTTTCTCGTCGCTATGTCAGCGATGAAATTCTTTGACTATACCGGCCAACTTTCCTACTGGCCACATTCTCCCGGATGGTTATGACCTTATCACCTTTCCTGTTAGCCTCATACCTCGTATCCATCTCGCATATCATATCGTATCTCGGAATGGAAGGAGAAAGTGCGAATGGGCGTGTGTGTTTGTGTCTTTGTGTGTGTGTGTGTGTGAGAGAGAGAGAGAGAGAGAGAGAGAGAGAGAGAGAGAGAGAGAGAGAGAGAGAGAGAGAGGGACGGAGGCTGTCGGAGACCGCATCAGCTCCAAGGATCTTCGAATCCCGGATAAATCTCGGTTAAACGAATTGCCGCTGAAGAAGCGATCGATCCTCTTTAGCTTTGACGCGGAAACGAATAAAAAACGAGAGCTGAATGGCTAATCCGAGGGGATAAGGCTCCCCATTACATTAACATAGCTCTAGGATGATCCTGGCTCGTTTGCAGGATAGTCTGAGGAACGAGCCGATAAGAACGTCCGACGTGGCCGTCGGTGGCGCCTCTCCCGACAACTCCGCGAGAGTCGAGGGAAACCCTGGACCAGCAGCCGCAGCTGAAATAGTATTTGCATAGATCGCAGATTGGCCTCGTCCAAAGGGACTAATGCGCCGTCGGTCAATGATTAAGAGCAGGAGAGATCCGAGCAGCATCCAGTTCGCATTCTTCGGGGCAGCGATCAGCTGGAGCTTCCGTCTCTGGAAGAAACTCCCCGTAAATTTATTTGCGGCCTTCGTTGCCAACCTACCGATGAAGTTACCATTTCCCCTTTGGCATTTACGTCTCCGTCAATCCTCTTGCGACGTCATCGATTCCTGCGCCGACGATCGTACAGGGAAGATCGGCCCGTGCTGGGCATTGAGTATCGGGAGTCCCCCTCGAATAACGTACTCGTAAGGGTGGAAAGGGACTGGGATCCGAAGTAGCAGGAGGACGCGAAGGGCTGCAGGGAATTCCATGGGAAAACAGTAGGCAGCCACTCGAGCCCTCCGGCCTCCGCCCTCCGAGCTTCTTCAACTTTATAAAATAAGGCGGGCGCGATGAGAAGGTCCAGAGGGGACGACGATAGAGAAGGGCCAAGGGAAAAGGAAACTCCCTGGGAGCAGCAGCCCTTAATCCGGGTTAGATCTCGACTCTCGAATCCCTCTACTGTCGTTTCCTACAGAGAGACCGGGCTGCACACCCTCCGCCATTGTCTTTAGGTTTATCTCAGCTCTTCCCCCCCCCCCCTCCCAGGATAAAGTCGTGTCCTGCCGCGGTTACGAGAAAGTTCCGCGAAACCGTCTTCGCGCCTCCGAACGGATCCTTCGGTGGGCCTGAAAGTGCGAAACGATCCTGCAGAAGGGGAAATATCGCGACGCAGCTCGCATCTCTTGAATCCCCTAACGTTTCTTAGCAGAGTTAGCGCTTTTCCGGGAAGGAAAGTCAATAGAGAGACAGAAAGGCGTTCGTGAAATTCTCAAAGAGCTTAGGCGACTGCAGGTGGGGCGAACAATCTGGCTGCACTACCCAACTTTGATCACTAAACGATTTTCAAAGTGAGATGGCCGCTTGAGATAAGGCGGTAGGAGACCCCTTGCGAGGTCCTTCGAGACGCCCTTAGCTCCTTGTTTCTGAGACGATTCGAGCTCAAACCGGGATCGGATGCTAAGCCGAAGAAGTTCCCGTAGTACTTGGAAACGCGGCTTTAAAAGGTGTCTCGTTAAGCGAGCTGCGAGCTACGAGCACTCGCTGCGCGTTGGAAACTCGTGAAAAGTTTTATCGATCGGCAGACGCAGGATCGAGTCTTTGCGACTTGCCCTCGTTGAACGAAAGAGAGAGAGAGAGAGAGAGAGAGAGAGAGAGAGAGAGAGAGATTCTCAGGGCCCTTCGAGAATTCAAAGAAGCCAGTGCGCGTCCCTTCGTTATTCTCAGGTCCTTGAGTAGGTTCCAACTCGATAAGTCGTTTATGAAGTGTTCTCAAGTGAGCTCCGCCCTTGTCGATGACGATCGGAAATTCAAGCCGGCAAGACGACTCGACATCCAAGATGATCGATTTTTCATTCCGCCTCGTGGATTCTCGCGTAGACGCGCACGAGCCGCTAGATGCGGTCGAGGATTCCTCGGAGGGTCACGGGATTCGAGAATCCGATCGGAGGTCGACGACAACCTAGACGTCAGCACGCGACGCGACGCGTCGTCGCCTGGCACTTCTCCTCGAACGGCTCTCGCGAGGGCTTCTTCTCGCGACGTCAGGAGAAATGACTTTTCAATGAGGAGTCAGTTTTTCTCAGCCGTCATCGTCGCCGCTTTTCAATTTATTTTTCTTAAGCATCTTCATTTCGACAAACACATACGTCGAGCCTCGGTCAGATTGATTTCTGAAACAACACTTTCAAAAGGCTGCCTCTTCCTCCCTTCCTTCCTTCCTCTCTTCCTCTCTTCCTCTCTTCCTCTCTTCCTCTCTTCCTCTCTTCCTCTTTTACTCTCTTACTCTTTTACTCTCTTACTCTCTTACTCTCTTCCATAGCTATTCCTGCGATTTAAATGTTCGAAAAGAATTTCCAAGATATTTTCCGCTGTCCCGGCGCGGTGCCCGTCTGCATTCGATACTTTATCAATGCTAAACTTATTTATCGGCCGATTATATTCCAAGTGGCTCTGGGCTGCTAAACTTTGCAATTAAAAGCACAGGTTTCCACGGGGACCTAAGTGAAAGTGAAATTCTCAATAGAGTCTCGAATAGAGTAGAGTAAACTGCAACAGAGCAGCATATAACGTTCACGTAATCGAGTTGTCCGCGTGAACTTCCGAGAGGACCTTTTTTCTAACTGATCTGCAACTCGGAGAAGAAAAACATTGCACTTTAACTAATAACGTATCAACCTGGTCTTTTAGAAATCGCTCATTTGCTTTAGGACGCAACGGCTGCGCGCGCATCCGCGCAATAACGGCGACACCTCGTCATGTCCGTTTCCTAAATTCCCGAATAGCAATTCGAAATTTTCAGGTAAACTCCAAGGTTCGCCCATGATACGCCGAGAGCATATATGGTCGACAGTGTCGTATATACATCTTACGTATAGCCGATTATCGTTTAAACGACAGAAGGGAAGGGAAATAACGATACTAATGGCACTAACGAGTAATTACGAATCCTCTTGTCACGTTCGCAACGAGGGCTAGGATGTAGCATTGCGATTAGGCGATTAGCTGATTAGGCGATTAGCATTCCTTTGTTTTTCGTGGTGCCTGGTCTGCCTGGTTTAGAAAATTCCCCCCTCCCCCTCTCTCCTTGTAACACCCCGAGGACATTCAGCGAAATGAAGCTGACACGCATGTGCGACGGGATCATAACGTATCATACGAATACACGGACACATTCACTTATGGTTCCCCGTTTCGATAAGAAATGTAAATTACGTAATGGCTCCTGGAATCGTGTTACAACGCTCGTTAGGCCCTCCGGAACCACATGCGATTCACTCACACTTTAAATAATTATACCGACCGAAAAATAATTATTAATTAATTACAGTTAGATACAGACACGCACGTGTGCACGCATATGTGTACATGTATAGCAAGTCAAAAGTCAAAGCGTCCTCCGAGAAATAGCAGCAATATTCTTCCGTCGCGACGGCCGCATCGTCTCTTTCTTCTTTGGTTGGTGGTCAAGTGGAATGTGCTTTGTGTGGCGGCGGGTGGGGAGGCGACTGTCCGTCGAGTCTTTGGACTTTTTGGTTACGGATCGCACACGAGGTCAAAGGGCAGAGGGACAGGGCGGCAGCAGACGATCGAGTCAGCAGCAACGTTGCTGCTGGGGAGAGAAAAATCAGTCGGCGGAAATGGCTCGCGTTTCGAGAACAAAAAGGAGCCGACAGCCGCTCGGACGGTGCGGTAATTAGCTAATGGAAATCCGTGGTGGCCGGGAGGCGGAAGGGACTGTTAATGGCGGGAAATTCAAACGTATCGCCCGAATTATCCTCCCAGGGTGCAAGTCCAAGCCGTAACTCACTCTGATTTTTCCAGCCTGTAAAGAGACAGAGGTGGAGGATGTACGAGAAACAGGAAGAGACGCCAATCAGCAGCCGCCGATACAATAGACACGACCGCACATGACGATTCTGCAGGAGGAAAGTAAATTTAATGTAAAAAGGGGAAAAAAAATTAAGAAAAGCCCGAGCGAGATAACGTAAGTCGAAGCACGCTAATCAGTGATTCCGACTAGTGATTACGCATGAAATATCCCAGTGACACTAGAATAATGCGTAGGATTGCGTAGAGAGCAGCGCGAAGGCAGCCACGTTGCCAGAACAACAACGAGAAAAAGAAAGAAAGAACCAAAGAGAGAAGAGGATGCAGGTTTCCGTAGGAATCCGGCAGGGCAGGAGGGGCGGCCGACGAAAGCCGAAAGGGGAAGTAGCAGCGGCCGAGTTCCTGTTTCTAATCGGCGATAAGCTATAGGCTCTCCCGTATAAATCTCACGCGATCCACGAGGGTCGCTACCCGTTCCAAGTGCACGCGCCGCTATCGCATATCTATGAGTTTGTTTATTAATTATCGCAGGTCTATCGCGGCTGCCGGGCATCGTTTGTTTATCGCCTCGGATCGCGGAGCGCGATACGCGCCGAGTAAATCCTGCGGCGAACTTTTAACTTTCTAGGAATCTCGCGTAAGGTTGTCGTTAGCCGAATAAATTCGATCTACCAGGCGTCTCATTAATCTTCGAGTTAGTCCCACGGCGCGAATCAGCGGCTCGCTCCAATTCCTATAATTCAATTAGCTCCCGTTCTCATTCTCCTTCGCCTTATTCGCTCCCCACCACCAAAACCACCAGTCTCCATGTACACACAACCGACAACCGACCGTCCGGTCGGCCTCTCCTCCTCCTCCTTCTCCTCCTCCTCCTCCTCCCTTTCACTCCGGTAGAAAAACTCGGGAAAGTCGACGAAGGGCTGCTCACCCGGAATCCGGTTGACGGAGACTTATTTACGGATTGCGCGTGAAATTAAGAGTCCCGCACGGATCGCACCCCAAAACCGCGCGAGACAACCGTATATCAAAAGACCCCAAACCTCCAGCACCCCCAGAACCCTCAGCGCACGCAGCGCACTCAGCGCACTTGTCAGCACACTCAGCGCACGCAGCGCCGAATCCCGAATCACGAGTCTCGAGCTACCGATTCTTCTTCCCCTTTTCTGTTTGACTTTTCCGAACGTAGCGGGTTTTCTCCGTATCTGGTTTCAGCTCGTTTATTTCCTTCCTTGAGTTTCCCAAGGTTGTCCACGTCCCTGAGGATGTGTGCACGTAGGCAGTGACTACTGGTGACTACGTACCGTCACCTACTGGGACACACAGAGACACGCGGCGCGCGCGTTACCATTGAAAATAAGAAAACGAAGAAGTCGCGTGCGCTTCGCGAGGAATCCCCCGTTAATTTAAGTCGGAGCGAGTCCTCTAGTCCTCTGGTCCTCCAGTCCTCCGGTCCTCCAGTCCTCCAGTCCTCTCCGACTAAATGCACAAAGCTCGCTTTTCGTGTTAGAACGCAGTAGGCGGCGCCCGATTGGTTTACGAGCCCGTCGATGCTTAATTCTCGAGCGCGTTCCTCGCATAGCGTAATGCTACTTGAAAATCCGACCGTAAGACTGGCATGACTGCTCGTAGTAAAGAGCGAAACCCAACAGACACTCGGCAGGAATCGCTTTTATTTATTCCAGATCGCCGACACTAAGTAATGCTTTATCTAATGGCATGTTGGCCCATTGTAAATCTGCTGGGCCAGGGGGCTGCGCATAAAGAAATTGCGTTAAGGGTGCGCGCGACCTGTCACCTCTTGGCAACCACTCACGCACGCACTCGCCACACACTCCTCGCCACACACTGAGCAAGCATGCTCCGGTTATACTTTCACAATGACATTCGACGTCTGTAGCCGCGCGCACCTGCGCGAGTATGCAACCCAGTCACACAATCTCGACGACCTCGACGACCTCGACGATCCCGACGATCCCGATGACCCAAAATGTCCCCAATCTTTAATCTCTTCCTTCCCCCGCTGATTCGACTTCCCTCTTGTCGCCAGCGATTCGAAGCGCAGCTGCGTCGGTGCAGTCCTTCTTTGTTGCCAGAAAAAGACTAACAATAAGAGATCCATCAGGACGTTTTCGTCGGCGCGGATCGTGAACGGGACTTGGAATCCCAATTTCGGAGGAAGACGGCGACGCGTCCACCCGCTAGTCCTACCAGCCAGGACTGTCGACGTCGTCAAACTCGGAAGGATATCGTGATCCTTGGGACAAATGATGGAACGTCAAGATTTTAGCTGGGACAACGGAGGGGGGAGGGTGGGGGGGAGGGGTCGAAGAGCTCCTCCGTTTGTTAAATCCTCGTAATCCCTCGTGTCCTGCTTTCGGGTTTCGTCGACCCTCTCGCGGGCTCCCATATTCTGCCTCGCGGCGATCTGGAAATAAATCCCCCCTGGGCAGGATCCGGGATGAGGATTAATACGTGGCCCAATTAAGAGGAGGCAGTGAGAAGGACGGACGATATAACTTATAGGATGAGCTCTTTGCCACGTGGAAAAAATGATGTGGTCCGAGAAAAATGAAGCTGCGCCTCTCTTCTCTATTTTCTTTCTTCCTTCTTCCTTCCTCCTTAACGGAGGGATAGGAATTCCCTGCGACAGCGCGTATCCTAAGGGAGGATTCACACGGAGACACTGACGCGTGACTCAATGAAGATCGAACTGGAAAGTCTTTACTGGGTCGTAGGACGACGGCAGGAAGAGTTTCGACGAAGGACGCTGAGGTCCTCCCGTAGCCTCTCCTAGTGTTGCGGCTGTTAGAAGATGGACAGAGGACTCTGCTCTTAAGCCACTTATCGAGGCAACTTGGGTCCGCGGACACCAGGACGAGGGAGACGAGGGAGACGAGGGAGAGGAAGGAAGTTGCGATTCCTTCTTAAGGAGTTTCAGAGAATTAACTGGCCAGAAGGTACGCCGCTGCGTCTGTTTGCGGTGCCCAGAGCTTAAAGCAAAGTCTTTAGCTGGAAGCACACGAGAAACGTACGTACGTCAACGATCTAGGAAATATATATAAAGAGAGAAATAGAGAGAGAGAGAGAGAGAGAGAGAGAGAGAGAGAGAGAGAGAGAGAATATAAATCGCATCGCAGTTCTTTTAAAGTCCGCCTCGCCTTCTTCAACCTCGTAGAATTTGCATCGCAGGATTTTGGGGAGCGACTTCCCGTAAAGGACTCTGAACATGACACTGTACTTGGGAAATCCTGCGGCAGAACGGTCAGGTCCGGATTTCCGATTTCGAGGAATATTTAAGCTGCCACCGTCTTCTACACTCCGCAGCATCGTGGTACAGCTGAAGATATCGTAAAACTGTCTCTATACCTTCTTCGCCTCCCTCTTCCTCTCAATACTTCCTTTTACTTGCACTTTTTCGACGTAACTTCGTACCATGGAACTTGGGCTCATACGTATCTCTTCTTCGATCCCTTAAATCGCAAGATACCGAATGCTTTTATCGATTCTTGGGTAAAAACTGCATCCTCGATCTGCGTCAATGCTCGCTGCGGCTGAGAAGCAAGGAAAGGCGCATCCGCCTATGATTGACTATAGCCTGTAGGGCTCTGGGTCCGATGAGTTGCCGATTGACGCGGCTGGAACATATACGAGCAAGTTATGCGACCCTTGTGCTCCTTAAGCCCTTAAACGAATTTGATCGGTACAGGCGTGCGCGCACTGCGCATGCGCAAAACCCCAAGCTTCCTACTGCGCCCACAAAGCAGATGGGATATGGGAGTGGAGTTTCAATAAATCGTTGGACGCAAGCGGCGGCGAACAGCCCCAGATCTAGCCTTACGGATTAAGTAGCGAGTCGCTACGGTGCTGCTGTATTTATGGTGCCCGAGAAACTATATAAATCTATGGGAACTCATGGAGGTCCCGTTCAACTGTTCAACCGTTCTACCGTTCAACCGTTCTACTGTTCAAACGCGTTCAAACGATGCCGCTGCGTTGGTAAATGTTTTGACTCCCATGAAACCGGCGCGTTTCGACGAAACTTCCGTCATCCCTTCCCCCATTATCCTCCTTTTGTCGTTAGCAGCCACGCGCCGAGAGACACACATCTGTTAGAAACTCTCGACTGAAAAGATTTATCGCCTGGCTCCAAGCATCGCTCTCCTCCTCAGCCTCGTTAGCCAATCGCGCAATTGACGTGTCCGTGATCGATCTCTCTTTGACGCGCTGCATGCCAGAGGAATTCTCTCCTAATACTCCTAGGCGCAACCTCAGGCAGTGCGTGCGTACGGCTTCAATCTTCATATTTACTCGAATTAGCAGTGGAAGGTGGTCGCGTCGTCAAGGAGAGACACACGTGTCGCACGTGTCGCACGTGTCACACGTGTCACACGTGAGAAACGTGAGAAGCGATGAGAAACGTGAAACGAAATCCCGTTCCAGGGCTGCTGCGCTGCACCGTACTTGTTCCTCATTGCCGCATTTCGACGTAGCAGCCGTCATAGGGAGAAAGAAAGTATCGTGCGGGTGACCGTATCGAAGCGGGCGGTGCCAACTGAACGATGGCCCACTGAACCCCTGATCCAACCTAACCTAACCTCCCTCTTGATTATCCATATCTAGCAAGCTGATGGGGGCATCGTCGATTATTCCGAGCAATCTCCGGCCCATTAGCCTTATCAATATACCATTGAGCAGCTCGAAGAAAGAGAGAGAGAGAGAGAGAGAGAGAGAGAGAGAGAGAGAGAGAGAAGAAAAGAGCAGTCGGAGAGCACTCTTTCAAGGAATCCTCCTGCCTCGTGGGATATCCTCGTAAATTCAAGTTAATCGACGATAAACAAGAGATTCCTCGATCTATCGCGTCTCTCTCCATGAGCATCGCGACGCCTCTTGCGGCTCGACCAGGCGCAAGGCCGGAAGCTCGGTATCCAAGGTTCATTGGTTCAAGGTTCGTAGCAAAAGTATCGTCATTATTACAACAGGAAATAAAGAAATAAAGAAATAAAGAAATAAATAAAATTCAGCATGGAGTTGAGGATGACACGAGACGATGACTGAACTACCGAGGACTACGCACTCGCTGCAGTCGAGCAGGGATCGACCGGCTACGAAGGAATTTCCATACTTTGACTGGGGTCAAATGGTTCTGTCCCACAGTAAGTCTCTGCCTTTGGTTCTTTGCATTTCTCGTTTTGTCGTTCGTCTCCTAGGATTACCAGGAACCAGCCAGCCTCGTGTCGCGTTTAAATTGTAGCGCGCGAAGCCACGCGGTGCGGCGAGCAGCACATCTAAATATACGCGAGGAGCGTCTGATGAATGATCTGGCGAATCGGACGCGTTTTCCTCATTTATTTTGCAGCCCTAATGGCGCCCGTTTAGCGAGTGAGCGACTGACGTTCCGCTCGCACACGCTATCGAGATACTAAGCGTCGTTTGACCTCACGTCGACGGTTTTAGACGCCTCGATCTGAACTCGGCAACCACGTAGCCACACCGATCCGCACTAAGCGTCGTTTGACCTATGGCGACGCTTTTAGAGCCTCCCTTTCTCTCTCAGACTCCTCTGAAACGCATTAGCGAGCGTCATGCCGATTTGATGATTCAGCAGCAGCCCAAAAGACCAATTTAATTCTGATATCGTTTCATCGTTGATATCCTATTTGCGTCGATTAATGTGATTTCCCAGGTCATCCACGACGTTACATTACGGCGCGGATGGCCTACAGACCCAGAGCACCTGCACGCGACACTCTTCCTCGGACACGCGCACTTGAAAATTCCCTAGGAATATTTTCCTGTCGACGGATTCACCATCCGCTCTTCGTCCTTGGACGTTGGGATCGTCGCGGTATCTAGAATATCAAGAAGAAAGGTCGATGCGGGCTTTGAAGAATTTCCTGTCCTCTTTGAGGACCTCCGTAAAGCTATAGCTGGGATCTGTCTTATTTGCCAAGCCAAACAGCAGTAGTCCTCCGAGTTTCGGATAATCAACCGAACAAAGGAGCTTCCCTCGGGCTCTGACGACCCGACGGGCAACTATGCAAACACGCAGAAAGTATGCGGTAGGACGTGTGGCCGGGACGAGTTCCGTCGAGTCCCGCGAGGAGGCCAGCGACGCTCTCGAGCCTTAACGGTCAGCGCTTTACCTATCGTTACTAATTGCAAGTAATCTTGAGGATCCCGTCGACGGCAGGAGGCTCGTCGGACGTCGCAACAGTGACTTCTCGAGTTTCAACGTTTCCAACGTTTTGTACTTACTTCGTTAATGATTATTCTAGTTGGGTAATATCCTCGGTTTTGCGGCACCACGGCAACTAGCGTCGCTCTTCGTCGTTTCTTGTAATACTTGGGCCAATTCCCTAATACGACTGCTGGGAGACAATACTCTTGGATGAAATATTTATAATTATACTGAAAAAGAAACAGCGTCGTACGTTGAGGAATAACGGCTGAAATACCTAGTGCTACATGTTGTGACGAGGAGAGACGCCCACCTCGCCACGACCCGACTCGGCCGAGAGGCCCCGAGCCTCCGCGGGACCATCCGAACCTCGCCGAATGGTCACGGAGATACACGAGCGGCCTCAGATCGGAGAGTACGCGTACGAATCCGAGCAGAATAGCGTGTGGACGAGAGAAGGCAAAGACCAGGAAAGACAGAAAAGGAAGGAGAGGACGAGGAAAGTGAAAAATGCGGACGGGGAACTAAGAAACGTGAAGCTGGGGAGAGAGAGAGGAACAGAGGGAAGCTACGGACAGGAGTCACAAGTATGTATGTACGTACGTATCATCTTTCGACGGCTGCAGTTAGACACGTCGGCGCGACGCGACCGACTGACTGACAGCTCCCTCACCTCCACACACAGACCTCACCTGCTAAGATGTTATTAGTTGATCAGCTAATAAATTGAACTTTACATAAAACTCCCGGTGTCCTCGTTAGTGCAGGAGCCCCTCCCCAACCCCTCGGGATTTATACAATAATTATGGTAGATATATGTATACACATAAGGAAAAGTGCGTCTTGTTATTACTTACCGAGAGCCAATGACGTCTCTTTCTCTTGTTTCTCAAAATTACAAGCTGCGTACCGCGCCTGCGATTATATGTATATAGGATAAGGCGTTCAATGGATAACGAGACTCTTCGCCGGATGCGCGTCATTTTGAATGCGTGCGAACGTGAACTGTGACGTGCTAATGAAACACTTATAAACATACACGTATGTATATACTTGTAAATAAAGGATTTAATATTCCGTTGCTTGGGCAGTACGTCCGTATAGATATTCTGTGGCCTATCTGGCTGCGATCCAAGAAGAAACCGACTCTGACTGAATCCACGTAAAAGGACCAATCTTCATAAAGCTTCGAGTAGGTATTTTGGCTTTCGCGTCGACGAGACGCTTTACGAGCTATTTCATTTTTTCAATTTGGATAAACCGATGTCGCGCGCCTTGTATCGTCGACCTTGAGTCTTCGCCAACTCGAGAGAGACATAATTTACCGACTAGCGAGTCGACGGAATTTCACGTTACTGCTGCCAGTCGAGGACGAGGACCAACTGTGCTCGTTCCTCGTAATTACTTTCAAGGCGTCTAGATTTCGGAAGATCGTCTTCAGGGAGGTGTGGGTAAGGTAAGACCATCGTTTTCAGGAAGCATTCTCTCTATAAAGAGTCTTTACGGGATCGAATGACTATGGGAGAAGGAATCGTCAGCCGATCTTCTCTCAAGGGTTGATGTTTCGAATCCTACTGATCAGAGCCGTCAGGAGCATAAGTATCGGGAGAGCAAAGTACCTACGCAACGTAGCACGGACGTACCGGAATGTTCTCGACTCACGAGCAACAAGTCAATAACCAATTGAGTCGAAGGCTGGCGTCTTTCTGTTTAGGAAATCGAATCGACCAAAAAATGCGAAGATACGTAAGTAGCGAGTGAGCAGTGACAACATCCGAATGGAGTGGTTCGACGGTGCAGCTATAGTATCGGTTGGGTAAGACAGATGGTCCAAGGCAATTGAGATTTGAGACTCATTGACAAGGGTGAGTCTGAGGAAGGCGCGTCGGGGGCGTCGGGGGCGTCGGGGGCGTCGGGGGCGTCGGAAGACGAAGGACCGTAAGAGATGCTGCAGCATCGGCGCTCGTAAATTTATCGGTAACAACTGCTTTGGTCGGAAGGTCTGTTCTGGCAGCCAGCATCCATCTCTGCGTAGCGACGGACCACAGTCTCACGAGTCTCTACAGTACAGTCTTCTCTGGAGAGCACGCGGCTCATAGATTTACACTTAAAATCAATTAGCTTCTAATTGGCGAGGGAGTAGAGAGGGAGGAGAGAGAGAGGAGAGGGACGGTGCTGCCTCTGGTGAGCATCGAGTGCCGAGCGCCGAGTGTCGACGGAGTCGGCCGATCTATTTATTGGCACCAATTGGCACCAATTGGCACAGTAACGACGGCCCGAGGGAGACCGAGGATGAGTCCTGCGAGCGTCGATCAAGTTCCGCTCCTCGAGGATGATGTTTCGCCGGGTCGGCAGGGATTCGCGGTTCCCTCTTCCTCTTCTTCTATATCTTTTTCGCTCTTTCCGGCCGTTCTCCTTTCTCCTACTTCCACGACTACATACGTCGTACACGTATGGGGCGATACACATTCGTCGCGTCGGACTTGACATCGAAGTATAAACGAATCCTTAATCGTATCGCAGCAAGAAATCGTCTGGACTTCAGAGACGCACCTGCGACGCTCTTCAAGGATTTGAGAGAGAGAAGCTGCTTTCTACGTACACAGGGAGCGGATCCAAGTTCACGAAAGTTACGGACAGCTCAGGAATTACCCAAGAAACCGGAAGAGCTGCTCGTTACTTCTTTCTGCAGACAATATAGAAAGCATCGCGGTGCTCCTTTGTTCTGCGTCGTGGGAATAGTCAAAGATGTCGTGCTCGGTCGTCGTCGCAGACGCAAGTCAGCGCCTAAAGATCAAACTCGTTCTAGGCGCTGCGAGTGGCGTCGCGTGGGCCAACAGCCAGAATCGCTCGCTCGCGAGCCGCATGCACTTTGTGTTATTAGCAGGGAAACACGGAGCTCCCGTCGCGTTCGATATTCTTCTGCAGGAAGTTGCTCCGTTGCACCGGGACACGTCCGTGGAGCCGTGAGGCAGTTCTGCTTTCCGAGTTGCCGCTGACGTGTGTCGTGTGCTGGTTTATTGTAAAAAAAAAAGAAGCAAAACAGGACGACGCAGTCGCACGTACGATAAGAATTTAGGTTTTTTTCTCGATTTTGCAAGTAATAATTAATGGGCTGAGGATTAATTGGCAAAATAATCAGACACGAGGAATCGCTTAGCCGGAGCGCATTGGGGCATTGCGCAATGCTTTCTCTTCCGGTAGGAATGCATGTTCCTGGTAACGGACGTAATATAATATACCTAGGCAGTCAGCACGTCCGCGATATATCGCTTCGGTTAAGTGGACGTGCGCAGCCCCCGCCGGCCGGGTGGCTGCGGGACGACTGATTCACAGGGAACTCTATATTGCTCTCGAGTCTGTCCACGAAGCCTCCGGGGGCTACGAGGGAAATCCTTCCCGGACGGCGATGGATCACGGAAAAATCAAGGCTTGGAATCTCTCAAGGTACATTCTTCAAGCATGGTGGCTGGCTGGCTGGCTGGCTGGCTGGCTGGCTGGCTGGCTGGCTTAGGCATGCGACTACGCGGCGATCGAGTCTGCAGGCGTCAAGAGCGGAGCACGTTGCCAGTGATCGTCTGCGACGATCGAAGAAGGCTCGGGTTTACCCGACGGTTAATTTATTCCATTTTCTGACATGTGTCGTATATTTTCTTGAAAACGTCAGAAACGTCAGAAACGTCAGAATCGTAAGGGCCCTGCAGCAGCATGCGTGAAGTATTCCCTCGCAGCATGTCCGTACACACGCGTGACGCGTCCCACGGTTACGTATGTAATTTCTTTGTTCCAGGCTCGATCGTTCCTCGGAGGGTGACCTCTTTGTTCGCAGCGCGGCGGGCGACGCTCCTCGGAACATGTTTAACGATTTATTGGAAACGTCCAGGGCGACAGGTCAAGGTCGCGCTCGCATGCATTATGATGCACTCGGCCATGCCAGCCATTAAGGCGGCGTCGGGTGCGCGACTTTTGCCGCTCGATTTGAAATCATGACTGGAAGAAGAGGAGCAAGCGAGACGAGGACTCGAGGACGCCGAGCGCGAAAGCACCGCTGCGAGTCCTGGTTTCTTTTTCTTCTTTTTATTTCGGTCGGGGCTTTCAGCCGTGCGACACAGCGTAAATTTATTTCCCGAGCGCTCGAATTCGCGAGGCGTGAAAATAAATAGTGGCCGTTTGCGGCCGACCGTGTAGTCCGCGTGTAAGCGCGCCTGTAACTCCGTAGGTGCTCGTCGCGCGGAGGCCTCCTCCATTCCTCCGAGCTCCTTCTTCTGTTCTTGTCCGCGCGATGGCGGCATTTAAATTGGCCGGAGAAAAATGCCCCGCTGACTCGTCCCGGGCGATGAGATAGATATTAGCTGAGCCTCTTAGCGCTTGACAACTTTGCAGTCGTGCCCTCCTTTTCGCACCTTCTCTGTGTCCCGCGGCGCTTCTTCTCCCTCCCTTTCCTTGAGTTCGCAATCCTTTTCGTCAAGTCTACCGCGTGTCAGGCGAACGATACGTTCTAATTGCGGCGGCTTCCCACTCGCTGGGAAACTGCGAGCGTCGACGCCATCGCTATGATTTACCAACTATACGGAAATAAAATGTGAGTAAGTGGCCCCTTTTCCTGAAAGCACCGCGCCCGCTCCCGACTCCCTTTCCAGACTCCGCGTGCCTCGCTCGGATACGCGATATTCTTACTACTCGGGATTTAGGAATCCCCTTGAGATTTATTTGGATTTTTGGTAAGGCAGGCCTGCCTACGATTCCGCTGGTGCGCTCTGGTACGTTAGGCAACGGAACGAGGTTGTACGCCCAGATTATGCCAACTTCGAGTCAGTGGTGTCCATAAGTGGTCTTCTTGAGGAAGATCAAATCTCTTCCAGCCGCAATTCACCGATAAATCGATAAGTTAATAAAAAGGACAAAATAAGGCTAATAAAGTAATAAATCTACGAGTCTCCTAGGGTTCGCGTTTCCCTGATTGAGCTGGGAATACGTGGTAAAAGGTAAAAAAGTGAAAAGAGTCTGTAACTGCGAGTGCGTGGCTCGTAAAGTCGGGAAATCTTTTGATTATCACGCAACGTAAGTGATACGTATATCACAGTAAGCGGCTATTCCGAGGGCATTGGGTACCCGGGAAACGGGGCCGAGCCGGCCTGCCTGCAGCCAAACTGCTTCCAACGTTTTCGCGCCTCGCACAGCTCCCACAAATCCATAGCTAACTTCCCTCATAACTTCACGATGTCTGACGGTTGGGCCTGCCCTGCGCGCGTCCCGACGAGCGTCCTGCTTTCCGACCCTTTTGCTTTCTTCCTTCTTCTCTCAGAAGTGCGAACTTTCTCGTGGAAACAGCCACTACGTCCTCGGAGGCGCATTGCCAATCTTACGTTGCGTCCAAGTGGAGGACAGAAGTAAAGAGACGAGATGCTTCTTGGTATTTACAATAAGCACGTTAGAATCGTGGAGGGTCGAAGCTACGGGGATCTTTGAGTCTTCGGGATGCAGTGCAGGGCGAAGAACCCATGGAGGGTGGAGCCCTCCTCCCCCTCCTCCCCCTCCTCCATCGAGGCAAAGAGGACCAAAGTGGGATGCTGATCGTCGAGTATTCGCTGCGAGACGCGCGTTTAAGGCTAGTAAAATGATAACGACTGCGGCTGACGCATATGGAGCCTAAACTCCCTTTCATCCTGCGAAATTACGGGCCAGCCTTCGGTTTACTGCTGTCGACGTCGCGTCGTAACTGCATCGCGACGTACGCGTAAAATTATACCGTTGCTGCTGTCCGTCGGGACGCCAAGGGGACGTATGGAGATCGTTCTCTATGTAGGAGTGCAGCCGCGATCGATCCTCAGGCGACGCTCACCGGCCTTTCCTGGCAAAACTGTGGGAAAATATCCGGATGCCCGTCGAACCACCGTTCGATCCGCATACGTCAACGCGTGTGTCGAGTCGAGCGAATCGAGCGAGTCGAGCGAATCGAGCGAATCGAGCGAATCGAGCGAATCGAGCGAATGACGGCGCGTTTACTAGCATTTAAAAAGCAGGACGTCGCTTAATCAGGATCGTAAAGCAGCACTCCGAGCAGCACTGCGTACAGATGGGTTGCGGTAAGACGGGCACGGTTTATTAATAAACGCATCCATTGAGAATAATTCTTGTGCGGATGTTTCAGTTTGCAATTAACGAACGGCAAAAACTTAAGTCGGCCAGCCGAAGTCGGTGCGCTTTCCGTGGGAACGCCAAGTGGACGTGTCCAATAGGAAATGAGAGTCTCGATGAAATTGAGGGAGGCGCGTTGCAACTATCACTCGTCTCTATCTACTTTCGGCAGTCCGAACGCCAGAGTTCTCCGCTTCTCTTCCCGTCCAGAAGACGCGGCAACTTTAATCTGCACGATGCGCCGCCTCAGGTGTTTGCGGTCCAAGTGGCCTCGCGCAGACGAACTACCATGCGGTGCATATTCATCAAAACTTTCGCTGAATCTTTAGAACATAGCGAATAATATTCACTTTCCGACTGTCTCTCTTTGTCTTTTTCATTAGCATATTTTACATTATTTCTCCTCTCTTACCCGCTGGTGTAGAGATTCAATTGCAGCGAGATGAAGCTTCGTTGTGTTGTGAAAATTCGTGTAACATTAGCGGTTGGCACGCAAATAGAAAACGAAAGGAATTTTTATTTTTTTCGAGTATCAAATCTGCGTTCTCAAGAATATCCGAACGACTTTCGCAGCGTCGTGTACTATAATTTTATAATAATCTAGCAACCCTCGTAGAACAGGGTGCGAACGAGTCGAGGCGTAGAAGGAAGGAAGTCGAGTATGGAGTCTGGGCGGAATTGGACAGTACGAGGGAAATGATCCCAGTAGTTGGGATCCCCGAAGGATCAAACGCGACCCCAGGACCGTCCCCGGTGCAGTAAGCCGCGGGCTGCCCTATGGCCTCATGGCCCTTTGGCCCTATCTCCTGGGGTCAGGGGGCTGGAGTTATGTCCCTTAGAATTGCGGGGATAGTTTTAAAATTATGGGATTTGCAGTGGAGAAGAGAGCCGTTTCTACGAAAAATCTCGACGCAACCAGTTCTAGGTACCGGGTCCTTCGTGCCCCCCCCCCGCCCCTCCTCTTCCCAGTCAGGTCTTCGATGACTATAGATCTCCTATAAATATCCCATTGGAGTCCTCGAGAGAAGTCCGAGAGTAGATGGGAAGACAAGTATAACTTATCCTGGACAGGATCATAAATCGCCTATCGAGTATGAATCAGGATTTTCAGGTCAGGCAGCATCGCCGCAGCACAATGAATGTCCCCCTGCGCAGACCTGATTCAGGCGACTCAGGCGACGCAGGCGACGCAGGACGCGGGGCCTCCGACTCTCGGACTTGAGTGGTGTCCTGGTGAGCTTATCCATTCTCAGCGTTTGCATGAAAGGATCAAAACCATTCTCAAAATTTATTTCGAAAGGATTCTGTCGCGAGGATTCGCCGAGGAAAGCGAGTCCTATGAAAAACGGTATCCTTTGTCACGTGGTACGCAGCAGCCCGCTTCGCAAACGGGAGTAAAACTCTTTTCTCGACACCTTCGGGGAGGAACGTGGCGTTTGACGGGCTAAATAAAAGTTTGCCCGATCCGAGTGCCGTTTGCACCAGGAGATAGGGAGTCCTCTCGAAATACGGCCGGATCATCGCTTAATTCGGGAGATCAGAGAATCACGTGACGTCGAGGGTGATGGGCTGATGACCTAAGCGCAGAGAGTTAGCGGCGGCGAGTGAAGCGTGTTGGGTAGTAATCGGCCGTCGTCGTTAGGGTCCGCACAATGAGTGCCAGGACGCGATTCCATGATACCCTCGGCCATTGTCTGCGGCACGAGAATAGGCGGTGCTCCGTCACGGCTGTGGCTTAACCTACGCACATACGCACATACGCACATACGCACATACGCGCTTTTACATGCCCAAGTGCTTCCATTGTCGTCGCCCATGCTGCACGCGTCATCCAGTCTTGTCTTTACAAATTCGAAAGAGAATTTAAAAGAGCCACCTTCCCTCGTTTTTCCTTCAGCGTCGACGCGAGCTGTAACGAGGGATAACTTGACAAAAATTTACGGAACCAATGGATCCGGATGTCGACTACGTGAATCGATCACCCGTCGTCCAATTCGAGTCCTAGTAAGATTGCTAGGACTACTAAAGTTCGGCCAGGAAGAGACGAGAGTCAGTAGAAAGGGTCCTAGAGAAACGCGGCGGCATCTCGTGAAAGCCGGGAAGACGAGTTTGTTCTTCGACGTCACAAACTACTCGGATGCAAATTCGGTGGCTCATCTTCGTAGTGACTCGATCACTCACGAAGATGAGCCACCGCGGTTGGACTGGCTCCCTCTAGAATATAGATACATGTTGCAGTAGCGCAAGATGCAAGATCCTGACTCTAACTCCAGAGAATCCTCGGAAGTTACTATTAGTTGCGACTGTTACGCGCACCTCTAAACTATCACTGTCATATCGTTATACGTAGATGTATTTTAGAGCGAGTACCCGGGTAGATCGTCGCGTCCCTCGCAGGACCAGCTGTATCTCGTACATCGACTGCCAGGAAAATTCTTTCTCGCGAGGAGGTGCTGAAGCATCTTCTAGGAACGGTAGAAGAAAACTTGATTCGGATGGGGCAGAAGCTGGCACGGAAAGCGAAATAGAAGGAAATAAGATAAAATGGAGGAGAGGAGGCGGAACGTAACGGGGACGGGATGGGACGATCATTAAATCCCGTGTGCGGCTGCTGGGAGGATTCCCGGAAACCGGCACCCTTGGAACCGCGAAGCCAACCCTCCGGGCCTATAATTCTTATTCGGTCTGCAGAAGGCGTATCGAGTTCTCCTGAGGCGAATACGCAACTACGTGCTCGCTTTACATATTGTTTCCTGCCCGTTTCCGTCTCCACATCTTGAGCCGATGTGCTCCGAGCGCGCATCTCGCGCGCATCTCGCGCGCATCTCGCGCGCATCGTCGCCCGGATTCTGCCGCATCTTCCCCTTTAAACTTTCTCTTCGCTGGGTTCCCAGCTTGCGTCCCGTCTTGCCTTGTCTTGGCTGCACGGATATCGGCGCACGGGGTGCGGAGCTCGCAATGTGCAGGGATTCTCTAGGAAAACAAACTTGCATGGAATATACATGTAGCGATTGCAATTGGTCCAGGTCGGCCGGCAAGAAGCGCAGTGGGAGGAAACCAAGGACTCGCATGTATTTTGAGGGATCCTGCGATCGCGCTACGAGCGGCACCAGAGTCCTGGAATAACAGCGATAACGGACCCTCGAGTTTTGGCTGGATACTTTACTCCCTTTTCCAGAGGTTGAAATACGCGTGCTCTCCTATAACGGGATCTGAATGGAAAATCTCCAAATGTCCCGATTTCAAAAGATTCTAAACCCTGGAAGGAAAACTGCCGAGGTCATCTTTCTCCCTACCGCAGTTTCAAATTCCTTTGCTAACCGCCTCGGCAATTCCTTGGGAAATCCGTCCCTTCCCCGTTACCTGCTGATATTTTCAGTTAAACGATTAGCTGCTACAGCAGGCCGAGCAGCCTACTCGCCTAATAATAATGCCCTGCGAAATTATTGAAATGTCGAAAGCGACAGCCAGAGCCTTGAGGTGGCCCAAATCTCATCCCCCCTCCCCCTCTTCTCTGCACCTTTGCAGCGTTACTTAGCGTTTTAGTCTCTTCCACGTGGGCTCTCTCTCTCTCTCTCTCTCTCTCTCTCTCTCTCTCTCTCTCTCTCTCTCTCGCTCTCTCTCTTTCTTTCTCCCCGTCTCTCACGCTTTTCTCTCTGGAGCACATCGACCGAGTTTTCTAGTTTGCGATTCTTTGAATCTTCGATTTTTCCAAAAGTCCATAATTCAGCTATTGTTTCACGGTAAGTCAGCGACATGCCGGAGTTCTTCAGAGATGAGGAGTCGACAGCAGAAGTTCTCCGAATTTCATAAGTGAGACTTCTTCTGACTCCAGGCGTGTCAGAAACAAGGAAACAAGAACTAAAGACGAAGGAGCAGAGGATCGACCCTTCCTCTTACATGCAGGTTCCGGGTTCTCCTAACTCTTGAGATCTCGAGCAGCTAGTTTGCTCCTTCGCTAAGTGCGTGATCCTCGAGAGGAGATCAAATGTAAAGTCCATGAAGAGGGAGCGAAAAAGTCGTAGAGAGAGAGAGAGAGAGAGAGAGAGAGAATCTTCGAACGTACGTACGTGCTCTCCCGCCGTCCCGTTTACTGCCACTGGTAGTGTGGTAGAGGTAGTGTACATTAATTCGACGAGGTCCAAAACCAATTTCCAAAGGTCCGTCGAAGTGAGGAGGCATCCCGCTCGACTAGGTCGGATGAAATTCAATCTGCGGGCACCGCTGGAAAATAATTAGCACGCCCAGCGCCCCTTTAAGGTCCTGATCCAGGGGATTGCTGATGTAATCCTCCAAATATATAATTTGCGAGGAAAACCTGCCAAACAAGCGGGACTCGATATGCCACGTAAAAACCGGTCTGGCTGAAATCTCGCGTTCAAACGTTGTAGTCTGCCGTAGTCTGTCAACCTGTCCTTTCCTCGTGACAATTTTTACGAGTAGCTCCATTCATCCTTTATACATTATTTTCGATTTTACCGACGAATCCCTTGACGCACGATCCTGGAAATTCGGTGAAAATCATTAAAGCTTGCATCGAAATACGTTCAGCCGGCCGATTGACTTCTCTCGGCAATTTCATCGGACGTCTTCGCCAGGAGCTCCGACCCCACGTGTTTGGAGCCACCAGCGGCCTCTGGGGATGGCGGCGGCAGAACCGAACCCACCTCGAACCCCGCACTGCACTACTGGCTTAAGCTACCGAGAACTGGCACGAACCCAAACACACGTGGAAGACCCTTTATTAATATTACCCTGGGATTAACACAATTCCTCAAGGGGGTTGGTTGGTCTGAACTCCCCTTAGCAGGAAAGAGAATCGGTGGGATGAGAGAGAGAGAGAGAGAGAGAGAGAGAGAGAGAGAGATATGTGGAGGTTGGAGGTGAGACTACAGGAAGGGTGGGTTTCACCCTGCCAGAGCAAGTGGCGAAAGGGGTGCCAGTTTCGCGAGAGCATTGCACTGATTGTCTGCGCCACTAATGGGAGGAAATAGTTGAGATATTTTTGGTACTAAATGCCACACAATGCTAATGCGTGCCAACCAGCCATCCAACCAACCAGCCAGCCATCCAACCAGCCAGCCATCCAACCAGTCGCAGGTCAGCCAACCTGCCAACCAACGCAACAAACCCAGGAATGCCATTCCGTTCTAGCTGACTCTACGGGTGTACTCACAATCAGAGAAAGTTCAAGGATAGGATAGGCTGGATGTACAAAGGTTGCCGAACGAAGTGGAAGATTTCAGGGAAGAAAGACTTGTACATATATGTAGATTCTCCGGGTGACGGCTCGAACAGTCTATGTCGCACGATGACGTGCTACCAGGCTGCGTTCATCGTCGTTCGAATGAGATAATCGCGTGTCAGCTACTGTCAGTTGAACTCATGGAAACGCGCCGTTACGTCGATAACGCGACGCGCTCGACCAACTCGGCGTCCTGTCTACCTCGCAAGTTCGGTTCCTACGAATTTTCAAGAACTCTGTGTGTAAACGAATCTTCCCTCTTCAGGCTTAAACTTCTCCTCAAAATATTTGTCTCCGCGGCGCAGGAGACCTAATCTTGGGTGCTTCTCCCGAATTTCCTCTATCCGATCGTCCCTCCGAATCGAAGGACGACGACTACGACTACTACCACTACCACTACCACTACCACTACCACTACCACTACCACTACCACTACCACTACCACTACCACTACCACTACTACTACTACCACTACTACTGCCACTACGGTCGACGCATCGAGAACCAGAAAACCGAAATTGCCTCTTCGCTGTCGTTTCGTCTTTCGCGCCAGCCGATACTCAAAAGCTCATTATCCAGGCATTATCATCTTTAATTCGTTTTCGTCTGAGGATTATTTGAGGATTAATTTGCCCCAAGGATCTTTCGATTTCTTATTCGCGGTGGGCACCCACACTCCGTCGTTTTTCTCGCGGCTTCGTTCGGGATAGTAGAGCCTCGACGATTCCCGGCAGGTTACGAGGGTAAAGAGATGAGGGTGAGGGTGCGGTTGCCAATTATGGAAACGTCAGAGAGCTCGAGGGTACACGGACATTATCACTTGGTGCGATCGATGTTTAACTTTCTTTAATAGGACTACCCCAGTCGGATCATCCACGCAGAAAGAACCCCTCGAATATCTCCAAGAGAAGACCTTGGAAATTTTTAAAATACCGTCGATTCGATCGACGTTACGAGTTAAGAGAAATCGCGAAGCAACGTGCAATTAGGAAAGTTACAATTAAAGAGTTGTGGGAGTCAATGCAAAAATGGGAGTTAAAAGGACACGCGTGGTCGGCTAAAAATTGGACCGGTGGGAGGTGCATGGAGGTGGCGACGGGTCCGCGGAGGCCGAGAAGGTTTCGAATGTAACTGGCGCCATCTGCAAGGTCACCGGAGAAGAGCAGGGATGCTGCGCGAGAGGTCGCGTCAAGGCAGGGATCGATGAATTTGCAGGGACCTGCAACGCCCGACTGATAAAGCGGTTGCACTACTTAGGATGCATCGGTGCTGCTGCTGCTGCACGTTGCTGCTGCATCACGAATCGACGCGAGACTGCGCGATGCAACCGGATTAAATCGCCAGCAGCGTCACGGGCGGCGCCCGTCGCAACGGCCTGTCGCTCGCAGGTAGGTACAGCAGCAAGACGTAAATTGATTAGCGAGGCAGGAGAGGCACTCCAGTCGTTTACGTGGGCATAACGCGAAATCCTGCCAATTATCGTGTCGTGCCAGTTACGCCAAGGAATTTCACGAGTCGAAATAAATAATGAATTGAAGATTTTACGTGATTCGCGTTATCGCAACGTGAATTCACATTGAAGGAGAACTCGAAATCGTTGTCGCATCGTTGGGGACGATTTAATTTTATCTGGAGCTTTTAGCGGGCCGCTGGACGATTTTTCAAAGTGGAAGCGGGTGGCGTGTTGCGAGATCATAATTCTTTTACGATGTATTAATGTCGTGTTAGCAAGCAATATAACAATGGTGTACGCTCGCGTTATGTCGGTAAGTCGCGGACGTCGTTGGCCACACACGAGGAGTCTATGCTGCGATCCACGATCCACGATCCACGATCCACGATCCACGATCCACGACCATGTCCCTCGACTGGCCCTCCTTCACCCTTCGAGGGGACGTCGGCACAGTGCGGAAAGACGCACGCACACTCACGCACACTCACGCACACTCACGCACGCTCACGCACACCCGAGATCCTCAGCTAATGGACGAGCGGGAGGACGAAGGCAACGGGCATCGTCCTCGAGAGGGTGCTGTTCCCGTCTCTGGGAAAGAATGCCAACCTGGATGCGGCCGGAATCCCCAGAGCAAGCGAGTAGTCCCGCTTCCATGGATGAGGCGCTCCGGCACTCTCAGGTGGATCGGCTGGGCATTGCTTGACATGTGTGCCAGGTAGACGCGTAGGCAGCAGCTAGTGTGGTTGGCCGCTGGGCTGAGCCGAGCACGCACGCACCACGGTGATCCATAACATTGTCAACCGGACACACGGCTCGCTGGGGCCAATCTCCATCGAAGATAAGGGACGGCGCTAACATTCGTCTAATGCCACGGAGAGCTCTGGGAGGCAGAATAGATGGAAAAGAACCCACGTTACATCATCCTATGTGTTGTCTCCCTCTCTCTCTCACTCTCTCTCTCTCTCTCTCTCTCTCTCTCTCTCTCTCTCTATACTCGCGAGATGGATTTCGTTGATCGTTATGCCGCGACTTTCAGCTAGTGTTTAATGTCATCGAGATTACTCGCCATTGAGAAATAGCAGAGCAGAGAATGCTGGGAGACACGAGAACTCTGGAGCCCGAAGTCTCTCGGCCAGCAGGAGGGAGCAGCGGAGCCCCTTGAAAGCGCTCTCGAAGCAATGTCTTCGAAGGCCTCGCACTGGGCTTTGCGCGGCTCTGCGATCGATCGGCCCTCGAGATATCCGACGTGCCGTTAGGGCCAGATGCAAATATGCCTACGGGGCTTTGGTGGTAATTACTCGGCGCATAACTAGACGCGGAATTATGTATTCCCGGTGGCGTGCGGGAACGCAGGCTGCGTGGTTTCCGTTCGCGCGCCTCGTTTCTTCCATTTCCTATCGACGATGCGGATATCTGACCCAACGTATCGTTATAGTCGTATAGTTGCGTTTCGTGTATTGCGTAAAACGTGCGTGCTCACGTGCTGCAGGCCAGGACGCGTGCGTCTCGACAGTTTCACCACAGTCAAGGAATCCGCCGCGACAACTTCGGAAAAGTCTAAATTGTGCGACGTGCCGGACGCATCGATAAGGCCGTGCGGTTATCGTCACAGCTTTTTAGGTACGCCGTGTCTTTAGTCATTCTGCCTTCTAATGGCTGGCAGATCGGTGCTCTCTGTACTCGGCAAAACAGTGTCACTTTCAAAAGATCTACTCGGGCCGAGTGCGAGAGACTGGAATGAATTCTCAATTATCGTCGGTATGAAAATGCAGAACACCGAATATTCCGTCCACAAAGAGGGAGTTGGACGTAACGCATGGACTGTCCGACGCAGGCGTCACGTTAATCGGGCCAGCCGTTTTCACTGGGTGGTCATCATGGACGAGGGTTACATTTTTCTGGCTCATGGGGTTCGTGCCACGCAGCAATATAATTACAATATTACATGGCGGGGCGATAACGTCATCCCACCACGCTGCACCACGATCCCACCCTCCCTCTCTCGCTCTCTCGCTCATGCTCCGCTGCTCTCCATAATTAATTTTCCCCATAAAGTCATTAAATTTATTCATTTATATCTCGCTGACTGTGTACACAGCGATAGCCAACATCTCCACCGCCTGTCCGATCACTGCGATCAGCTGACCCGGTTAACGCAACCGGGACTCTCTTACAATTAGTCGCTTCTCCTCGTTCACCGCTCGAAAACCTTCTTCTCCTAGAAAGAAATGACAAGAAACTAGGAAATATAAAATATGAAATACGAAGTATCTGCATTGGTGGAAAGCAGGAGACACTTTCTCTGCAGGAATCGCACCGTGATCTCTCGTGCTTCCGGGTTTTCGGGTATTCGGATTTTCGGGTTTCCGGATATAGGCGAGTCAAGTCGATGGAATCTCGCCCTGCCAAGGGTAATTCTCATTTTTCTATAGTGACGCTCGAGCGCGCTCATACACGTGGACGCGCGCGCGCGACTACATGTCGCAAGCCAGTATATTTCGCGGTCTCGCGTGCCTCTTATCATTCGGCTTTTGGGACGGTATCGTGCGATGCGATCGGTCAGGTATTAAATGTTATTCCAGCCATAAACAATGGAGTCTACTGGAAGCGTAAAGCCCTATATGCAAAATCCCAGCAGCGATCGTACCAGAAGCCACATGGAAATGGATTGCGACGCACAATGGCTGCTGCCGTCTATGATCAATTTGAAAAATAATCCTAGGAATTGGTTAGATAATAACGCGATTGATAACGGGAAGGCTATAGCGTTTGCCACAGGCACGGTGGTCCTCGTCATTAACGAATGCCCATGACTGCACCGAACGTGATCCGTTTTTGCTTGACTGAGGTCCTTCGCAAAGGGACTTGATCTTATCAATTTATCATGCATCGATAAATGTTATTAGAGCGCAACTCCAAAAGTTAGCGATAAGCGCGTAACGTCATGCGGCTGGACGATGCAGTCGCGCAACCTCATGAATTCGTTCTGGCAGGTCCCTTTGTGCGAAGTCGCATTCGAAGACTGCGTCGTCGCCAGGACTCGGCGGCCTCTGCTTCCGGGTTCGATGTCGGAATGCAGGACACGTCGAGGATTCGCATTCATATTCCCATCTCGATGCTCGTTTCACAGGAGAATACATCAAGAGGACATCTCGCTCCAGCGCCGAAATGGGAACACGCACTCGCGCACTCGCGCGCTCACGCACTCGCGCACTCACGCACTCGCGCACTCATCCATCGCAGGATAGCTCCAACTCCAGGCAGAAATGGGCTCGTGGTCATGCACCTCATAAATTCTGGGCACTAGCCTGGCGAGCGGGAACGCGATGATCTATACTTTGGGATCGTATGTGGACTCTTCAAGATCCAGAACGAAAAACGTTTCTAAATAGAGGACCCTTGTCAACGCGACAGACAAATTAGTTTCCTTTTGCAATGGTCCCACGTCGCCATCAGATTTGCCGTTCCGAGGACCGATCCATCAAGGAACGGCTATCAAGGCCCGATAACGATCTTAATTCGTCTGGCCGATGGCCAATCGGCTAGTTCCTCCGTCTCGTGAAATTTCTACCTGAGCGTCATCTTAACGTGGAGCCCGAGGCTCTGCGGTCTTTGGGCAAGAGAGAAGTTGAAAAGTCGAGAAACAGCGAGAAAATGAAGCCAGTTTCAGGACGGCCAATCATCGAGCGGGACTTCCCGAATGTCACAGGAATTCTTCAAGAAGTATCCACATCTCTTATCGGGATGGCTTCAGTCCTTATTCTTGTCCCCGGGAGGGGAAAGGAGGAAAATATGTAAACCGAGCGGGTTCACCGCGACAAGGAGGCCGAATCTACTGGAAATGATTTTCACGTCTTCGCGCTTTTGGAAAGTTAAGATGCTCGTCCCAGGATTTCGCGTTCCTCGCACGTAATTCCTCCTTCCTCTTCTGCCCCCAATCTCCCTTTCTTCTCTTTTCGCGAATTCGTATCATGATCCACTCCCATTCATTTCGATGCGAGCTGCTCGCGTATCATTCGCGCAGTGCATAAGGTGCGAGAGCGGCTGATCGAGTGGCCGGCAGGGATGATGTATCGGGTATCGGGTCCATAGAGATGCTGCGGATGATCACCGATCCGTCGATTTATTCGGGAAGGAATTACGAGGCCTTTATTCGGGACGTGGCGCGCAGCTGGCGAATTGCGAATTATTCGGGAAATAAGAGGGATAGAATCCTCTGGCGAAACGGAGTGGGAGAGGAGCTGCGACGGAGAGAGTCGCAGAGAGAGGAGAGCCAGGCATAAGTTATAATGTTATAACTTTATAAGCAACGTGGCTTAACGGGGTAGAGGCTTCATCGTAATTCCGTTCGCAGATAATATTTTGCCAGAGGATTAATATCGCCGTAAACAAGAGTGCTTATGGGCGACGTCGACGATTTAGCTGACTAGTCCGCGACTATTCTTCGTTCGTCCTCCTTCCTCTATCCGTTCTCTTCTGCGTCCCTCTCGTTCCTCGAGCGATTCTACTGTATATTGATATTCCTATAACGCCTATTATTGGCACTATTTGATTATTATCTGCCGGTACCTATGTATACCAATTGTAGGCTACACTATTCAAGGTTGGAGAATCTATAATTCAATCTGAAATATGTGATAAGGCGAAGAAACATCGCTTGAAAATGGTTGAATCGAACCGACCAAATTGGAATAGACTGCGAGACGCCCACGTCACTGGGAAGGCTGGGAAGGCTGGGAAGGCTGGGAAGGCTGGGAAGGATGCTTTCAGACTCTAAGGATATTTTGAGTAGACGCCTAGTTACTTTATCCGAGTAGGCACCTGCCGGAATCTATAATTGAATCTAGAATCGTCAACTACAAATGGTAATAAATATAATGGCCGACGGATTGTCCAGCATACGTCCTACATATATACTATGTATAGGTAAAGTGTCCCGCAGACTCAGGAAGAATATCGCGAAAGTATTTACTACGTAATTTCAAAGAGAATAGCCAATCCTGCATCGGACAGGTATGAGGCCGAAAATTAGGAGGAGACACCTTGTTGACTCCGAAGCAGGAGCTCCCTGCATCCTTCGAGGAATCGACTAATCGTTAGATGGCCCGGTAGGTGCAATGGCTTCGCCTTTTAACGATCACAGCCATCGAAAAGATTTAATGCGATGCTGGCGGTACAGATGACAAATTTAGGCTGGTGCGTTTTGGTCGGAGAGACGCGTTGTGCAGGACACTCAAAGATACAGAGAGAGAGAGATCTTAGGTTGAAGGCCATATCGTAGGTCAGAAGTTCTGTCTTAGGTCAGAGACCATACAGAGAGAGAGAGAGAGAGAGAGAGAGAGAGAGAGAGAGAGAGAGAGAGAGAGAGAGAGATCGAAGAGGAGCGCGACGCTTTGAGAAGAATTCATGGACTATTTCAGCGGCGGCCTGAGAGTCGCTCCTACACCTATACATACATATACCTACTCGCTCTCTGCATCGCTACGAGAATAACCAAGCGATTGGCTGCGATCAAATTCAGGATGCGTCGCGGCGCTTCGAAATGCCTGGGCTGCTTTTTACAAATTAAAAACGCTCGGCTATGCGTCATGCGTGACATGTACATAAGGTATGTACAGTGAATCGAGGTTTGCAATTGTGTAGGTACGGAAACAACCACGGACCCACAAGGACAGTTCGTCACTCCAATCGCTTTCCGTTCGGAGGAGTTTAAAGAGCCAGGATTTCGTCAGGAATCCGCACAAAACTGAAATGGAGCCTGCGTCCCCCATAGACAGCGCGCAATCGCAGGCTGTGACCTGTCGACAGGAACGTCCGAAATTCAAGTCTCAGCTGGTAAAAGGAAGAAAGGAAACGGAAGTAGAGGAAAGAGAGTCAGGAGAGCAAAGAAAGAAAGGAAAGAAAGCGAATCTAGACTCATCCCTTTTTGAAGAGACACCGCGTTCCTCATCGATACGAGGAGGAAGCGATCGAGGACTCGAAAAGAAAGCCAAAGGCGTCTCTCCTCCGTTCTTCCTTGATTGGCCGGTTTCTCAGTGATATATGAACTTCGCCGACTCCCCGGGGTCACCGGCCAAATTGATTCGAATCGTTCCGCTACAACGTAATGCCGGATAATTAATGATCGGCCGAGCCGATATGTTTGGTACACAGAACGAATCGGAGACTCGCGTGCCCGATTCGCCAAGGAGGAACAGCAGCCACTCGCCCGCCCTTTCGCAAGCTTCGCTCCTTCGTGGTGCGACGTACGTCAGAGCGAGAGGGGGGAGGGGGTGGGAAGGCGTTCCTCACGCGGAGCAATTCGCTCGGGGTTGCTTGCACGAATTTAATTTCTTAAGCGGCAGTCCTGCCAACCGGTTAATCGTATAAGCGGTACGGATTCTGGCAAATCGGTCCCGAGGATGGCAACGGACGTAGTTGGCCGCGACTCTCGGGGATGGACGGTTCGAGCGAACGAGGAGACGAAGAAGGAAGAAAGGAGATAAAAGGGAAAGAGCGCGAAGGGGCGAAAAGCGGGTTCCGAGTGAACGCGGGAATAAATTGAAAAGTAAAACGCATCGCGTCTAAGTGACATAATGAGAGGGACATTGGATCACGTAGTGGCTGCAGAGGTGCGGTCAGGAAGCCGATTACGGCCTTTTTCCCGAGCGACCTCGCGCACAGCTCCGTTCGGAGTAGCTGCGCATCCTATATCGGCTCTTAATAATCGCTCTCGTAAAACTCGTTAAGATTCCGGCGCCTTGCACGGCCTTACTGATCGTAAAGGCTCAAACTTGAGGCCCCGTCACTAGGAATATCCTGCACCTGCTCCCTCTCCCTCTCTCTCTCTCTCTCTCTCTCTCTCTCTCTTCCTCCCTTTGATTGTCCGATGATGACGATTTTCTTGCTCCTACTCTTGCGCCGTATTACGTCTCTCCTAGGAATTACTCGCGTAGGGCACGTACGGACGACCACCCGAAAACCAGGAGACCTCGGGTCACCAAGGTCACTCCGAAGAGTGACTGACTATTTCATCCAATGATAATAAATGCAGCAGCAGAGTCCTAGGTCGCACACAGTCCGCTACTCTGCGAAATCCAGTGGACCTCTGTGTGCCGTACTGTGGGTGGTGCCGAGAGAAAGAGAGAGAAAGAGAGAGAGAGAGAGTGGAGAGAGTGGAGAGAGTGGAGAGAGTGGAGTAGGCACGCTAGTTGGGAGCGCGCTTGGGAAATGGAGTGAGAGCTGGAGCCTGGAATAGGGTGGCTGGCCGCATTTACATGATATGAATATAATGGAGAGGGCTGCCTCGCGGACTCGGCTACGAGCGCTACCTGTTGAACGGAGGATTGGAACTCCAGTGACCCAGAGGATTCAGGATTGACGCCGACCAGTGACGAACCTCCTGCGTGTCACACTTCCGAGAACAGTTAAGTTCGACTTTTTAAGCGGCGGATTCGCGTTTACCGGGTCTTCGATGTATCTTCGATTGCTCCGAACTCAAAGTGGCAACTGGTCTCTCACTCTCGTTCTCAAACTACGTAGAAGCAAGAACCTCCGAGCAACCTGTGGCGATGCTGCGGCTTCCACGAAGCTTCGAGTCGCCTCCGGTCCTCCTCCTTTTGCGTCTACCGTTACCAAGGCGCCTCCTCCTCCTCCTCCTCCTCCTCCTCCTCCTCCTCCTCCTCCTCCTCCTCCTCCTCCTCCTCCTCCTCCTCCTCCTTCCCCGAAAGACGTGCATTGGACACGTCAGATTAATAGGGAGTCGCGGCCCGATCGACAGCCGATGCGCGTCTCTTCGTGTCCCGTTTTCATAGTGTCTGATTGACGGCAAAGTTCACGTCAATCAGATGCTAATAGGATTTACGAAGGAGTAATGCGACCGATGGCACCGCTTCGGACGCTTCGGACGCTTCGGACGCTTCGGACGCTTCGGACGTTTTGAACACGTATATGTTTACGTATACGTGCATGCACAAATTTGTCCAAGTATGTACCAGATACACGTATAGAGCAGAGGCTGCATTGGAAAATCAAGGGGAGCCAATGTCAAATAACTGAACTGGTGCGCCCGGCGTCTCTTTCCCTTGGCGACGCCAGCGTTTTATGGGCTTATCAATATTTAGAAATTATTGTATTGGCAGTTGATGGAGCCGGATTGCAGTACGCCCCCATCGATATTATTCAGAGATCTCCAGACCTGCTGTCCGATAGACACTATCGGAAACAGAAACGCATTCCCAAGCGTCTTGGGCGACGTCGCCATCAATAATGATCGATTCATGGCGAGAGCTAAAGAAAGTCGCGCTTGAATTCTCGCACGTTCCGTGTTTTCGTGTCGGATCGATAACGAAACGAGCGCCTTTAATATTCTTGCAGCAAGTTCATCGATGTCCTGTTGGTAGCCTGGCAGTCTGGCAGTCTGGGATCTCGTGGCGCAAAGAGGCTCTCTGGAATCGAGCTCGAATTACCCGTAATGCGAAAGCATTGGCACCGCTGTTGCTGAAATAGGACTATCTGCGTCCATCTATCTCTCTTGCGCATTCTAGTAACCAGACGAGAGTCGTTTGCTCGCATTTTTATCGCGAAGAGGAGCTGCCAGGCGAAGCTACGTAAACGAAGAAAGAAGGGCAGCCAGTACAAAGGTGCAACCAGGAATAAAATCTCGACGAGCAACTCAAGTTCCTGCTAGGAGAAGTCAGGAGTGCCTAAAGTCTGCCAGACTGCCAGACTGCCAGACTGCCAGACTGCCAGTCAACCAACCAATCAGCTCATCCTTGCGAATCATCCAAACGAAGCCAGTCGATTTACTTATTCTAGCTCAAAAAAGCATGATAGAAGGATTTCAATTTCCAGCCAGAAAGACCTGTGTATTCCTGGAGAGTATACTACCCGCAGCTCTCATGGAATGAAATTTCAAGGACCTGCTTTTTTTACCTCCTTTGAACCATCAGCTCATTCGTTAATGAGGATCAAGAGTACTGCAGGAAAATAGGAACGTGATATATATACATATATATATATATATCGTTTACGAGAAGACTTGCGTTCGAAAAGAGGATCTCGAAACGTGACACAATTTTTGTTACGATATATTAGAGGAAAACACTAAGGAGACGATACGAGTAAGCAGTGCGATGGGAAGGTCGATCATCCTCGCACGAAGTAGCGAATATCGCGTCAAAGGACGGATTACGAATTTCATTGTGCTCCGCGAGTCTCCGAGATTTCAAGCAAGTTTTCTTTGAATTCTGTCTCTCTTCCCGCAAAGAGATGCTGCTTCGCCTATGGCGGATGCCTGCGAGATTTCCTGCTCCGTACTTTTCGCGTGCGCTACATTCGATGGGTAGAAGATCTTGGTAGCTGTTCCATAAACTCCATTATGAATTGAAGCGCAAAGGGGAGGGCACAGAGAAGCCTACAGGGTCATAGGTCAGGTATTTTTTCAATTAAACATCAGTCCAATGTCCTGCTTGCTGCTACGTCTGGAGTAATAACGTTGGTAGGGTCCTGGAAAAGGATTCGTATAAAAAAAGTCAAGATTCAAGCGTCAAGAGGAAGCATCCCAGTTAGTTCGAGGCTGGATAAACTGAGGGAGTAGTAATCCCCTTGGTGGTCGCGCAGGATCATAAATTCCCACGGGGGTTGTGAGCTCAATAAAAATCAAACGTTTACGCTTCCACTCGATAAATCTTGTAGACGTAGGCGTGGACCACGTGGTCCACCACAATTCACAGAACGCGGATCGGATGTACTTAAACTATTCCAATAGGATGCTACTTGATCTGTTGGCCGATAATTAAAAACTATTAAGGACAATGGATAACAACGCGACGAGAGTGGATGGATGATTGAGTGAATGAAGCGAATGAAGCGAATGAAGCGAACGAAGCGAACGAAGCGAATGGAGTGAATGGATGAATGAATCGAGTGGAATGAGCGACTAATTGTGAGGAAATCGTCCTACCTTGCGAAGAACGCTGCGGCTGCGCTCGCTTGCGCCGGAGACCCAGGTATCCCGCTCACGTTGTACGAGTACTTGCTCTCCTGATAGACATGGGAGGCGTTGGATTTTGAGTGCGTCGATCTGTGATAGTAATGATCGGGATACTTGTCACCGAAACCATTGGGCTTGGCGAAGCCCTCGATTGTCTGAACACCGAGCTTGCCTTGCGTGCCGTAACACTGATTGATCTTCGCGCTGCTCTTCTCGTGGGAACTTTGATGGCAAGACTTCTCAGAATGTTGATGGAATTTCTCGTGCGAGTTACCCGTGGCCGGTTTGTCTATGGTCCCGTACGACTTGAAGTCGTACCCTTTGAGTTCGCCATAGTACTTGATGTTTTCAACCTTGTACCCAGTTGAATCGTGAGCCAAAGATCTGCTCCTGGTAATCTGATCCTGATGTAACGACTTGGTCTTCTCTGTGTGACTTTTTGCGGTCTCCTGCAGGCCCCTGGTCTTTTCGATTTTGAGCATTGATTTTTCGTTTATTCTACCCTGAACAGCCTCGCTAGCTTTCAGCAGAGAGTCTACCGTGCCTTTCAGTTTTTCGTTCCCATCCGGTGACACACTTCTTGGTATTATTACACTAGCACCAGCACCAGCACTAGCACCACCACCAGCACCACCAGCACCAGCACCAGCACCACCACTACCACCACCACCACCACCACCACCACCACCACTCACAGTAGCACTAGCGTTGAGAGTCAGCTGAGTAGGACCGGAAGCGCAACCACCGACACCGGGTGCGCTACCGTTAGGTTGGTTGACCTTCAACATGTCGAGCTTCGAATCGATATCAGAGTCATCGCTGCTCTCGTACTGGATTGATTCGTGCTGATGATCCGCGTCGCTCGACTTGACACGCACGTCGGTGGGCTTGTGCGTCGGACGCTGGCGCGTCGGGACGCGTACTGCTTCTCGCGCGTTCGGCGTGATACTGGCCAGATTAGCGGGTGCCTCGGTGCCGAGCGCCACTCCTCTACTACTCTGACGGCGCCCTCTCTCCTCCTGCCAATGATAAGCCACCATGCGGTCTATTCTTATTCCTTAAACATATTCCTCATTTCTCATTTCTCATTTCTCATTTCTCACTACCGATTTCTGAATCTGAATATCCCTTGAACTCCCATTTATTTCCTAATCCTAGTCATCTCCTCTATACCAGAAAAAGGTTCTCAATTCAAAGGTTAATATCGAGAAATTTCATGTTCCACGTACGTTATATTACCATCCCGCAATATATTATCCGACGGAATGTGAACTTACCTGGAGTCGTTTGAGATCTTCCTTGCGTCTGGTCACTTCGGTGTATTTTGGCGGTGGCTCGGACTTTGGCGGCGTCTCCTGGTATCGCGGCGGCCTCTCGAACTGACGATACTTGGGTGGATCGATGTAAGGGTTGCGCTGATGATGTCCGTGCCCGTAGTTCGGTAATTGGCATTCCGTTAGATCGGACTGTGATCTGTTAAGCTGGTAGCTGGGGGGCACGTACTTCTGATCGGATTGTTGTTGCTGTTGCTGTTGTTGTTGCTGTTGCTGTTGCTGTTGCTGCTGCGAGGACTTGTTCGGACCGAAGTACTTTGGTATCAGACTACTTTTGTCGCGCTTATCGCTCTTGTCATGCTGGATGTACATGGACTCCTTGGTTTTCTCCTGTTGTTGTTGTTGAGCACCCGGTGGACCGTTGATCTCATAGAAGGTCAGCTCCTTCTTACAGCAGGTCACTTTATCAGCACTGGAACGATTGAATTTGCCGTAATGATTCTCGTGTTTTATTGGCGGATCGATCTGATATATCGTGAGTTCTTGGGAATTCTGTGACTTTGAGCGCGTTTCGTTCTGGGAGTTGTGCCGTCGTTCCGGCTGGGAATGACTGCGCGAGTATCTCTGACTGAGCTTCCCCGAGGCATCTTGACCAGAATGCTTCATCGTGACACGTGAATCCGATCCCAGGCGAACCGAGTTGCGTCCGTACTCGAGGTACTCGTCTCCATACTTGAAGAACTGCCGGGGCTTGTACTTCTCTTCGAACTGCGAATAATTGTAGGTGTTGAAGCCCACCTGATTGAAGTTACGGCTGAGGTTGGTCGAGTCGTAGTCCGTGGAAGTGACAGCCTCCATATTTATCTGGAAGAAACGAGGAGAGGGAGACCCCCGTTAAAATGTCTCCGAGAGATTCGGGGAGAGGACACGATATGGAATTTAAATTGAGTCTCGGACTCTGTTCCTGCTCTCCACAATCTCTGTAGTCCACATCCTGTGATTTCTAGTTACGTCATTTTAATCCGCGCCCGCGATCACGAGCAAGTTCCTCTATTTCCTCGGAGGTAGCAAACAACCGGTAGTCCCGAGAGGACCTAACTGCTAACATGTGCGTAATTTAAAGTCTCGTGAATCGCTTGACTGAGATAACGATTCGATAAGTCGGCACTGCCCTCGGTGGTAAGAAGATGGGCATTGCCGAGATAGCTGGAGAACATATTTTGGAAGACAACGGGACTTGTTATTTCATGACCTTTGATTGACTAAAAAATTTGTATCCGGGAGTTACACAACATGAATGTATACAGAAAAGTTTGCTGCCTTTAGAAAAAATGAAAGCGCTGTCAGGAAAGAAGGAGAGAGAGCAGAGTAATGCCAAAAGACAGTTCTGAGTTTAAGAATTGAAGAACTTCTTATTCTTGAACGACGTGGCATTTATAATAGCAAAAAGGAAAAAGCGTCGGGACGATAAATAAATTCTGATCCCAAGAAGCAGGCATGTCCGTCTTGCCATCGCTTCAAAATGGATACTGCTTTTGCATACCCAAGAGCAGGGTTCAAATTTCACTGGATGATATGGTAGTCACCTGAAAAGCGTGCAGGTCGTCGATGATCGAATTGCTTAGGAGCCAAGGAAATCGATAGAGGCTCGAAATTCGGCCAAGAAATAAACGACTAAGGTAAAGAGTAGAGACACGGAGAGAGAGAGAGAGAGAGAGAGAGAGAGAGAGAGAGAGAGAGAGAGAGAGAGAGAGAGATTCTATCTCTCGGGCTTTCAACTCCTCCGGGAACCGGTTCACTTCTCGACACTCGAAGGTAACGTGCGTTTTCACACCAGGGCGAATCGAAGAGGCACCGTAGAAGAATCGGTCCGATCGAATGCGGCCTTTCGCTCGAGGAGGTCATCTCGTTGCTCCGTCCCTCCGTCCCGAGCGCGGATCCTTCCACCGCATAGATGCAAAACTGCCACTTGCATTCCTTTCAGTTTTCAAATGACAAATAAATTTGTCAACAAAAATTGATAGATACCGATACATAAAGCGATTACATAATAGAAATTCTCTCTGGAGGATAATACTTCCGGTAACGAAGATCTTAGGAGGCACTCCCGACCGAGACTTGTTTATCATCTCAGATAAAATGTACAATTAACGCGTTGAAAAGGCGCCTGAGATGGTGGCAGGGAGGAATCACCTTCCACTCGCTGGGCTGTCACCTTGTATTCCTGCGTTCCGCAAGGCAGCAGCTTCACAAAACACCTGGTTAGACTCCTTCACGAGGACGAGAGCGTCAATGGGAGTGAACAGGGGGGGGGGGGAGAGATAGAGATAGAGAGAGAGAGAGAGAGAGAGAGAGAGAGAGAGCCCCGTGACTACCCAGTCGCTCTGCTCGCGCGGCCGTCAGGGCTCGTTAAGAGACTCGCGATGCTCCACGACCCTTAACACGCGTCTTCCAAGAAAACGCGCGCTGTTCGTCATTAAAATCCGATTAATGAGGATGCTTGTTTACCGGCCGGCCATGCGGCCCAGAAACCGCAGCCACCGGGAAAAAATTCGCAGCCGAATTGTCCAATATTTTTAGGATGTTCACTTGCCGGCTACAGATGCTGCATGCCAGCCCCGGTCTGCGAGTCAGGCTGCTAACGTCACGGCATACCGAATAGCGGTATTTTTGCGCGGATTCGACGGGGCGCCAGATAGCGACGTTATTAAATATAATTAAAGGGAAATCGTGCCGGAGCGTAATGGAAACTTTGCCACGGCAACCGACATATACGTGCACGACGTTCCGTTGGGTCTTTTTTATTTTGCAAATATTCATTTTCCACCCTATTCGATACTCGACCAACTATTCCATGCTGGCCAGGAATTTTCTACCTTCGGCGAAGGTCCGTGAAGACGAAACCCTCGCACGAGATTATAGTCAATAGTTCAACCGGGACGCTTGTAATCTTTAAGGTGCACATCTGCATTTATTTGTTTTTACTTTTAGACCCTTTCGAGCAATCTGGAGCATCTCCCGAGCATCTCGCGTACTTACACGCACCCGCTTCGCTTCATATAAAAATTAATAGTTTTCGAAAGTCCATTCCGTAAGTCGATAACGAAGTTCTTTACGTTAGCAATAACAGGCCCGACTTTGACTGGTGAGGCCCTGGGCCTTAAGGTCCCCCGGGCCCATTCCCGGGGACCGTAATTATCCGTCGCACTGAAATTCATCTGGCTCGTTATCTCGTCGTTTCCACGTGTCGTCCCGAAGCGAACGGTATTACGCAGGAGATGAGCTACGGGAGGGTCAGACAAGAAACGAGGCCCGAAGCACAAGAGAAAATAGGAGCTCTGGGAGCGGCGGAGGCCAAGATCGAGTTCATTCTCAGAGAAGAAGCAGCGAGTCCAGGCGCGACGCAACGACTGGACGCGGCGACGCGTCTCTGTGTATAGAGACACTTTGCAAAGCGGATGCGCTCCTAGAAATGGTTGCTGCCAACCAAGACATACAGCTGTCCGGGGAGAGAAATCTTTTTCATTAAAATTTCTACGTAGCTCGTGCGAATTCATACGAACTCATACGACATCACGCGAACTCGCACGAACCGCGAGCTTCAAGGCTCAAGGCTCCAATCTTCCCCGAATGCTCATTCATCTATTCATCTATAGTTTGTATCACTACTATAGGAGCGCGGCTGTTAATCTGCCCTTTTCTTTGGAGCACAACACTAGGTGTCATAGGTCATCCGCTATGACGTTAACGGCGACCATCGCCGAGGGCTTTGCCGCTCAGCTTCCCCTCGTAATTTTTCTCGGTTTTCCTAGTTCTGCGTAGTCCGATTGTGAGATTCGCTCGAGTAGACGCGTCCTCGCGCGAAGCGACGAGGAACGTCACAGGAGGACGTCGCGGCGGGGCAGAAGGGAAGGTGGGAGATCAAGGGCCAACGAGATAAGCGAAGCAACGAGACAGGATGCTGGATTCAGGGACCCGGGGAGTCTGAATACTAAGATGGGTGAGGAGGGGGAGGTTAGGAGTCGAGAGACGCGGCTCAATCTTACCAAAAATGATTATGCAGGATCGCTCGAATAAATGAGACGTGCTTTTAATACTGGAACTCCAGCGCGTTGGGACGGTAAGGCAGAAACGGACGGAATGACTGACTGATGGGTGGATGAGGACGGATAGACGCTCGGAACGATGCGTGGCTGGAGGATCTTATGGACCAACGTGGGACGTGGAAGCGGGCTGAGCGAGCAATCTCTTACGGTTGAATTTGTACTGCTTTGGGAACGCCCTCGATCACTCTGAATAATCATCACGCGACAACGGCTCTCCGCGTCATCGCCTTTCTCGCTATTGAGAATAGACGCGGAGCTCCAGCAGCATCTTCCTGGCCAGAGAGTAGAGAAACGCTCGAAAAGAGCCGCCACGGGATGCAGCGCGATGAAGAATTGGAGGGAGGGAGCCGAGGGGGTGCCGAGGGGTGCCGAGGGGTGCCGAGGGGTGCCGAGGGCTCCTGATACAAAGGGAAATAATAATAAAAGGAACGGGCAAAGCATCTTCGAACGCCCCGCCACAAGCTGAGAGAAGCACTGAGGACCAGCAGGATTGCAGTATAAACATCTATCCCACCCCCTTGCAAGTACCGGCTCAGCCAAACACTCTGTGAGGGAATGGTCCATCGTCCTGCTGTAATAGATGCTGCGAAGATGAAGCGCAAGTGTCGACTGATTCTCAAAGTAGCTGCAAAGAATTTAAAAAACAGATCGATCGATAGGTTCGTATCGTTCCTATTAAGAATGATCGAACTTTCTCTGGCAAACGAAAATTTGAGCAACGCTGAAAAATGTTTTTTTTTTCGAGTTGCTCGGAAATCACGCAATTAATAGATCAGAGAATGATTGTGCGCATTGGTGCAGCAGAGATGCACGCGGCGGCGGCGGCGGCCATTCGCCCTTCCGACTGGTCATCATTTTTCTTTCATTAAGCGATCTCGCCTCGCCTACTGGCAGCGCAGGGTCGCCGAGGGTGGCCACTGGGCACAACTGCAGGACTGGCCTATCGAGCGGGCTGATCCTGCTTTCGCCACGTTAATCAGCCAATTTCCAAGAGAGCATCTTCCTTCGCCCTATAGCGATGACGCGTCTCAGGGTTCTCAGGAGATATTCGTTGGAGAAATAGAGAAAGGATGCGCTACTCAATCTCTCGCAGAGTGCGACGGAAGTACGTATGACTACAGCTGACTGTGAGTGGAGAGCCAAGCGCAGCTCCTTCGCGAGATTTAAATCATTCGAGAATTTTGCCAATCCAATCTCGAAGCCGAAGAGCTTCAAGCGCGAACGAAGACTCGCGACTTTTCGATTTATGAACTAATCGAATAACTAACCAGTCCACAAATTGAAAAGCTTTTCTGGCAATGCCGCAAAGTTCCGAGGGGCTCGCAAGTCCTGGCACAGCTACAAGCTTTTATGCTTCGGGGAGAAAATTCTCTTGCAATTGCTCTTTGCTCTTTGCTCTTGTCTCCTTTTCCTCCTTTTCTTTCTCTCTCTCTCTCTCTCTCTCTCTCTCTCTCTCTCTCTCTCTCTCTCTCTCTCTCTCTCTCTTTCGTGCCGAATAAGTAAACTACGTCGTCTCTTCCTCGCGGTTGGTATCGTCGTTCGCAAACACGCCGCTCATTTGTCGAGAGTCACATGCGAGCCTTGCGAGCCCTGCGAGCCATGGTTCGGGTTCAGGGATTTAAGTATTAATAAGAGAAGATGCACTCGCACAGATGCACTCGAGTGAAGCTTAGGTGGTTCGGCAAGAGAACCGAGGGACTTTTAAAATATACTCTGTTATCCTGCTAGCAATTCCAAAGGACTTTCTGCACGCGATCTATTTGTCTCGCGAGTATCTTAAGGAGCCCACGGGATCTTTGAGTGTTCAGATAATTCGGCGCGGAAGAGCAACCTGCTGCCAGAGAGGAAGAAAGGTCAAGAAAGCAGGACGAGGGGAGAAATTTGAGAAATTAAAGGAGCGTAGTAAGACGAGCGGAAGTCAGGACGATGAGGAGGAGGAGGAGTAGGAGGAGTAGGAGGAGGAGGACGCAGTCTTGAATGATTCTCAGACGACAATCCGGAGCGCAAATGCGCGGAGGATTCAGATTAAGGAATCTCTAAGGGTAGGATTTCAAGATGAAAAATACCAAGATGCATTCTTGCCACTTGTTTGATTAAAGGATATCGGACATCACACGTGTGAATAGCACGTGTGAATCTGTTTCGCGTAATGTTGAGAAAAACGATTTGACGAAAGAGAAACGAAAGGACGGAACGTTAGAGTCGTGGTGCGGCCAAAGAAGCAACAGCGAGAGAGAAAGAGAGAAAGAGAGAAAGAGAGAAAGAGAGAAAGAGAGAAAGAGAGAAAGAGAGAGATTTTATTTGCTTGTCGGAGCACACGGATTATTCCGTAGTAGCGAAACTAATTTTTATTCAGGTTGCTTTAACAAACTGACACAAAACGACACGCTACTACGAGAACCAAAAAGATCGGGATAGCCAATCCTCCTTAAAGCCCAAATCCCTCGCCTTCCCTCCGCTTCTTTCCTCTTATCTTTTTCATTTGGCGCGAGCAAACCGTCTAACAAGCAAAAAGCTCCTCTTTTGAGCTCCGGGAGCGACCCGGACGTCAAGGTTGTTTCGATGCTTGTTAAAAGGTTCTAGCTGGAGGATACAGCGGGATACAGCGGGATACAGCGGGATACAGCGAGCGCCGCTCCGAAAGGTTGAAAGTTAGAGAAGGAGAGGAGGGCGGCCGGTCCTTCGTTAAGAGACGTCAGCGAGGCACCTGGTGCCCGATTACGTTTGCACTCTGCGCACACATGGGGTTCTCGGCTCTGTCGATGCTAAGGGGCCTATAGAGCGCGATGACACTATGACGGATGGGAATGTCACCGCTCTTTTCCTCCATCCCACCACCCACCACCAACATCTCTCTCTCTCTCTCTCTCTCTCTCTCTCTCTCCCTCTCTCTCACACACACACACACACACACACACACACACACACACACACACACACACACACACACAGGACGATAAGAGACTTTTGGAAACGGTCGAGTGTGGCAGAAAGAAATTTGGCCCATATTCCGACCGTACCATTTGATACTATAATTCATTTGCCCGGACTGCTTATACCGCGAGCATTGAAAATGGCCAGCAGCAAGATTTTCCCCGTACTCACATTTTTACGCATTGATATCAATTAGGGCAGCTCGTGGAAACGGGAAACAGCGGGGTGCAGCGTAATTTAATCTGGGCGAACCGGGCGAACCGGGCGACCTGGGCGACCTGGGCGCTCTCGGTCTTCGATTGTTTCAACGCTCGTTCGGACGTGGGACTTTTCTGTTTTCGCTTTCTTGAATTTCCGCAGAATGCAATGGGACCTACGTCGAAAGTTCAGCCAAAGAGAAGAGCTCGCGCTGAATTGCGAGGTCGCGGGGGTCGAAGTTCGTTTCATCGAAGGGAGAGTTAAGGAGAACTTGATGGATTTTAACCCTAACCGGGATTCGATTACGCGCACCCCCCGAGGACCCATTACGGTTCTCGGTCTCGCGCACCCTGCCAGCTGCCTGCAGCCGATCAGTCCTGAAGTAAACTGCAAAGCGTGACGCGTGCGTTTTCCGGAATTTATCAGGGCGCAGCGGCAGATTAAACTGGCAGGGAATTCCCCTCTGCGCGAAGCACAGGAGCAAATCCGAGGATTCCTCGAGTGCAAGACGCCCCAGCGTCTTCCCGTCTCGATGCTCGACGCCGATACTCGCGCAGCGTCGCTTCGGAGGATCGGCCCGCCGACAAACCGCAAGAGAAGATCGACGGAGCAGCGAGGTGCGTCACTGCGGTCACGCGTCGTCACCGTTTCGCTCCTCCCGTCGTTGCATCAGCGATGCACGCGTTGCGATCTGCGATCTGCGATCTGCGATCCAGCGATCCTTCAGGACACGCATAATGCATCAGGAGGATGTTGCAGTGTGCCGCTGCGACTGAAGAAGGGGAGCTGCCACGAAGAGAGATCGCGCCGTTCGGAGGAGCAGCGAGGCGCGGAGGAGACGCCGAAGAGACGCCGAAGAGACGCCGAAGAGACGCCAAGGAGACGCCGGGCGCCCTGTCGGTCCTTTAATCTTCCCGGATCAAAATGGGCGTCAACGAGGCGAGTGCGAGCTCACGTGCCAACGTGCCAACGTGGCCAGAAGGACCTGATTGCTTCGTGCATTCGAGTAGAACTTTAACAGCATTTCAAAGGAAAAAGGATCGCAAGTAAAATTGCATTGTAATTAAAACTCGCAGGAGCTCCTATCGCTGGGAGGAGAGTGCAGCGCACGAAAATACTAAAGCGCCTCCGCTGGATACATTCGCCATTCGCCATTCGCCATTTGTCGGCTCGAACGTCCTCGACGTAAGCGAGTACCCAATGCTGCCGACGATTCTCAAGTGTAGATCGATCGGATGGGAGTGCGGAGGCGGCCATGAATTTTTTTCTTAATTCTGGTAGCGATTCTGGAAGGCCATTAGTTTTATGACTATTACCGAGGCGCTGGCCTTCGATTCTTCGCATCCGAAGAAGGTAGGAAAAATTATGGTCGCAGCTCCGGATGGCGACTCCTCGTTAAATTCCGCTGAGCCACTTCGGTCGCGTTAGGGAATCCCGAAACGGATCGGCCTTGCGACACTCATCCATAGGTGTGAGGTCTCCCTAATGATTTTTCTCGATCCGGCAGGTCCAGGACATAGAGGCGGAAGAGGCGGAAGAGTACGAAGAGGAGGAGCTCCCTCGAAAGAGGACTATACGTATTATAACCCGGGAAGCTGTTAACTGCGAGTAACGAATCCATTATACAAGCGGCCTCATAAATCAAATTCAACGACTAGCTGCGGGACTTTAATTGTATTTTAACGAGTAACCAGCTTCTCTTTCTTCTTCTTCTTCTTCTTTCCCTCTTCCTCCTCCTCCTCTACCGTTTCTTGGCTTCTTCCTCTGGTTGCGTCCCCTTCCGAAGGCCGTTCGCAAAGGCACGACTTTCGGCAAAGCGCTCGATGCTATACATACAGTATTCTATAGAATTTCGACTGGCGCCGCACGGTGCATCCACTTTAATAATGATGCAGGACTTTCGCCTATAGGCTCTTTCGATATTGCACGAAGAAACGGCGCAAGACAATAAATATTTGTAGGTGCAGGGGCCGGCGATGCCGACACACGGAGACGCGACGCACGTACGGGAATGGCCCGTCCGGCCCGTCCGGCCCGTCCGGCCCGTCCGGCCCGTCTACCATCAGCGCGATTTAATCAATGCTAACGATCCGTTTATTATTCGAAGGGTCGGTCCAGCCTAAACAGCCTGACCATCCCAGTCACCCTACAGTCAGATGAGTCTCGCCCTAGCGACGTTAGACAGTCGTCCGTCACATAGAGGCTGCGCTTCTCCCTTGCGAGGGTCAGTTCTCCCAGGAAAATTACATTAGACCCCAAGCTCGACCGTCGGCGATCCATTCGAATTGGCCGCCGCCACTCCTGAGAATGAACTTCCGCGTCTATCGGCAGCCGCTGATTGGTAACCAAACAGTCTCGCGCCGCATACCGTCTCCTGGAGTCGCTTCGCACTTGAACGCGCACTGGCATCGCCCAGTAAGCCTATAAACGGATTGAAACGATAGTCGCGAGGAAACAGGAGCAGCATGGAGCGACGCATCTCCGGAGCTGGAGACGCTTCCTCCGTCTTTGCCTCTAGAATTGCCGAAGCTGCACCAACGAGCGCTTTTTCAAATTCGAAGCCAGACGTCTTCGCGTCACGCGCTCAGCACCATCAGGATTCGCCCTGCCCCTTGTGTCGTCTCGCAGGAGCGCTCTCTTTCTCTTGCTCGTTTTCGAAAGAATTTTTTAGTTACAAAAGCCGCTTCGCTGCGGCTACCACTGTTGCCAGCCTTTGCACGGTGCTTCCAGTCGCCAGGCTGCTCAGTAGCTACGTTCTCGGGTTGATTCCTAAAGTTACGCCAATGCACTCGGAAAGACTCTCGTTATCGTTCAATCGAGGTTGAGGCGTTTTCACAAAGTTGAGACTGATGTTCCAACCTCAACTCTTAGGACTGTAGACTGGCTCCTCGATTCCCGATGGAATACGACTTGCTTGGGGGGGGGGGGGGGGGGGGGGGGGGGGGGGGGG
>JARQSW010000870.1:135815-206857 GCA_030142375.1 Calameuta pallipes
AAAAATTCTTGGCCCCCCCCCCCCCCCCCCCGACATGCGCACGCATCAACGAACCGTGGGTGACCGAAGGTGACGTAGTTTAGCTCTCGGGTTTGCGTTATCGGTTCCAAGTTAAGAATTTTATTAGCCGCCACGTGGCTACTTGCAGAGGAAACCGAGAGCACTTGCGACTAGATGCGTCTTGCGTTTTTCCTCGGCTCCTTCACCGCACCTGCATCGCGTCATCGATTATTCGCAGCGTTATAATATACGGATCGGATGGACGATTCGGATTCGAGCGATTTGAATTTAAAAAGGTCGAATAACATGAAGGAAAAATTAATAATTCTTTGACCTACCCATTGCTATTAATAAATTATAATGAAAAAGAAAAGTGAGAGTAGGTGAAGCTCGAAAACCGAAAATTGATTAAAACCGCCGTCTCGAAGCCGACTGCCATTAATTAACATAATTAGTAGATTAGCTGTGATCACAAATTACAATCCGTTTGACGTAGGGAAAGAGAGAGAGGGAGTCTCAGTGTCTGCGACTGACACCGTGCGATATCGCATCGACTACTGTGGCAACGAACCATATTCGAAACTCTAGACCCGCTAATTACACTCTAATCTGATTAACTAAATGCGGCCGGGTTTGCTATTTTTCACCGCCCCTCACCCTTCCCCTCCCCCGCTTGCCCGTCGGGCCCCGAAGGGCCATCACGTGAAAATGTCGTTAATGCGATTAACGCAGTACAGTCATTGCAATTCTAACGCAGCAACAAATTGCATCCTGACATGCAGCTGCCTTCCGATGCCAACCTTCGCGGAAATCAATTAAGAATCCGTCAATCGATTCCCGCAATCCGAGCAGCCGGCTGGCGTCTTCGTGCAACATTCATGCGAATGTATCCTCACTGTGTTATCACTGTTATCAGAGAAACAAAGAGCCCCGATAAAGCGACTCTGAGAAGAGCAGCGCACTGCGCAGCCTGCGCGCACGTAGCGCACGTAGCGCACGTAGCGCACACCTTATCACTAGTTATTGTAAAAGGATAACTGCACCGTGTTGCTCGTCCTAGTTTTAATTCTTCTCGTCTATCGGCAGCTACCACGAGACACGTTCACTTAATTTCAGATACTCATTTCGCAAATTGATTCGGCGCCTCAACTTTTTCATCCGCCATCTCGGGCATCGCAGGACGTGACGGAGGGATCGGAGGGGGTCAGGATAACTAAGGATTCCGACATGGGGGTTATGCTTTATCGGGAGCCCCGGTAGCCCCGGGAACACCGGGAACACCGTCGTCTCAAGATCCTTATGGCCTCCGTTGTTCCTGAAACCCTGTTGGCCGATTTCATTCCTGGTTGGTTCGACACAACGTTGCTGGGCTCTGAGGCTGCTGATAGGTTCGCTCCCGGGCGAACCAAAGGAGTTACGTGATCCACTTAAGTATTTTCTTAATGCACGTTAAATCTGCATTATATGTAAAGCCATAGCCAATCCCATCGCATTAGCAAAGTCCATTGAAAGTGGTATCGGTGTCTCCAGGTAGAAGGAGGTGTTCTCGAAGAATGAACGTTGGAAGGGGACGGGCCAGGTAGGCCTGAAAAAAAGGTCCGATTAGCTGGCACGCAGGTGATAAAGGGAGCACGCGAGTTAAGCCTCTGGAAGAGTCTTTGTACTTGGGTGTTTTCAGAAGCGAACGAAGATAAAGGTGAAATCTCGGGATGATGTACATATGTATACACATCGAGATATTTTTGAAAACTCTTCGAAATCCAGGAGCGAGCGAGAGAATGCTGAACGAGCTGAAGAGTCCTTTGTAGGCAACGCTGGGAAGGAGATGAAGTTCAAGTGCTCACGGAATTCCAATTCTTATGGAAAACGGTTTAGAACGTAACAGGAATGGAAATGGGGGCAGAGAGCCGAAAAAATACATTGATTTGCAATAGGCAATACGTCCGAGCTCTCTCTCTCTCTCTCTCTCTCTCTCTCTCTCCCCCTCTCCCCCCCCCCTTTCATCCTATTCTCGCTCTTCTCCCTACCCCCATGTTCTTCTTCGTGCTGGACGATATTCGCCGTATCCTACTATACTGCTATTCTCCTACTTGGCCAAGTCAAACTCCGGGGTGTAACATCCTCGACCTGCCGAATGAACTTTAGCCCCAATAATTCCGAGTTTCGGTCAGCTCGGGAAGACGACGATTATTTCTCCGGGACTTTCGGAATGGCGCTCGTCGATTATTTCGCTTTTCCCAGCAAATGGCACATAAATATAACCGCGGGGTGCACGATTTTATGGGGTTCAGGTTAACCAACCGTATATACTATAGAACTAGGTGATTTATCAGGAGTCACTAGCGACGACAGTGGAGAGTATCAGCCCGCAGCCGTACTTCGTAAATCGGTCACTCGCTTCGGCTGAGAAGGAGCAGAAAAAGAAGCTCAGGCCAGACGTATTAGTCGCGCCTCTGCTCTCGACAAGGTCTTATCGCGCGAGAGAACGTCCTGGGCTCGCTCGCGCTGATTCCTCCTTCAAGGGTGCGAGGAGACGATCGTGAGTCAAGAGTCAAGAGAACAAAGTCTACTTGGCGCCGGTGGGGCAGGGGGGGGGGCAACGGGGGGGCAGCAGCTCCTGCCAGCGGGGCGACAGTCTCGTGCCCTCGTCGGCTTGATGAGAAACAAAGTGCTCGTAAATCCTACGTCTCGTATTTGGATTGCTGCCTCGCAGTTCGCGATGCAGCGCAGGGAGACGAAGACGCTCGCGTCAAGATGGGTAATTGCAGGAGACAATCAAAGGGAGTCAAAATGGGGAGTCGCTTTGAAGAAGTCAGTGCGAAAGAAAACGAGGAGGAAATCGATGAGTATACATATGCAGATACGTCGCGCTGACGATGAGGAATTATAAGAGAAATGCATATCGCGTCCGAATGTCATAGGGTCTTGCTATACCCTCAATATCAAGGAAAGGGAAGCAAGCGAATTTTATAGAAAGTTCAGCTACACAAGCCGGTAGCGAAGGTAGGGAGGGACAATATGTGTACCGGAGTACAAAATTCTACATAAGCTAGCGCTGAAATTGATTTTGATAAAATACGTTGCAACGAGGATCCATGTTTTAGCGGCATCGCGCATCTTTGTTAGAGAAACGAAGTGTTTTCTTTAAGATGGTCCTTCGCGGCACATTGGGAATCGTAAGAGGAGGCAGTCGAGTCGTAGCGAAGGGCGAAAGTCGAAACTGCTGACTACAGGCGAGTTGAAAGACGTCGAGCGTTTTTTTATGTGACACAAAGTAGCACTTTGCCAAATGATGCGAATCTTTTTAGGGCGCCGTCGTGCGAAAATACGGCCAACCGATTGGGATTCGTTCTAGCGTCGAGCTTCAACCATTGGAACTCCGGCGGGGCGTGCGCGGCTCAATGGATGACATTAATTTTAAAAGCAATATTGCCGCTCGCGACTTCCCACCGAAAAAAGAAACAAGCAGAAAGGGGAGCTCTCCCTCTCTCTCCCTCTCTCTCTCTCTCTCTCTCTCTCTCTCTCTCCCGCAGTGATTGTGCCGATTTTCTTTCTTGTCTCCGGAAGCCGCTAAAGGAGCCATCACGAAAAGAGAAGCGTGCTGAGCCTCCCCGGATTTTACCGCCAGCGAAAGAAGTTCTGCAACCGAGTATACGTGACCTTAATAAATATTAAACTGGTATCATATATAGGGACGCCGATCATAACCTTAAGACCTCGGAGCACCCATAGAAGAAGGATCATGGGATTTAGCGAAGGAGCTGCCGGCGCTCCTCTCGCTCACCGCTCTCCCTTTATAGATGAGTGTGCAGTACGAAGTGCACAGCCACACTCCCACACTCCCACACTCCCACACTCCCACACTCCCACACGGACAATATCTGCTTGCTCATCCTCGGATCGAGCTTCTTTCTAAATTCCGTCTAGGCTTGCGATATGCCCACATTCCCGGAATGCGCAAGGGTCGTCGTCGCCTGAACTTTTGGAAGCACTGAAATTCATTCCCAAAGACGTCCCATCGAGGATGTTCCGAACCCTCGGTAGTTTTGGTTGAGCTGCCTACGGCCGGAGTCTCGGAGTCCCGGAGAGATTGGGGGGGGGGGGGGGGTCGCCCCCAACAAACGGTCGCGTGTCGCAAATCCACGACACTCCAAGTGAATTAGAGGACCCCCGCATTTCGATGGCATCAATCACCTTCGGCGTGGCACTTTTTTCAATGAGCTCCAGGCCGTTCGAGAAGTATTCGCAAGTGCTCGCAAGTGCGCGCAAGTGCTCGCAAGTGCTGCGTCGAAGAAAAGTCTCAGTAGGTTGGCATCGGCTGACGCGGGGCGTCGCGCCGCCGACGTCGGCAGGAGGAATTGTCGAAGATGCAGTGGTGTCCTTGTTCCGTGCATTATCGAGCAAGGGTTGCGCGAAATGTACTTTCTCACTTTCACAAGCCTCACAGGCGTGAGTTTCTCGAGGCAGCTGGGACTGGCTGGCTGGCAAGTCAAGCTAAACGGGAAACAGATGAAGGTAGCAAAGTTTCAAAATGCCGTCGACTATTCTGGCGGCGACGGTGCCGACGCAGGCCGTCAGGCTTAGGAGGTTGTCGAGCGGGCACCCTCGACGGATGGGGTTGCGCCCTAAATTATGTACGGGATGTCTCGTTATTAATTACGCGAGATCGCGAGGTGGCTTCCTGGTGATGAGAGGCGCTGGATGCCTGGATGCTGAGAGCACAGATGGGATTCAGATAGCGAGAGCGAGAGCGAGAGTTTTTTTTACCAAAAGAGGGTGAAATGGATAAAATGGATAAAATGGGTAAAATGGGTAGAATGGGTAGAATGGGAAGAATCGCGGCGGTAGCTGGGAGAAAGTTCAGGAGAGTCGCTACAACGTGGCATCAGAGATGGAGGACGAGGAAGAAAGGGCTACGACTATGGCGGGAGGAACAGGGAGGAATTCTGAAAGAAAAGTGGCTAACAAACGAAGGGTAAAAATTCTTTGCCCAATTTACCATAAACTTCACGGTTTATGAAAGAAAAATAGCCGGATATTACCGTGCGGAGAAGGTGGATAAAGCGGAGTAGGGGGATAAGAATATTAAAGACAAAAAGGGAAGATATTATACCGAGAGGATAAAACGATGGAATTAAAATATGCGCATGTACTTTTCCATGGCGGACACCACCGAGACTCGGCGAACCATCCGAAATTTATGAATGCTTTATTTAATTTGGGACTCGCGTCCGCGCGCCGCACTTTCCTCTCTCAAAGGAAGAAAGAAAAAGCTGCCAGCAGGACATGACGAAATTGCCGCCCAACTAGGGTTTGGCTTTCTTTTATTTCTCCAAGGAATCTACGTATGTGCGTAGTATAGATATACTCTCGCAGAGAGTGCAAGATAACGAGCAAAAGAATGCGAGGGTCCAGCACGCCGGAAACAGAGGCCAGTGTGCAAAGTACGAGGACAGAAATCAAAAACGTCTCAAAGTGTAACGCGTCGACGAGAAATGCGATAATTAAAAAAAAACGCGGCTTTTGTCTTCGTTTCGCCGAGATGAAATGCCGGTGTTGAAAATTCAATTAAAACAGCCCGAGGGCTTTGGGACATGAAAGTGAAAACGCAGCTCCCGCAGCATCACAGCCCTCAGGCATAAACCCTCTGGCGCGCCCTCTACCGTCTTTCGCCGCTTCCACCCCCCCCCCCCCCCGCGCCTTTCCCCTATCACGCTATCTCTCGTCCACATTATCTCTTACGACTGTTTCGCAGTTGCAAATTGTTCAGCACGAATTCTCCGTCAATCGGAACTGATGTTTGAAGCGAATTGGCACAGGCACCGGTGAGCAGGTTCCTTTCCAGAGTCTACCGATGAGTATTAGTCCCCGTCCACACGAAGCGTCTCGATTCGCTGGAGTCGTAGTGAGAGATGTCCTTGCGGATGGGGAGCAGTGCGAGGTCGAAGAGAAACGTGACAAGGCGAGGATAACTCAGGCTGTGGTGGGACGGTGGGTGGAGGTGGGTGGAGGCAGGCGGAGGCAGGCGGAGGACATCAGGGCCAGGAAGGGAGGAGGTGGAGGCGAATATTGGAGGCTTGAAAAAATTAAATAAAAACAAAGGATGTGCAGGACACAATGAAAAATAAGCAGGAGCCGCGCGGTATAAAGCCGCGAATCAGAAGTTTGCGACGGAGAACAATGGAATATCAGAATGGCCTATTATACCTACGGTAGACTCAATTATTTTAATCCACTTTTGTGCTTCGCTAATGAACCGAACAATGCCCAATATTAAACATTTCCATTCTTTTTCTTCGAAATACAAACGCGTGCGAAAACTCTTGGTCCCTTCGAACAAAACGAATTTATATCCTGCTAAGACTCGCGGATGCGCGCTATAATACTACAATAAGAAATTCTATTGCACTGCAAGCGCAAGAAATAGTGAAGCAGAATAGGAGGATGAAAGAGAGGAGAGAGAGAGAGAGAGAGAGAGAGAGAGAGAGAGAGAGAGAGAGAGAGAGAGAGAGAGAGAGAGAGAGAGAGAGAGAAAGAGAGAGAGAAGATCAAGTGGAAGAAGAGGAAGGGTGCGACAGTGAGACTGGGTATCAGGAATTTTCAAACTGAACAGCAGAGAAATGAAATCTTGCGATTGGTTGATAACCACTCGAAATGACGACGGACCCTCTTGCGACTTGAGCGACGCCCAGCGTCCCGACGTTCGCTCCAGTCAATCGCGTCAGACAGCCCTCCGATTAAAACGGGCTTCAAGCCTTATTATTGGAAAACCGAGTGGTCGCACTCGGAAGACGTAGATTTAGTTGGGACGCATAAACTCGCAATTACTTTCTCTGCACGCATTTGGGACGCGTAACTCTGTGGGATTGCGTCTTTGCATCTTTAATCGTCGGGAACTTTCGGGTTTATTAAATGGCTGACGAGTCATTAGATGAATCCATTGGTGGATATTTCTAAATTAACCTCTCCCCTCTGCTGTGTCAAAAGTAACGATGGTCGAGTTTTAAGAGTTTCCTAAGAAATATGGAGCAAAAGAGGAAAAGAGATTTGAGCTTTGGTAGGAAAAGAAGGGTCGCCGCTCGGCAAGGCAGCCGTTCGACTCGATTGCCAGTCGAAGAATCGGGCTGCTGACCGCGGGAGGATCGATCGAGCGCTGTCCTGTACTTTTGTGCATCAACGGGCAGAGCGAGAGAACTGCGCGAGGATTTGTGCACATCGGTCTGGAGGTGCGTTGGCAGCCTTTCCTGACAGTCCTGACAGTCCTGACAATTCTGAGAACCCTGAGAACCCTGAGAATTCTGGCGCGCGCACTACCTGCCAGTGATGATTGCTGCCTTCGCTAGACTAATAGCCGAGCTCCGAAATAACGAACGGGGAGAAATTATGCGTTTGTTGGTTCGCCTAACGAGGCGACGGCAGCCGACAGGCAACGATTAATACCGTGAAACGTTACTTCGTAAAGTTTAGCAGCACGTGAGTTCGTGCGCCAGCGGGATTCCTCTTGACCGCTTTTGAGGAACCGAGGACGGAAGGCGTCTCGACGTTGCGACGCCACTGAAGGAACACGGAAGCGTCGATGGAAAACGCGTAGGTACGGCGCCGTAACGTCGCACACGCGCTGATTTACCATTGCCAATCTGATCCCGAAGCAAATCGAAGAATCGCTCGAGACGAAGGTGAGAAGGTGAGAAGGTGAGAAGGTGAGAAGGTAACGAGTGGATTCAGGATGAACCTCGTTCCTCCGGTAACGAGGCACCTATATGTTGATAGCACTACACCTTCCTCGCTACCTTCTCGTCGTCGAGACGTCACAACGAATCTCTTATAGCATTCGCTCCTGTCCGCTCCTGTCCGCTCCTGTCCGCTCCTGTCCGTAGGGAACCGGTCCGCAACCTGTTTCGATAATTCAATGCTCGCGGACGGGGCGCCTGCTTCCAGCCGCCGCGGCGCTCCTTCTAATGAGACACTCCCAAGATTCACCGACGTCCTTCCATTTTGCATCTGGCGTCACTTCGTCAAAGCACTGCGCCCGAGATTCGCCTCAACGAACGTTTCTCCAACGATCCTCGTCGTATCCGAGTACACGCGTACTAGTATATCTATAACTATATGTAGACTATATAACATGGAGCCTGAGCCGTCACCATTGAGATCAGACGCGGGTTGATCCAGGCCTGCTGCATGTTGTCATCGAGGTAGCGTTTGGCTATCCTGGCGATGTTCTCGTGCGGCTCTTTCTTCTGGATGGAAATCCCGGCCGATGGCACCGCGTTCACATTGTTTCTAGAACATACAAGGAATATTAAATACAAAAAGTTCCAATCGAACGAGTCAAGGAAAACAATCGAATCTTGTGAATTTGATAAGATCATAAGCTGGTAACGGAGCCCAGCGGTGAGATGTGCGAATCGGATAAGGACATTGCGATCGGTATGATAATTACTTTGACAAATTCCTAAGGGATTTCAAAGGATCTCGAAAGAATTAACCCATTAAACTCGTGATAATAAGACTCCCGTTACGGAGTGGCGTCTCGGTGGCTGGAGGCGCCACAAAGGGAAGAACCGAGGCGTCGCCTCCTGCCACATGATTGCCTTTAAATTATTCTGAATTATAGAGCGCGTAATTGATAAGCGTTCGATTGCAGATTCGCGCTGCACTTGGCATTCGCGGACTTGGCTATAGATGCCACAATTGGCTACGTAATTCTGTAAGCCAGGCAGAGCATTAAAGCTCTATCGAATGCTAAGATCGCGTCTCGAGGTACAATGGCGCGACGCCTGTCTTGACGTCGTCCCGGCACAGCGGACAGGCGCAGCACGATCGAACGACTGGATGAGTTATTAAGAGGATCGCACTTTTTCACACTGGACAGCCAGCCATTATCGTGGCTAAGGGCCACCAAATTAACGATCTCCGGCCACGGGGCAATGCGTCAAACCGATTCCATTCCGTGGCCAGAGAATAATTTCACTCTCTCACTCTCTCACTCTCCCTCTCTCTCTCTCTCTCTCTCTCTCTCCCTCTCTCTCTGAGTATCGTCTTCTAAAACGTGCTGCTGCTGCGACACCTTCTATCCGAATGCTACCGTACTACGCGCACGATGCACTACCGATTAGTTTATGCTCGAAATTTCTTAAAAAATTAATTATATGAAAACCTCCGAGGACCGAGACTATTCGCCATGCCCATAAGTCAATAGACGTACATATGTATGTATGTATGTTTTTCTGAATCTCCTTTCCGTATGTATGTCTTTCCCGAACCTCCGAGGTACAAAGGGGAATAGGTCGTCGCGATGCTCGACGTTTTAACCTGAGAGTCAACGGATGCTAAAAACAGGGAGTACGAATTGCTGTGCGTCGAATCACCCGCAACGACGATCGCAGGGTGAGTCAGTCACCGACCTCCAATTACAATAAATTATGTCTCTGTAATAGCGACGATCCCTGCTGATTGCTTCGTCCTATTTCCACGGAAGAGAGCAGCTCGCCGACTCGAGATTTCTCGGATTCTATACCGAGTTACATAATTTACTATGATTATAGCCAGACGCGTCGATGCGCACCTCGCCTGCACTCGGCTTCCTGCTGCTTTTCCTCTGCTTTATTATCATGTGCGCATCCGAAGATTCTCGGAATTCTCAAGACGTCTTCTTCCTGGACGAAGCTACTCAAAGGCTGCAGCCTTTCAATGTCGCCGAGCCAATAAACAATAAGCAATAAACAATAAACAATAAACAATAAAAAATAAACAACATTGTCGCGAGCTTCCCAATGGGCCAATGTACAATGCGTGGCGATGGCCATGGCGGCCATGGCGGCCATGGCCACACCGTATGGACGTGTGGGAGGCAATAACCTCAGGAAATGACTACCAATACGTGGTACAGGTTCTGGAAGATAGAGAAAAAAATTGTATTTGCTGAGCTTGCGTCTTTCTTCATTTCCCTCAGGAGACATGCGTCAACTCGATCAAGTCGCACGACCAGGCATAACATTACGTAAGACTTTTAAATTGGATTAGCCCGTCCTTAGAACTCTGATGAGACGATAAGCAAGAGCCGAGGTCATTCCGAATCCACGGTGGTGATGATCGATCGTTATGGGGAAAAAAAAGAAAAAAAAAAGAAACCAATAGCCACTCGAGATAGGAGAGTACCACCGAGTCCTGGACTCAGATTGCCCGGTAGAATAAGTAGACCGGCTCTAACGATGAGCCAAAGTTAGGTGGGAGCAATCCATTCGGGAGTTCAGCCTCGCAGGAAATGGCTCGATATTTCATTTGCTCCTGGATGGAGGAACTTTCGAGACCGGCCACAATTCAGGCTGTCCGCGAGGGCAAATCAGCAGAGTTCGCCAGGAGGGCAGCATGGGATGCGGCCGAGTCGACCGAGTCGACCGAGTCGACCGAATCCGCCGCGATCTTCTCTTTCGATTTTACGAGCGCGCCGACGATAAATTCGATAATTTAACGGCTGCATTAGCTGTTCAGGGGAAATCAGGATGTTCCCCAGTCGGCGTGCTTCCCGTCTTTCTCTTGGAATCTCCTTCTACTTCCAGGGAAGCAGCAAGCAGGGTGTCTCGCGCTTTTATCCAGGAGACATCGAGGGACGTGGGATAACGAGAACGAATCGTTGAGATCGTTAGAAGAGACGCGCGCATGCGCGCCGCTGCCTCTCAGACAATCAGAGAATCATGCGAATCAGTCCTAAATTTAAATTGGCGAGCGTATCGTCGTCATACATACGGACAGAGTGTGTGCCGATCCCATCGATCCCATCGATCCCATCGATCCCATCGATCCCATCGATTCCTCGTGTCGTTCGTGTCCTTCTGGTGAAACCAGTGACGGAACGCGTGTGAACTTATTTATATTGGCGAATTAACCAGTTCGAAGAGGATTTTACGGACATTTCCCTTTAAAGAATTTTATGGAGATATTATAGACGCCGACCTTTTGAACTCTCATTCGGAACTCAATCTTTGAATTCGAGGCAAAAGAGAATCAGTCTATTCCAGGCGGATCGTTAAGAGTGGAGAAAGACATGAAGAGAAAAAGAGAAAAAGAGAAGAAGGGAAAAAGGTAAAAAGGTAAAAAGGGAAAAAGGGAAAAAGGGAATCCGGAGGCACGCTCGTGGATGGCATTCGCAAACGAGAGTTAGCCGGGTCCGTCGTGATTTGTGGTCCATTGTTCTAAGACAGGGCTCGAGCCAACTATACTAAAAACTGGGCTACCAACCTAATGGTCATTGATTCGCTGCTGCACAGAATCTACATCGGAAGCGGATTCCTCCGACGCCTTCCTAGACTACCGCGCCGTCTCCTTCTCCTTCGGCCTGCGCTCCGCTCCTTCTCTTGGCTTTTCTCTTCCTCGTAGTTGGCCGCGCGCGATACTCCTTTACGCGAAGGTTCTCGTTCGTCGGACGTCGAGTCGCTGGGGATTTATGGCTCTGAGAAACTCACGATAAATCCCGAAAAACGAATTTCGATTAGCATACAGAGAAACCGCGCGATTGCGTCGGTGTCCGTGTCCTGCGCCCCGTTGCCATTGGATGTAGCGCAGTGAGGCCCATTACCGAGAGGCCCGCGTGTAGCCGCGCTTCTAGGTGACGTACGACTTCCTGATCGCAACCAAAGTTATCTCGATGGATCGGAGGCAGCCCAACTTTATTGAGCACGAAGCGCCAGGATCACGAGAAAGAAAGAAGAAAGTCATCGAACGGGTAAACGACTCCTCGAAGATTCCTTCGCCAAAGCAACTCTACTGCGAACTACAGAAACTGCTAGAGAGAGCCTGGGGGTTTTTGCCTACACTCGCCTGGCACTAGGTCGGCCTTATCGGTCGACCCTCTGCTGGCGATAGGTCGCCCCCGTCGCCCCCGTCGCCCCCGTCGCCCCCGCCGCGACCGTCATCCCCGTCGTCCCTCATCAAACTCAGGGAACTATTGCCGTTTCGCTGTCACTCGTCCCTGTGCGAAAAGGACGCACCGAGCGATGCTCTGACGTCTCGCTCGCACCGTAGTTCTCTCTCTCTCTCCCTCTCTCTCTTTCTCTCTCATCGTTGCACGCACGAGCCAAAATACGCAAGCAGGCGTCGCCCAATCTCCTCTCTTATCTCACCGCACTACGCCCACAAGCTGGACACCATTAATGACGCTCATTGTAGAAATGTACCACCAACCGCCGAAGGTGGTTCTACCAGAGACGAGCAGGGAGCCTGCCAGTGGACCGATTTTCTTGAAACCAATTTTATTCCGATGTCGACGCGCCACCTGGGCGGTTGGCCGTCGAACCATACTCACGTTTCTGATTGGTCGAGTGTATCTACCAATACCCCAGGCAAACATAATATAAGTTTTCCAATTTTTCTCCCACGGTGACTGAATGGTTGGTATACGTGCATGGTAACGACGAGCCAGCCTGCGAGAGATTGGGGTTCCGAGACTCGATTACTATTCCTTTTTTTTTTATTCGTGAACTATACTTATTGGATCTACTAATTAACTCCCAGAGAGATCCAGCCGATCATTGCTCGCATGGGGGTGGGACCGACGCAAGGTTGGAATTTGCATTTCTGCCCGGGAAGTAGAGAATAAATAAATAAGGCACGCAATGGAAGAAACGGTAGAAGGTATAAGATATAAGCATCGACATGCTCTTCGCATGATTCCAGATCGTATCTACTACTCCTAAGATTTCCTCCTGTACATAAAGCAACGAGCCACCGATTAAGCCGCTTCTCCAATTAGTAATCGCGCTGCTTAACCGCTTCTTCGGACAATCGACCGATCGTCGATACTCCTACCGAGAATCGGCATCGTGGATGTTCGTATTTCTGTGAAGGGAGTCGCGCTGCAGGGATCGAGGGAAAGGAGAAAGGAGTGGAGAAGCGACTAGGAAAACGTTGATGGAATATTTGAATTGACCCTCTGTCAGGAACCTCTCCCAAGGATTTCTTCCCTCCTTCAACCCCCTAGGCGAAGTCTCCTCGGAGGGATCTCGCACGCAGCCAGCCGTCCCCTGGGCAAGTCAGCCTGACATTATGATAATACACTTATATTCATATGCAACGTGCTCTTCTTGCAGAGGAGGGTGCGAGTTCCTTTCCTGCGCCGGGAAGTCTTCGCTCCCGAGTCCTTCGCTACTCAAAGAAATAAGGGAGTAGTATACATATGTATAGGAGCCACGAGCAACAGAGCCCGAAATCTTCAGTCTAGAAGCAGTAATGTAGTTTGATCGACACTTTAACCTTGAGACGATGGAACAGAGGGGTGTGTTGCCGATGCAAAGAGGAGTTGATCCAGGCTGGCTCAGGGTTCAAGGTTCAACGTGGAACCCGTGGAACCCCTGGTACCCCGAACGAGCGGAGCCATTATTCGAATGGCGAAGCTGTTTGGCTAATTACCAGCTAATTCAGTTAATTGAAGTAATGTCTCGTAGCCCTCCCCCTCTCCTTCGCTCTCGCGTCTACCCTCGCGAGTCCTGGCAGCTGTTTACTTAAAGAAGGCGTTAATGGAAAGCGCGCGGTGAAGCAAACTTCGAGGAAGCGAAGGAGCAAAGGACAATAAAGGGTCTTTTATGAAAATCCTTATGGCAGCGTGTGTGCAGAGCGGAAAACTTTGACGTAGCAACTAGCCCATAAAGTTCATAAATAATGAATACTTGAATTGGAATTTTTGTCTTTCGCGAAATCCAACGATCCTCGCGTTCTCCCGCGCGCTTCTGCGAGAGGCCAGTCAAGAGCGACGTCTGTCAGCAGGTCCCAGGAGGATCCCAGGAGGATCCCAGGAGGATCCCAGGAGGAGAACAGGAGGATCCCAGGAGGATCCCAGGAGGATCGCTAGGAGGAGGATCGCGGTGCGGCTCCCCATCTCTGTATCGCGCTTCCCTCAGCCGGTTCTTCCTCTCTAGACCCTCCTGCTTTCAGAGGCAGTTTCGCAACCCCGGTACAATGCCGGATTCTTCGATTCCATAAGTGCGTTGTCTTGTCGCGCATCCGTGTCTCGGGCAGCAATATTTCATTAGAGCCTGTTCAAGGAATTCCGTTCTCTGCGCTCTTCTTCCCTCTTCTTCCCTCTTCTTCCCTCTTCTTCCCTCTCACTCGCCACCACGATAAGGATTGCAATCGCATCCACCGCAGGACAGGAATCCGAGAAATTATTCGTAATGGGCGTCCGCAAACAATCGCTGCCCGATTCAGTGCTGATTCACGGCTCTGGGCGCGGATCTCGCTCGACATATTACATGTATTATGACGTGATTTTTCGACTCACGGTCACAAGGCGACTCCAGCTACCGATGCAGATTCCGCTCTCGATTCCCGGATTAGCTGCACCAGCTCCGGTGAGGACTCCCAATTTATTAATTGGTGAAGGGATTTCGATCTGTTACGTTCTCGATTAGTCGCTCTCTTTATCGCGCACATTATTTGCCTGACGCTTCCTCCGACCCTCCTACCTCAACCTAGCAGCCTGAGCGGCCGTGCATTTCCGTTTCCGCCCGCTCCCGTTCGTGCATCCAGTTGCGTTTGCTGATTTTACGCGACCCCAAAGATCAGCAGCTACGGTTGCGTTTCTCGATTTCACGCGTCCCCAAAAATCGAAGGATCCGTTAAGCTACCGTCTTTCTAATAGGTTCCGTCAGAGCTCTCGTCTTGGTGGAGTTGGGCCTGTTCCACCCCAACTCCCAGTTCGTACCGGCTCGTCAGTTCCCGGTGAAATAAGAATTGGCTGGCGGCCGCCTGGCTTGCGGATGCACGAACGAAGGGTGGACGGACGAAGGTGACGTAGGTTGGTTCTCGCAGATTGTCGTTCTCGGATTTTAGCTATCGGTATCGTGTCAAGGAAAAAAATACGTTACAGTATACAATACATGTTATAAACTATAAAGTCCGGAGGCGCGAACGAAGAGCGCGCGAGACAGGCCCAAGCATACATATTCATCGGCTGTGACTGTTTTTACGAGGAGACTCGATCCACTTAAAGGGCAAACTAAAATCAGGAGAGATCGAACCGTGGATGTTTGGAAGCGACGGAGGATCAGGCGAGTCTCCGAGCATATTTTTACGCGAATTAATTCCAACGCACGGTTCGATCGATCGGCCCTCGCCGAAAGCTCCGAAACCGATCGGTTCTTGTGAAAAGAATGAAGCCGACGCGAAGGAGCCGAGCGCCCCGCCGGAGTTGAGGGGGAGAGAAAATCAAATGGCATTTCGACGAACCGATTACAAGCCAGATCGAATTTCTGGCAATTCCCTGGAAATTCTTCCAGAGCAGCACGCACCTCCGCAGGACGGATCGTATCGGTGTCGGGATGGCACCAAGCAAACCGGAACGGTGGAACGCGAGAGTGTCGTGCGTCGTCGTGCGTCGTCGTGCGTCGTCGTGCGTCGTCGTGCGTCGTCGTGCGTCGTCGTGCGTCGTCGTGCCGGAGCGAGTAATCTTCGCAGTCTATACTTTCTAGAGAAGTGGAACATCATTGGCATCATTGGCTACTTATAAAGAATAAGAATAAGATTTACATCGTTCCTATAGTATATAGGAGTCCTAAGGACGGCGGATCGTGAGCCCCCATAAAATATAATTAACGGACCGTATCGTGCGTGAATTCACACCTTTATGAATGGGCAATAAAGGATCGAGGGGGCTTTAGGTCCTGAGAAGGTGCAAGAAGGGAGAGAGAGAGAGAGAGAGAGAGAGAGAGAGAGAGATAGCCAATTGGATTAAGCCAGAGGAATTTGAAGCTTCGAGGGACTCGAGGGACGCTCACGCATCCACTCACGCAGGATTTTTCATGCGGAGGAGGTGCGAGAGTATTTTATGACAGAGTTTATGAAAATGTTCGCTGCGGGTGGTGCGGCCAAAGTCATTCGGGTAATGTGGGGCTGCCGAGCGAGATACACTAGACGCGGCGACGCGGCGACGCATCTCTCTTGGCGCTTCGTGATATTACAGAATAATTTAGGAATATTTCAGTGACGATCTAAAGATTTTACGGAGATCCGCCCTCCTCTGCCTATTTCTCGTTACTGTGAGCTGTTTACCCTCTAATCGCAAGTCGAGACAAGATGGCGAATCCTGTCTCCTTCCGAGCGAGCGAGAATATCGAGAATTGCCGCGAACTATATTCCTTCAAAAAGTTCCATTTGTAAATTTTTATACCCAGGAGGCAGGACAGTGTGCCCCCCTCCCTCATCTCCAATTCCATAATAATAATAAACGCACGTGCACGTGTCTACCTATCTCTCTCTTATTCTCTCCTTCGCTGTCGCTCTATATGTTTCGGCTATATTTCCTGCAGCAAACGAGCAAAAAATGTCGTGACCCCGACGGATACAATGGGGTCAACGAGCCGTGCTAGCCGCAGCCATCTACCAATGGAAACCCACTGAGCTGTACGTATGGGATTCACGAGATCCAGAGTTGAAAACGCGAGAACCGCAGACATCCTGTCCGGTAGACACACGGTTCCCATAACGTGCCAACCATATCTTTTTCTGGACTGAGAGCAAGGGAGGGGAGAGGGGGAGAGTTACATCTAGCGGAATGTATTGTACGATGACAAATCACGCATCAGCGGAGCTCAGGCCGCGTATCCATCAACATCACCGCGCGACGTCGTCCGCGCGCGCCTCTCTGCTCGGGATTGATCGCGTCTCGCCTGGATCCCTCGATATCTCGATGTCTCGATGTCTCGATGTCTCGATGTCTCGATGTCTCGATGTCTCGATGTCTCGATGCGCCCTGATAGAGAGATACCCCTGCGATACGATATTAGTCGCCCGCTGTGGAATCTTCGGACAGACCCTCGAGTCTCCCGATCAGGGAAAACGCAATTTCTTTTCACGCAAACAGAAAGTCCTGATGCTTTTGCACATCTCAGCAACCGCTCCGCGCAGATTCTTCCACTAATTTTCTCTTTTTCCATAACGTTCGGTCCAATTTGGTAGACACTCGATACTTCTATATCCAAGAGTTTCCTGCTGAGCCAACACAATACATGCGGCTCGGCCTTTTTACGGGAACGCATCTTCATATAATAGAATACAGGACATTTCGTTAGAAGAGAAACGATAGATAAATGTTTCCACTTGAAGACATAGCTGTGAAAAGAGTCCGAGTGGAAGAACAAATCTGTCCGAATCCGAATCAGGGATTTAGACATCCCCATAAGATGTTTCCTGTAGTATCGATAACACATCGATTCACTTGAATCTAGGCCGGAGCAGTGCGACTAGCTGACTCCGTAGTCTCTCGGAGATCAAATACTACAAATCAATATATAATATTAAAGCGGCTTTCGAAAGGAGTTCTCGCGTTCTCGGGATGCGAGCAGGTATCGATCTGATTTTTCAATGTATAAGTGATCTTTTTTTTAAGTAATCTTAATGGCGGTGCCTCCAATGGTATTTAAATTTCGTTATCTCGATCCGGTAGCGTAATTCCCAGAAAGAAAAGGGAAGTTTCTCCACTAACCGCATAGTAATCGGAATAATCGGAATAATCGGAATAATCGGAATAATCGGAATAATCGGAGGGGGGAAATTGAGATACAAGAAGATTAGAATTGAAACGGAACTGAGGAAGGTAGGAGGAAGGAGGAGAACTGGAAGATCGCGCGTGTAAGAAATCTCGATCTACCCGAAGAATGAATGTCGCAATGAATTCCGACTGCATTAGGAATGGCGTCTAGTCAGAGACACCAGAGTGAGGCATCGTTCGTATCGCGCCTCACATTTCCAAATGACAATGAGATGCGATGGTTCCGCTGATAACTGTTCTCGTTGTTCTCGTTGTTCTCGCTGTTCCGTCGACGTAGAGACCGAAGAGCAGCGACGCCTCCTTCTTCCGCGGTGCGATTGACGCACGGGGGGCGCCGTCAAAGTGCCTCGAGCTCTCGAGGAGGAGACCTGGCTGGCTGCACGGGACCCCGTATCCGTCGACTGCGCACCGATCACGTGTGATCACACGTGGGATCACACGTGGGATCACACCCACTTTATCTGATGCATTCAAATGTCAAAGCGTTGGCTAATAGATCTTACAATCAGCCATTAATGCAACAACTCGACAGAGCGGTGCTGCACGCTCGCTGGATGTGGATCATCGAGTCTTCGGGAAGAAATTCAAATTGATCCTATATACGATCGACCTCTATGTCGAATTCGTAAGGCACGCGGGGAGAATTTTTCATTAAGAATAACCGTGAAATTCACGGCAATCACGGGACATCGTGCTATTTCATAAGATATTACCTATACCTATGTATATCTAAGAGAAAATATTCTAAAAAATAAGCATAACAGGTCAGATTTTACTGAAATGAACGATAAAAATTCTGAAAATTGAAAATATGTAAGTAGTACAAAACTATATGTAGGTTTGTTAAATTTAAAAAAATCATCTAAAAAAGCTGAATTATCTCGTTCGCTATTCAATTGTATCGTGGAGGCGTGGAGGCGTGGAGGCGTGCACTGCCATTCGTATCTTTGAAGTCAACCACAAAAATAATTGTGACTTTTTATATATTTTTCTAAAAACTTCAAAGATTTGTCCCGTAAAATCTGGTAATAAATCGTTTTTGTAATTTTGTTTTCATTTGAAGTTCATTAGTTTAAGGAAGCGTAAAGACGTCGAGGCTCTTCGAGTCCGCCGATGTTCATCGTACATCAACCCTATTGAGTGAGGCTGGCGCCAGCAAACGGTGACGTCGCGAACCACCGGCGGCGTCCTGACGTGCTTGTAGTACATTCACCCGCCACCAGATTGACCCAGGCGTTTCTGCTTCGGGGTAAAAAGATTCTGTGCCGGTAAAATAGAGCTCATTGATCTTTTCTGACTGATTGATTTTCGTCGCGGCTTTCACTCTCGTAGTTGTTCCGCATGAGTGTGCTGCAAGAATAGTGACCTGTGACATACGCTTCCGGAAGTCGCTTCTTGAAGATTCTTCTATTTTCTTCATAGCATAACGTCTTACGTAACGACGCCGTGTGATCGTCATAAGTGCGCAGATGCCGAATCATGTGAAATTTTATAGGCAGTTCTTCTTGCCTCTCGCACAACCTGAGAGGCAAGTATGTTACGTTCAAAGTGGCCGCTCGGACGACTTTCCTCTCGGTATCAACAATGTTGTAAGATTAGGTTATAAAATGGAGGAAAGTCGCGCGGACGAGCGAGCTGAACGTAGCCCCGTGGCTGAACGGTTGATTATGCGAGGAATCGTCGGCCGATGAAATAAACTTCCAGGTAGTGAGCTCGCGAAATGCGCAAGAATTGCGTGAATGAGGATGCTGAATGAACGAGCAAATGTTTGGCACGTGAATCAAAATGTCGTGAGGTTAGGTAGGCTGAATACGCAACAACGAGAACGGTAAAAATAATGAATAAGAGGAAAGGCGGGGAAAAGGAAGGAAGAGGAGGAGGAGGAGGAGGAGGAGGAGGAGGAGGAGGAGGTGGAGATGGGAGGAAAAGGTTGAAATAGGATGACGCAACGCAGTCGCGTATCCCTTCGCCTCGCACAATGACGGCTTTGTCCGAAATTTCCGCGGCCTTTTGACCCCAGTTTCCACGGGTTTCGATTGGCTCATACATCGCTGAACTCCCATGTTGAAAGCAGCAGCATTCGACATCAATCCTGTGAAATCCGGCTCATTAAATCTCGTGGTTCCAACACTAGTTCTCTCCCTTCCCCCCTTCCCCCCGTCGCCCCACCCTCTCCAGCATTCCCTGTGCCATTTACTGTCGTCTCTGTCGTCTCTGTCGTCTCTGTCGTCTCTGTCGTCTCCCTCGTCTCCCTCGCTCTTCCTTCTTCACCCTTGGGCATCGCTCTATCACTCTTTTTCGCAGCCTGTCGTCCCTTCCAACTCCTTCCGTTCTTATCCACACCGCGTTATCCTTCTAACAGAAGGGATAGGTACCTATATCAGCTGCTCCGATGTTTTGCGCTACGTATGGCCTCTCAAAGATATCGCTTGTGTCCACGCGAATGCCTACCTATGTGCATACATACATATTAATATTCCATAGATATCTACTTTTGATTTTGACTGTGCAAAAATTGCCAACCATCGTTCACACTAAATATGGCTTACAGAATTTATTAAATGGAACAAAATTTACTGGTTATTCACGCTTGGCAAAAAAATAATCCAAATTGTACACAGAGGATTCTTCAGAATGATCCATGTAGAAGAAGCTGGTAATATAAAATTTCGAATCGAAAAATTTTCGAGAAAGAAAACCAGAATACAATGGCATTCGTAAAGTCTTATTAAACTGTTACTGACACGCGCGATAAAAATACAATTTTGAGAGTGTCAGTTGCGTCGGGAGCGTCGGGAGCGTCGGGAGCGTCGGGAGCGTCGGGGGCGTCGGGGGCGTCGAGGCCGTCGGCGGCATCGAGAGCGTCGTTCGCAGCTGGCAGCCAGTAGCTAAATACTGCCTAATGAACGTATGCGGGCGGTCGGCTCTTTGATACAAAGGATCCGACTCTGCTTTACACGCGCGCCGCGGCGCTGCTGTGGGTATATTTGCATTGTGGCCGGAATTTTGGCTTTGCGCTAACTCCTAATGAATCTTTACCTTTGCGCTCATCCTGGCAAAGGATTATGCCGACCTGAATCATTAAAATTCGTCCTGTCGCGTCTCGTGGCCATCATCGAGGCTTGCTGAATCCTATAATAATAGATCTACACGTAACGGAGAGATCAGTCCTGCCAATGAAATTGATGAAAAATATAAAATATTGGCACTTGGGCAAAACGGGCAGGAACCTCAAAGACGAAAACGGTGTTGCGGGTCAGCGCGGTTGGTCACTGCCGGCGCAATAAATAGCGGGAGAAGCACGCTGCTCCGAACAGCAGGGCTTTTTTAACGGAGCGTCGAATGCAATGGGATTGAGGGGGGATTGAGGGGCCTTCGGTAGGTCGTACAGCTACAGACCTGGGTGTAGGTAGCAGAGAGCAGCGAACCCTCGACTTCCGGATTAGTTAGGAGTAGAGGGAACGTGTGCGGAAACGTTGTTGGTTCTGGAGTGGGTTCGCTATGAGGCAACTCGCGTTCGTAGAAATCACGTAGACGAGTGCGCGACATAAGCGAGAGGAGAAAAAATTTGCATTGGCGAGCGAGGCCAGATTTCTCCTACCGGTAGTCCTGGTATTAATTAATGCACGCGGAGTGCTCGTTAAAAAAATTCAGATCGAGAGAACTCTCCTTCCTACGTAGATGTCTGCCTATATACATCTATAGTTGTCTCTATGTATCTATGTCCATTGGATGGAACATCGGGTGATCGTATTTCAGGAAATAGCGCTCGAGATGAAGCAAACTATTGATTATTCCTATACCGATAAACTATCTGGTAGGAGGTCAATAAATTATTGAATCTTTTAATAAATGATATTCAAAGGAAAAGAGCGAAAAACAATCTTAAGCATTCTCAATTTTTCTCTCTATTGTATTTCATTAATCTTGTCGAAAAGCATCGTCCTCATCCTCGCTCGTCGTCCCAAACCGAAGAATCTAGGACAATTAATGCGATAAAAGGATCGTAGCAGACATAGCGACGACATGATCGGGACGACGTTGAGCTCATTGTGATTTCGCGATATAACGAGCTGCCAGGTTTAGACTGGAGTCAACTCCTAACCCAACCAGACTCGGGGATCGCCAATTAGCGGATAATGATACCTCGACGATGCGGATACCAAAAATGAAGAAAGAAGAACGTGTCGAAGTCTAAACGTGTAAACTGATCCGGCTGACTTAACGCGACTTTCGTAAAAGTCGACACGAACTTATTGTTTTGTCAATCGGAACGTAACATCGTCAAAGCAGACATACGAGTACGTAAGAGCACGTATGCGCAAGATGTCACTTGGCTGAACGGGACAATAAAATCGATAGATGGACTGGGGGAGTAGGGCTGTAGTTATAACTATAGTTATCTGGCGAATAAGATTCGCTGGTAAATCCAGATATATTATACCTTGCTGACCTTTGCTGATTATTGTTGACCAGCGGCATTGGGGTTGGCACCCTCGGTGGTGGGACGGGAATTGCCTTTCGTCTCCCACCCTGGTGGCTGCTCTGCTGTTGCTGTTGCTGCTGTTGCTGCTGTTGCTGCTGTTGCTGCTGCTGCTGCTGCTGGTGGATCGTCGGTGTGACGCGACCAGTCGGCCCGATTCGGCCTCCCGCCGTTCTGGGACGTTCCGCACGTACCTCCATGTCTATCTGAAAGATTTTCGAGCTTTCAGAATTCTAAAGATAAGGGCAGAGGCAAATTGCATTTTGCCGCCGCCGAGCACTGCTCTCGTAAGTGGCCGCAGCATTCGATCAAAGACATTAACGTTAAAAGCCTTTGTAAACCTCCGAGACAGCCTGAATCCAGTGTCCGATGCAGCAATCAGCATGCTTACGCAGCGACACCACGGGAAGAGACTCTGCGCTGATCCCGCGTTCGGACTATCGTCACCTTAAATGTCATCTACTGAAAGATCCAAACTAGGACACGGGGGGCGGGGGGGGGGGGGCATTCTTCGACCCTGCGCACTTTTTCAGTCGCTAAGCTAATAGTCACTTTGGACTGTCGAGAGTTCTCGAAACCTCGAATAAGAAGAGTCGAAAAGTTAATAAGAGAGAGAGAGAGAGAGAGAGAGAGAGAGAGAGAGAGAGAGAGAGAGAAATACACGCCCTTGGAGATGCTTGGTGAGATGGAGACATCACAGCAAAAGAACCATAAATCCTTGTGGATGCAAGCAGCATGACCGAGATTTCCTCTTCCGTCGATTCATCGAAATGCATCAGGATAAATTTCTGTTCCTGGCGGAAGAAGTGCCTTGCGGATGATGAACCAACCGCCGTACCCCCCCCCCCCCCCGCCCCCCTTGACTGCTTTGCCGCTGCGCTGCGCCGACGTTACTCATGCGAGAACTTTGGTTACTGGCAGTAGGCAGTAGCATTACCATGCTAATGCAGGGTGCACCGCGAGCCACGACGGGACCTATTTTTACCTTCTCGAAACCAGAGTCTCTCGAAAACTCTTTGACTTTGGTGCCCGTCACACCGGAAATGTAACGTAAACGCAATGTAAATGCAAAGGGAGAGGGTTGCCAGTGAACGGTGCGTGATTCGGCAATGCGCCACGTGCTTCTTTGAAAAGTTCAAGAGGCATCTTATGTTAGCCGATCAGAATTCAAGGGTCTTCGCGTGATCTCTTCTCTCTCTCTCTCTCTCTAGTGCCAATAATCTTTATGGCAAGATCTTGAAGTCTGTATTATTTAGTATAGCGAATGAAGACGTTTTTCTACACAGCAGTGACGCGCTTGGAAGTCGCAAACTCATACGATCATCTTTATTCCTCTTTGCTCGATTTTGAAAGGCTTAATCTCATCCAGCACGGAGTCGAGGGACGCAAAATCCCTGAAATTGGTTGACCCCTTTCACGTTGAATATTCCGCCGTCACTCCCAGAATTGTCACTCCTCACGATGAGCATTATATTACATTACTGAGAATGTGAGAGCACGACAGTGCCAGAGCTTAAATCGCGCGAGAAGATAGCTCGAGTCTTCGAAGATTCCGTCCATAGCTCGTGCGCACATCGGCGATATGACGCGCGCAAGAAGTTACATGCTCCCGTTTGTTGGCTTCTGCTATCCCGAGAAAGAAGGGGGCGGCGCAGGAATGATCATTATTTCCTGCTCGTGAATCGTCACGAGAGGAAGACAATGCGGCGACGGCAAGTCGGTTAAAATATGCAGCCCCTGGGCGCTCGTGTACGCGATCTCGTGATACATGCGAATTGCTTCCAGGAGGGACGAGAAGTCAAAGAGGAGTAGAGGAAGGGAGAGGGAAATGGAGGCTCGGGCGCGAAACAAACTCGACGCGGCGATACAATGGGAGCATCTGCTTAGCAAATTGCAAAAAAATAATCACGTTTGCCCGATCCACCGGAGTTGCAGAAACGGTTCGAAAGCCGGCAGCCCCCCGCCCCCGCCCCGCCGCCGCCGCCGCCGCCGCCCCTAACACAATAACGCATCCAGGAAGGCAAGGAAGATGGATAAAAAAAGACACGGAAAACGAGTCAACAGTGTCGGGGAAACAATGTGCATAGACGAAGCGGAGCCTGAGCCGAGCAGCGTCACCCCATGCGAATCCAGAGCCCAGTGCGGAGCCGCCCCTATGTCTCTCGTTCTGTCTAAAGCCGTCTCTCCGCGTCTCTCCGCGTCTCTCCGCGTCTCTCAACACATTTGAACCCTCGCGCTTGCTTTCTTTATCATCGGGTGCCTCTCGCTACGAAGCGCCGGGACGTCGTTCGATGAATACCTTTGCAGTTCTCGACTTTCTCGAGGCTCTCGCCGTCTCCTCGCCGTCTCCTCGCTGTTCTCGCTGTTCTCGCTGTTCTCGCTGTCATCATCGGCGCGACTCGACGCGCAACGTTGCTGCATCGATGCATTCAGAGTGAGCCAGATTTCTCTCTCCAGACCTTCACACATTTGTCAGTCTCAGTATTTCCACTCTTCTGCAACGATGACGATGGTGATGAGGATGAGCAACGACGATGGCGGAGGCGGGGAGGTAAATAAAAGAAATACCTTCAAAGGGATTTTCATTGGACTCGGGATGTCCAAGTGATTGCCAAGATATTCATAGTCTAGAAAAGGTAATGAATTTGATAATTGGATCTCAAGATGAAAAAGCTTCATGCCATTGTTTGTGGAAAAGATGTTTTATGAAAAATTTCCAGGGTAGTTGACGCTGCACAACTGGATTCTCCCTGCTCTGACGGAGGTTGGAATCCGGTGCTTATCTACGTTAGAGACAAAAAACCATTCTCTTCGACAGACTCTACACGGGGTCCGACTACCGGATTGAGTAGTAGGAAGGGATGGACCCAAATACAATGCTGCTGCCTCCCTATCTCCGGATGAGAGATGCAAAATAGAAGATGATCCAAGAAACGACGACGACGAACTTCGCAACAAAATGAGATTAGTCGTCTGCATTTGTCGCGTGCCCAATTAGTCCTGTGGTCCTCCGATTTGACTTGGGAGTTGCAGTAGCCACCTAGTGACGGGGCGGTGAACTAGCGCTTAATTCGTGTTCTTCGTATACTTCTATCCTTTTTATTTCCCTAGGGACTCTTGTCACAAGACAATGTGTAAATTCCACGCAACTGACGATTTACGTGATTAGAAATTTAATATGGCCGGTTAGTCCATGGTCCAGTCACCTTGATGTAATAAGGTTGACTAAAATAAAACCTGCCATTCGTAGGATTATTCAAGACTACTATGGATGGACTAAAGTTGGTTCTGCAAGAAAAATCAAAGGGAGGGACTAACTTCAGCTGCTACACGAATCATCAACTTCATATGAAATAGAATGTGATACTTATGACTTATTTCAATCTTACGATAAAGTGAATTTTCTCGATTTTTTAAGCTAACCAGTTCTCGGCCTATGCATTTCTTTAGTGTCCCCCGGCGTTCCTGCTCTTCCTTTTACGGATGGAAAATAAAGGAAGAGAGAAAGAGAGAGAGAGAGAGAGAGAGAGAGAGAGAGAGAGAGAGAGAGAGGGAGCAGCCCGTTGCGTCCCTTGAAGAGCGCAAGTGTTCTTCTTAGTAACGACTACGTAAACGAAACTGCAGGAAGAGCATCCACGACTGGAAGCTCATTTTCTAAATCGTTCCTGATAAACTCGGGACAAATTAGTTTATTTTTGGTAGTTGGTTAGATTGGTCGTTCCTATGGGAGTTGTGAGCAGCCACTGTACACGCCAGTAATGCCACTACGAGAGACAGCACGCAGCCCACCCACTCGCTATGCTAAAAATATGTCCATTTCTTGAGACGAGTTAACGCACTCACCCCATCTGCTGCGACTTCCCCTCCCGACCCCTCCCCCTCCCCCTATCGTTCTCCTACTCGTTAGGTCGGGGCGGCTTAAGCCGTTAAACGGCAAATAACTTGGATGCGAGACTCGCGGCGAGCAGCGCGCATGCGCGTCGCCTCAGCACCGATTCCATTTCTTCCGGTTCTCATGGATCGACGCGATCACTTTGCGAGGTTCTTTTGTTGCCTTTTTAAACAAAGTGCCAAAGTCAGCGTCCAAACTTGAATGCAGCACGCGGTGAAGCAGTCGTCCATTAGGTCGTACCTAACCGCGACTGCAGTGAGCGCGAGTGCAGCAAAAACTTCACAAGAGAAAGGAAGGTGCATTCGTACCGTTATACGGGAAAATGCAGGCATTAGACTCGCAGCGCTGTTAGGAATATTTGACTACGTAGTCAGGTAGAATCTTTGCCTACTTTACAGCAGCATTTCAATTTTTATCTTTTTAAATTTCATTTTTTCTTTCATTCTTAGATTTATGTTTCAACTGGCAGGAACACGCGAGAAGACACGAGTTCGCATAAGCGCTCCTATTACCTTTCACATAATCAAATAAGGTGTGTGAGATAAGTCCTTGCGTGACTCATATCTGTCCACACGACAGCGTTGACACGCAGGTCCGCCATCGATCAAAAATCATCCCTTAGAAATTGAAGTATCCGATCGTCACGATCGTCACGATCGTCACGATCGTCACGATCCAGCGAGCGCGGATGTCATTCGCGAAGTAACAACCACGTAGGGCGTAAGAGTAGCTGGAAAACTGGCAAATTGGCAAACCGCCAAACGTGATAAGTGATAACGATGTTATACATACTATATGTATGCATGTACAGTATCAGCGCTATCCTTTGAAAAATACAATACGTCTCTCCTGCAGGATATCCAGGATTACACAGGTACATAGGTATTAATAACTTAGGCGTATCAGTGGTTGAGGATTCGCTGAAAAAAATGCAGGAAATCATAATGAAAAGGCTCACGGGACGAATATTCGTTTTCGAATGTAGGAACATATGGCAGGCAAATATGTCCCATGGAAAAACAAATAGGCGCGGGGACTCGCGTCCCCTTGACGTCGAGCAAACAAACAGGAGGCGAACTGCATTGAGAAAAGTTGGGTCGTGTCGCGCGCGCCACAATGCTAAAGTTAATGAAAGACGTAACGCCAGTTATGGATGCCATAACTCAAAGGGGCCAAAGCAGGCGGACTAAGCGAGAGAGGGTCGTCCTCGGAATCGCCCTCACTGGCTTTCGATGGGGTTCTCGCACTTGTCGGTCCATCCGTCTCTGTGCGCGTCTATCGTCACGACATCTATTATGAGTCAGAATGCGTACGGGCCGAGATGGCGATCGTAGGATGAACGTAAGCGAGAGAGAGAGAGAGAGAGAGAGAGAGAGAGAGAGAGAGAGAGAGAGAACGAGATAAAGACGGGTGAATGGGGATAAACGATGCCGAACGCTCCAATAGCGACGCCTCGGTGTCCTGCGATAGGTGCCAAGTGCACCTTTCTTTTTTTCAGGCCGACCTCAGGAGCATCTCCGTATCTATGATCCGTTATTGTGCCTGACCGATGGGGTCAAAGGGCGTCGAAGAAACTCTGTCGCGCACTTCCTTTGCTTCACTTGCTTGATTCACTTTGCCTGCCTGATTTCATCCTCTTCGTTCTTTTATACATATAATACGTGTTCCCTACGTAACTCGCATCTAGTGCGCGCGCCAAGACCACAGAGAGAATAATGCGCAAGACTCGGACGCACTTCGCCTTCTATAACCTCCAGCATTCCTGCGGCACGTCTAATTTCATTAATTAACGAGCGACGCTGCCTCGGGAGTTACGAGTCTTCCATTCCGGTGTCGCAGGTTCTGCGTCTCATTGTCGGCTGGTACTGCTCTCCTCTCATCTCCATCTTCGCCTCCGTCTTCTTATGATTCTCTCAGTCTTGCTCTCTTCTCTCCTATTCCTCTCTTCTTCTCTTCTTCTCTTCTTCTCTTCCGGTTTGCTATCGTTAGCCCGGCTCTTCCTTTACTTTTTGTCATTCCGCACTGGTAATCCCGCTGGTCGGTTCGCTGGCTGCGAATTCTCGTTAATCAAGAGTCACGCGTCTCGGGGCTCAAACAATAAACAGTTCCACTTAACTCAACCGCCTCAACTGACTCTGTGCGCTCCTTGGACGTGGGTGCTGCCATCTCTTCGTCTGGAGGGAACTAGAGGGAACTAGAGGGAACTAGAGGGAACTAGAGGGAAATAGAGGGAACCCAGTGCAGTCTCCACCCGACCCCTCCGGTGTCGAAGGGATCAGCGTTCATGGATTCACAGTAGTGCGAGCGGGGCGCGATCGATGCTACGGTCGATCGTATATTAGAGTCTGGTGAAGGAGGAACTCTAGCTCGAAGGAGCCAGTTCCAGCTAGTTCGGTGGTACAATGATGCCGGAAACGACTGCGAGAATCCCGAGGATCCTGAGATATAAAACGAGAGGCAGTGCGAACGATAGTGTGACTGCGTGACTGCGTGACTGCGTGACTGTGTGAGCATTGGTGGGAGGCGCGGGCGCCCTCTCGGCACAGTCTCACTGATCAGTGATCGCTCGATCAGTTTAGCAATCATCGGTATTGCAGCATCTTATTTTTCTAAGGCATGGTGGTCACCAACTAACGTACCCGCTCTCGTCGAAGATTTTCCCTGAGATTTTAAAAGAGTGCAGACGGACTGGCAAGGAGTCTCGATGAGAGAGACTAGGAGATGCCCTCGCGGGAGACAGAAGCAAAAGAGGAATTCCTGGTATCGATCGGCCGATCAACGCGACTTCGCGAGGTTACGCGTCAATTGGCGAGAGGGAGACTCCTGTCCCGGCTTCCGAATTAAGAGGCGGCCTCGACGCCCACCCGAGCAACGTGCACCGAGGAGACGCGCTTCGCGGTCCACTGACATTTGCATCCCGCGATCCTACGAGACGCGATATTCAGAAATGATATTCGATCTGACGCCGGAAGCTCGGGAATTAATTACATTTCGATAATATACTCTCGCGGCTGATTCTCATAATCTCCTACTCTAGATGGGAACTATATGTGTAGCACGTCGAACTCAAATAACATCTCCGATAGCTACGCGTCGCGTCGCTTTTAATCACGACGTTCTCCATTACTCGATAGCATTATGATTGGACGTCGAGGCGCTTGCCGACGCACTTGCCAACGCGCTCACCCTAGACGACGTTGCGTCGTCCCCTTCGCTCAATTTCGCAACTGCATCCTTTTGCAATTCTCACTGCGTTATATCCTTCGATCTCTGTCTATTTACGTGTTACGTGTCAACGGAGCAAAAAGTCCGTCAATCGAAATTGCAGCGCGTCGTGTGCAGGAAAGATCTCTAAGTTGCTCTAGGTCGAGCAGCTTAAAATGGACGCCTTCTGGCGTCGAGAGAGCATTTCACCAGTTCTATTATGTCGTGCATATATCGTGTAGTAGAGGAGCACACCGACGGCGTCACGTCTAATCAAGAACCCTCCTATTTGATTAGCCAATAACAGAGGCGGAAGTGATATATGTTATACGTATGTCCGCAGGTTCAGGACTAATCCTAGGCGAATCGATGCTTTCGTGGCATCCCGAGGGACACGGGAGGCGCAGCTGCGTCTAAGGGACGAACCGATCGGGCTGCGACTGGCCGCCCGTTTCTCACTCTGCTTATTCCACCCTTTTCTAGGGTCAGCGAAGGGAGTTAAGAACGATGCTTGAAAAGTCTTACGAAAAGATTTCCAACCGTAACGGCGCAGGAGCCGCAGGACTCTTAAGTCGGAATCAAAAATAGATTTCCGCCGCCACACGAAGCGTCACGCGATCGCTCAATATTGAATCAATTTTAATCCCCATGAGGAGAGAGGCTCGAGATTCTTGAATCAGCCGAAACCTCGACACTCGTTGATGCTCCTTGACGATCCTATAGCCACGCTCGACGGTCCTGGACCAAGTGGCTGCGCATCCATGCCGCGAAATACGAGCCTACGTCCCGTGTATTATTCAAGATGAGCCCTCCTTTATCTCGTTGCTATTTATGTTAAATTGACCAATCACTGGGCTTAGAGAGACGTCTTTCTTTCGGAGCCGTTGGTGCTATTCTATTGGCCGATCGAACTGAAATACTCAAAAGGGGTACAAGCAGCATTTATACTCCGTATCGATTAGGTATATTCTCTCGATGATAATAACCTACTACTGCGGTTCTAGAGAGTTTTCAAAGTGCTAGACAGAGACTGTGCGAGGCGCGTAGCGCATCCCTTTAAATTCTTAATACGCATTGACGAATTTCGAATGTTCCGCTGTCGGCTGGTTCGTTAAAGTCTTCGTTAACGTATTGCTGCTGACGATTGTGCTAAGAGACAGCTGGGTACTGGCCCATCTGCATTTCTGCATTTAAATTGGACCTGCGTGCGCCAATTGACCGGTTCGACTAGGCGCTCGGGGTTCTTCCTTCAGGATCATTAAGGATTAGCCAAGGCCGCCATTAGCCGCGCTGTTTTAGGTCGCTCTGCCCGAGGATTTTCTCCCCGGGTCTCTCGCCCGCCGTCTATGTAAACCACCGTCCCTGGAAGCAATAAATTCCCATTCATCGTGCTTGGAGTATCTTAGGGTCTCGACAGCCAGGTAGCCGCACAAGCACAGCCTATCACGATTCCAGCCAGGAAGCAATGGCGTCCACGGCAGTCGAGGGCGTCGCGACAACGTGGCACCCCTGACTCTCGAGTTAAGAGGACCCTGTTGAGACGCCTTGCACCTCCCAGGAGTGCGCTTTCCTCGACGAAGGCCTACTTCCCCTTTTCCTTAGCGTAGCCTCGGCTGGACTGGCATTGTAAGTGAAATTTCGAAAACCGGGTTGCTGGGTGCTTCCAGCTCGAGAATCAATGAGACTCAACTTTCTGCGATTCAGAGTCGTCTTCTAGGAGAGCTCGCCAAGCCGTCATGAATAATCGCGTTAATCGAACGAACGAATAAAAGCTACTAGTCTACATTCGGTTAGAGCGACAGGACTTATGTCCGATTGACACCAACGGGCCCCTTTTTTTCTTTGACCTCGTAGACGTTATGGACGTTATATTAATTGACTCGAGAGGCCAAAACGTCTTTCGACGAGGATCTTTCTGTGATTTTAGCGAAGAAGGAAAGAAAAATAAGAAATAAAAAGACATCCGCAGCAGCAGCAACAAGAGTATTCCGAAACATGACGGTTTTATCAAAGTTCCTTTAAGATCCTCGAAAAATATGCAAAGTCTATAAAGTATCGGAAAGACAGACGAAAGTAGGTAGCGCAAATCTCAAGGAGAGCAGAGAGAATACGTCAAGTAATGTGATGATGATGATAATAATAATAATGCGGCAATCCTCGATCTTTCCCGGTCGGAAACTTTAGAATACCGAATGCAAATAATAAAGATAAATTTGAAGAAACCTCAATTTCAAGAAGCCACTTCTCGCAGCTCGCTGCGAAATTTACGTGGATACATAGCAAATCTTTAGTATTAAATCACGATATTTTTACGATAGTCCCACTCTGATTTCCCTATAGACCTCGACTCGAGAGGCAACGGGAGGCCACTTCGCGACTGACCTTTCCTTACATCTGCATAAATTCCATCGACAATCCTCAAGAAGAATATGAGAAAGATTAACAGAAATCGAAGAAACGTCCCTCGAGAAGTACCGCGTGAGCAGCGCACGTCACGCGTCCTACCCAAACCTGAAGATCGAGTTGGCTTTCGGCCCGGCCTTGCGTTTTCAATGAATCGTCAATTGATCAGGAACCTCAACGAAGACGTAAGAGAAGCACCTTAAATATCCCGACGAATTTGCGGCATCGCGGTCTCGCAGCTCAGGTCAAATCCATCCTCGACATCCTCGATATCCTCGGAATAGGTCTTTGCTAGATATTTCTACCCAGTGTGTAAATGTGTAAATCGACGAGCGAGCTCAATGAAATATTGATGACTGCATTCCCGGTTACGACGGTTCGCTCATTTGTTCGCAATGACGACGTGACATGTCTGCACCTTGTCGATAGGTGCATCGATATATGCATCAAGATGCATATGCGACGTTTTACGGAAATTCCAGCCGACAGGGAGCAAGCCTCCTCCTTCCTCTTGCAAGCATCGATATCTCTGCGACCCGTGTGCAGGTACAGACATACAAATTGATCTGATGTTGGAAAACCATTTCATGCAGCCGATTTTAATGGCGAATCGCCATTCGCAAAGAGTCCGCTTCGTGGTCGACTGAAAAACAAAAAATGGGATCCTTCGTTGGCTCCCGCGCCTGAGGATTAACCTGTAGGTTATCGACTTGCAGGGGTTACTCGAGGACGTGATCGATTAACGTAATTTGCCCCAAAGAGAATTAGAGTAAATGCATCGCAAAGGAAAGAAAAAGGCACACGTTGAAAACAACTCGAAGCCGTAATAGAAAATGTACGTGTGGACGAGATTAATACGGAACATGGGGCATTACTTTTCAGGCTTTCCACCCGTTAGCCTAATTCTAAGTATTTATGTTAGCTGTACCGTCGATGCCATATGGCTGTGTGGGGTCTATAGCAGCACGGCTGCCACTGCTGCCACGGCTGGCATTGCTGGCACATTGCTGGCACATTGCTGGCACAGCGTACCAGCAACCCCCCGTTATTCCCTTACTTAGATCCCCCTCGGCTCCCATAGGAACACGCAGAAACGGCTCTCGAGCGCCCACAGCCCTGTGAATGCGCGGATTATCCATTGTTAGCAGGGGGTCTACTTCGGCCTCTACTTCGGCGTCTACTTCGGCCTCTACTTCGTCTCTCGCTGACGCGTGTACCGCCGCGGCTCCCCCCGTCCTTCTGTCCCCGCAGCACAAGCAAGGCGCAGGCTAACCTCGCCGCAGATACAATTCGCCTAATTGACTAAACACTGCTTGTCGCCTTAAAATTACGAGGCAAGCGACCCAGAAGGTTCTCCTCCACCTTTTATAATCATCTCGATATCGGCGCTCTGCATTGACCTTACTTCGATGAACCCCTGGGGGTCATCGGTCCACAGCATCATTAATCAATAATCATCGAACGGGAGCGCCTTACTAAATTGCCAAGCAGCCAGTACCTAGGTAACAGACTGACGTCACTAATCGTTGGCTAAAGATTAAAAGAGGCTCTTCGAGTGGGGTAGCCTGTCTCGATTAAGCATTTAAGGTTCCGTGCGGCCTTACAGGCATCAATGGAACTTGAACGAAAGAAGAATGGGTGTGAGTTCGTGCCAACAGCTGGCATTCGCAAACACCTCGTAGGGGGCTTTTTTCGAATCCTTTGTCATCATAACGGTGCTGTTCTAGGCTGTTCTAGGCTGTTCTAGGCTGTTCTAGGCTGTTCTAGGCTGTTCTAGGCTGTTTGGCCTGTCAACCACAGGCTAATGGACGCCTTGACTCGCTTGCCGATCACTTGGACTATGTATGTATGTATATTCCAGCACGTTGATCTGCCTGTCGATCGATACGAAATTACACATGCGTGTGATATACATACATATACACAGGCATTGCCTGCGGAAAAGAGCGAGGTGCTATTATATACTTCCACTATACATATAATAATTGGAACGAATTCGTACACATGTATTCATTGTGAGGTGATTTTTCAATTGACTGTCGGATAATTTTCACGCTTTCTGGTTCCTGTCGAGTCACCAGCTTTTTCAGAAGCTGCGCTCTCGGATAGATTCGTACGGTTAGGCCAATCATCTCGGAGAGATTTGCTTTGTATTTTCGACGAAACGAGTTGCTCGGGTTGAATAAATTATTGTAATTCAAATGGTCATTTCGACCCTGTGCGCGTAGCATCTTGGTAGCGCGAAAGTGAAATCACATCTGTAACGCATCGCTCGAATATTAGGGGCCTGAGAAGGCCCAAAAGAGGAAAGAGCTCAAACCGAAAGTCCAACCAAACGAAAAGAATAGAGTAATTCTTCGCGCATCGGCTGACCAGAGGCCGGTTTGACCATCACTCCGGGGCTCCATCATTCCGGCAGTGGTTCTCCGACCCCGACTCTTAAAGTTCTTAATATTTACTAGAATAATTTACAGAGACTAGAAAAGTGTGATTTATAGTCCTTCTGCAATTCATTAATTGCGTTGTCCCCGTTACCTACTTTCGATGGTATCAGGCCGAGGTTTCAGGTCTTTTGGGAGAATAGTAAAGAAATGGGAGGTGCGGTGGAGGTCGACCTTGTTTCGCTTCCACAAGGGTAATGTTTCCCCGTGTCATAAAGATAGTTAAGCTCAATGAGACTATGTGTATGGCAGATAAAAACGTAAAAAGGAATCGAAGTTCCATTTTACGCACTACGTATAGTTGGAACCTGATTAAAATACGGTTTTGCAAATATGCCGCAGTACGAAATATCGAAGATTAGGAGAGGGAGAGAGAGAGAGACAGAGACACTTGCAGTCTTCTTGGGATTATCTCTTGGAACACTTGCTTCTCTAGGAGGAACGGCTGATTCCCTGGAAATCGAGAAGATAGAGGAGAAGCGCGTAGCTTCGACCACACGGGTTGGAGGGGCGGGGTGGGGGATAGAGAGAGAGAGAGAATGCATATGCAAACACATTCGTCGTTACGCGGCGGCCCATTAAAACGGCGTCAGCGTCGGCGTCGTTTTCGACATGGTCGGCAGTTTTATTAAAGGCGCTTTGACAGTCCCCTGGTCCTGTTTCTAGTAAAAATCATGGATGTTGTGCAGCCGCCAGGAGTAGACAGAAGTATAGAAAGGTCGGCATTCGAATAATCACCGAGCCAAAATCAACAAGTTTCCCTCCGGGTTTCAGGGTGGCGCGTTACGTACTGGCCGCTGTACACACCCAATAGAGATAAAGAGAGAGAGAGAGAGAGAGAGAGAGAGAGAGTGGGACACGTTCAGAGACATTTCGGATGTGTGGCCAGAATTAGACAGAATTAGAGAGAATTAGACGGCGTCGGACAACTTCGAAATTTATTCGCTGGCGTAGTTTCGTAAAGTAATACCTACTGCTTCAACAGTCAAATCAGCGAGCAGCGCCTGGACCACTTAGGATTATTCATCCGTATACTGAAGTTAGCTGGTTATCGCCAACTAAGCAACTAGTCAGACAGTCAGACGATCAGTCAGGTATAATATGTACTGGAGGATGACCTAGACAGGACGGCTGCTGAACCCAGTAACAAGGAGTCAATATTTAAACGGCCATTTGCCCGGATGATCCGCCGTGGTAAAATAAAAAGTCCACGTGCAGTTTGAACAGCATGGCCTGTTTTCAAGCTTCGTCCTCCTCGCGTTTGACTTTACAGCCTCTGGTCCTCAGCATCACGATCTTCGAGGACAAATTGGCTGGCCTCCAGACGCTCCCATACTTGCTTCATCCTGCCGCCGATATATTCCCGGAACCGTAATTCCACGGGCGCACCTTGGCTTGTCCAAATAATTTACTTTTCTAGGAGACGCATGAGCGCAATCAAACTGCGTAGAAAGTGCGTGCTGGGTCAGGTGGGGCCCGACCGAGTCGCCTCGACCCGCCTGCTCGCTTCTCCTCTGCGCCCATGGCGCGTCCTGCCACGTGCGCCAACCAACCCTGCAGTACATGCGTATAGCGATAAAGCCTCTTGCGTGCAGCGTCGCACCTAATCAGCCACATAATCATCTTCAGGATTACCCGGCTGCCAGTTACAGTTGCTATTCCCGTGCCAGCCGGTGACCCATCGCAGGTCGATCTGAAAATCTTGGGAAAGACTGCAGTATCAAAGCCAAAGGGTCCTCGTAATAAGCCAGCGAGTACGTCGTCTACTCCGCGAGTACTTCGAGTACTCCGAGTACTCTGAACGAAATTGCCTGATGATCGGCAGTGTTCGTCGGGAGTCTTTTAAAACTAGTCGGCATTTTACTGACTTTCGGCCGAAATGGATAGCATCGTAATCCTTGAGGACGGGATAACCAATTTTACGGAAGAACGGGTTGCTGGCTTGCCGTCTCTCTCTCTCTCTCTCTCTCTCTCTCTCTCTCTCTCTCTCTCTCTCCCTCTCTCTCCCCCTCCTTCTCGACCTAATCTAGGAGCATATCTGGAGCGAGGACGGAGAGACTGAAGACGAGACAAAAGAGAATGAAAGGTTAAAAAAGACGGGTAAGTGTGGAGCAGCGTCTATGGGGAAAAGAAAAGGAAAGAAAAGAGGAGAGAAAAGCGTCATAGACGCGCGCGCGGCTAAGCAACTAAAAGAAAAAAGTGAAGCTGGCTCTTCTCATGGTGACGCCGGGCGTAGATGTTGTCGACGTTGTCGAGCCTTTCGTGTCGACCCTAATGACTTCATGCCCGGTTCGTTATTAGTGCCGCCGACGTAGTTCCCATTTTATAGAAAACGATCCTTAAGCCCGCCGCGAAGTAAACGCTATTAAAAACGACAAGCATGCTCGTAAGTACCAAGTGGCACCGTCAAAACGCTTTTACTTTTAACATTAATAGGATCCAAAAGATTAATTGAATTATTAATAAACCTGACCTAACCAATGATTGAACTCGACGCAGCACCCTTTGAAGAAAGAGCAAAATTCTCAATAGCTTCCATAGCCACGAATAAGAAAAAAAAAAAAAAAAAAAATCGAAGGTCGAGGTCTCTCGCGGTAATCTCTATAAGCGTACGTGCGTATAAGAATGCTACGCATAAGGTTTCCCTCGGATGACGACAGTCGAGGACACGAGGCTCTTCCGGACGCGACCTCCTCCCCAGCACTCGTTCGGGCTCTTTTCCGTCAGCCGCGCCTGCCTATGTCGCGGAGACCAACACTGTTCAAATACTTTACCTATTCAAATGATATATTCATGCGGACGGTTGCCTTCCGAGATCCACGGGAGTTCCTGGCCTCCTGCAGGATGTCCGAGTGTCAACATTTGGAAGCGACAGTCTACGCAGAATTGAACGATATTGCAAAAAAACTGATTAATCTGCCTATAGCCTCCTGTCAGTGGGAACGAAAGGACAAACCGTTCGCAATATTTCACGATGAAATTTCGAAAAAAATCTGCTTATTGCGCCGGGCAACAAATAGTAACCATCTAAATGGTGATATAGCAGTAGGTATGTACATATATGTACATATAGTATATAATACATATTACTATACATAGTAGTAAGTCTTCAGCAATTGAATGGCGGCGTGGAACATTGGAAATTGGAAATTGGAAATTCTATCCGCGGCATTATTAGAGAACAAATATTGGCACTACGTCCGCGAGGTTCGTCGGAGAATCGTTCGACTAGCAGCCCCCACCGATCCTGAGCGCTCAGGACGTCCACATATACGTAGGTATACATATGTAGCCTTAGGAAAATCGGATATGACTGCAGGAATCCACGTTCCTCCTAAATATAAATTATTCTCAAGGCAAAAACGAGTATGAATCTTCTGAAGTACTAAATTATAAGACACTGCACAGGATATTTTAATTTCTATAGTAAAGAATCAGAGAAGCTGGCCGAAGGAACGGGGATAACTTGGATGACGTATAGATGAGCTTCGAAAATCGGTCACGTGCCGGCAGCGGCAATTCGAAATTACGTTAACGTGCATTGTACAATGTATACGTGGTACAATCGGTGCCATAGAGTTGGCACGCTGGCACGCTGGCACGAATGACAGAAACGCGCAATCTTGTTTCCAGCTGAAACGCATCGTCGCCGAGCCGATCCGGGGAGCGAAGCAGCCGGCGCAGGACCGGCGGAAGAGAAAGACGAGGCGGAAAGCAGAGCGGAAAAAGTTTAATGGAACCGTTTTTGAGAACCCTATCCTTCTCTCGTGGCCCTCGAGGAGCTCTCGACACGCGAAGCGCGCCAAAGCAGGAAAAACTCTCCTCGGGTCTCGTTTGCGCTCGTGCGCGGCCTGAGAGGAGCAGCAGTGAGCGAACCACGCGGGACAGACAATCCTAACGCTCAGCCACAGAGATTCCCAAGCGCAGTGCCAAGAACTGCTTATCGGAAGGGACGCCGGTTCGGCGCAAGAGAGCCGCTCGCGGCAGGACAAACAGGGAACAGGGAAAACTTTCGGAGACTCTCGCAGTCACTTATGGGCAACCGAGCAACTGACCGGCTACCAAGGAGCCTCCTTGCCTTCTTCCCAAAGGAATCCGCTCGATGGGCTCGCATATCGCACGTCGTCGCTTTAATCGCAACGTCCCGAAGCGTCTCGGCAACTTTCCAATAAACCTCGCAGAGAGGAATTGTTTGTAGGCGGGTGCAGATGCAAAGGACCCGATCGCGGCTCCAGACATTCTATTGGTATTTTTGTACTTTCGTGCGGTGCCGACTTCTTACGTGCTTATCTAGGCTTAAGGATAGATAAGGATAGACATCGTAGACATTGGTTATACTTACTGAGGTTTTTGGATTGATACGAAGCGACACGAGCGTGATAGGACTGATAAGACTGACCAGCCACTCGAGACAGGACGAGAGGCCGCGATCGGCTTAATGTTCCTGACAACCACTGATTTCCTTTGACTTTCAACTTTTTGACATCCGCAGTGGCTCAACTTATTTCTCTGCGAATGGAGCAGTGCGAAACAATGTCGGAAATCATAGGCTAATGTACGATAATAATACCGGAGAGGCATCTCTGCTTTTGATGGACGGCGACGTCCTCAACGATTAAGATTTACTTACGAGTCTTATGACCCTCGTAGTACGTACAATAAATCTTTCTGCCTCGAAGATCATTCTTGTATTCCGGATCGCGCGATGAACGACGCAGGCGCCTGTGCTGCGTCCACGCGACGAACAAGAGTTTGCATTCGCAGGTTGGCAGCAGCGAGAGGACAAGAGCGCACTGCCGGGGTACTTCGGGCCTCGTCGCTATCCTGCTTACACAGTTTCGCTATGTTTACCGGAAGTAATGCGCAGCGCGTGAAGAACGCGGAACGGGAGTCTCAAGAAAGAAGTTCGCCCTGAGGGACGACGAAGAGAAAGGAGAAGACCGAACACGGACGGACTAATATACAAACGTACGTATGTATTTAGATATTAACATATTTACATATTTACATATGTACCAAGCGACAGCCGTGAAGTATAGCGCGCATCATTTTTGTGAATAACCTGCTAACATGGCGCCAGCATGTATTTTTTCCTTATTTCCTGTGAAAGGTTTTTGCATCAAAACTGCAGTCTGCAAAACGTAACCCACACCAAGAAGACCAAGGAACTCGATTCACTCTTTGAAACGTAGTTCCGGTAGAAAGTGAACGCGGTGACCCTTGTAGAACAGATATCTTGTAAAAAATGATAATAGGTGATACCGTGAATAATAAGCAAAACCATCCCTTCGTATGTACGTAGAACCAACCACTTTCCAAATCACTCGAGAAAAGCATGCAGACGTTACAGCTACGACGAGAGACAAGTTGCAACGTTACATTTGCGTGCCAGTTACTGGTTTCAATGACTACTGTCTTTTGGAGACACACGCGCGCGCGCGCGCGCTTCTTCTACATACCACGTGCAGTACGTTGCACCGAATGAGTGGTCTACAGTTTGCGCACGTATGAACGTACGTCGTCCCAATTAGAATGTCAGTAAGGCGCCTTGAAGACGTCGTCGAGCATCGAGACCGAGAGCTCGCGGTTTTACTAATTAATTGCGTAATTACTGAGCGCACCATGAAAAACCGGGAGGAAATTAACTCTTACCTTCACGGAGACTATAGTGCTCGTCTCTAAACTGCAAGCGTCACGGGGATGCTTCGGTCGCCGCTTTCGACAGGTTTACGGGAAGAACTTTGGGGCCTTAGAATTACTTACTATACTAATTGCAATAATTACGGGAGCTCGTGTCTCGAGTCGGGCCACAAGGGGAAGGAAAAGTATAGCGAACAAGAGAAGAAGAGTAAGAGTGGAAGAGAAGATAAGGAGAGAGGGGGAGAGAGAGAGAGAGAGAGAGAGAGACAGAGAGAGAGAGAGAGAGAGAGAGAGAGAGAGAGAGAGACGAAGAAGGAGGATTTAGAGTATGTGAATTGTGTAGGACATTAGTCGTCCACGTGGCTGCAAAATAAGAAGCGAGAATATGCCTATTGCCTATAGCGCGTATGTGTGAAGCTCGCAGTAGGAGCTCTCTTGATGTTTGTGCACGATGTGCAGCCTGCACGATTATGCTGATGTGGGCCGCCGCAGCTGTGCAGGTTCGAGGATAGTATCGATGGGTTGCGATTAGCTGGAGCTGCTGCTGACGGCGTTCGGTCCACGAGTGATACGTGTATTACCGCACACCCCCCACACCCCCCCACACCCCCACACACCCCCACACACGCCCCATCAGCATGCAACTGAATTCGCTCGAAGACAGGATGTTTGGATCGAGCGAGACGTCTTTTATTGCATTTTGCCAGCGACTCTCACTCTCGACGTACTTCCAAACGCGCTATAATATAATTTACTACGAGAGTTGCCCATATGTATCTATAATCTGCATGACTATCTATACTATATGTATATGTATGTATACGCAGTAAGTATACTAGGTACTCCGTTTATCCGTTACACGTACGTGTCGTATCTATGTATGTAGATAAAGGACAAAAGGTCCCAGCAGGCGATGTATGTACACGCATGTATGTATTATACGCATAAACATGTGCTGCGTACGAGGCAAAGTCCGTAGCCTCTCCGAGCGATGAAAGATACATCCACGATTCTGAAGGACGGCGCCACCTCGAGCACATTAACCGAAAACTCCTGGAGACTGGCGGCGCGTCGTCAATGGTTCGGGATTGATCGATGGTTCACGCGGAATTACAGGACCAATCGTCCTGATCCTCTGGGCTTATCCGGGAGGCTCCAAGTCTCGCACGCACGGTCGGCTATCGTAAATTCACCAGTGGCATCGATTGGTGCGTAGATTCTGGAAAAGAGAGAAGGGAAGGAAAGGGGAACAAAAGGGGAAGCCTCCTGGTAGCGCAGCGATGCACCGGGGAGACCCTGTCCCGTTGACGGACACCAGACCAAAGTACGAGTATGACACTTGTGCTTACACGGGCGCTGCCTGCACGAGGAGAACCAACCACCAGTTAGTGCAGGTTGTTTCTCAGGGATTCTTTCTATAAGCCGCCGAAAGATCATGCAAATCTATTCGTACACGTTTTACATATTGATATTGCTAAAAGCACACCACGATCACTCGATACGCCCACAGGTTGCACAACGTCCTCGAGGATTTTCATGTGATACCGCCGCTAAATGTTTCAGGTTCTACAAGAGTGAATGCCCTCTTGCAGTTTCTGCACCCACGCTCACGCGGATGATTCCCTTCGACGGTTCGATTTTACAGTGCAATACTGCATGCATATCTATGCACCGTGCCCATCGGAACCTATAGGATGCCGAATGCTGAAGAGCCCCGAAGGCTGCGCCGAATGTCTTGATGGCACGACGCGTTGCTTCCGCCGCTTGCCGAGACCATGAAAATCCATGAAAAGAGGGGGAGGTGTGGAGGTGTACCTAGGCCATAACCAGACACACAGAGCGTAGGATGCACCGTGTAGGATCAACTGCGGGATACATCGTAGGGGTCGACGCCAGAGGGATTAGAGTTCATCAGTTAATTGAACCAAAGGGAAATCGGAAAGCGAGGAGAGTCCTCGACGTGGTCGACAGGAGTTTCCACTTTTCAAGAATATAGCTGTAGTACACATATATGTATACGATAAAAGATACGCACGTATGCGGAATGGAAAAGCTCGGCGAACCGCACTGGAAATTCTTCGCGATAACGAGAGGCATCCCCTGGGCTGGTAGACTCGGTCAGGTAGACTAATTAACGAGACGCAGCTAATTCTTTGACGCGCGTTTTCGCGACAACGACACGCGCGCTAGGCGACCTGCAGCGGAACTGCAGCGAACGTGCCTGCCCAGGATAAGTCTCGAACGTCGTGGTCCGGAGGCTCGAGAGGTTCGAGAGGTTCGAGAGCCGAGATTTATATTTGTGGGCATGTCAGAAGGGCAAAAGAGGTGTCGGGGATCGATCCACGGGATCGAATCAAAGAGATCCAGAAGATGCGTATCGCGTGTTCGCGTGTCCTCTATATGTATAAAGATATGTACATGATAATAACTGCACACATTTCGAGGGGAGGCGTTGCTGCATCAACGATCGCTCAAAATTGCCGTAACGGCGATGCGCCAGGCGCGATTCAATTATTAATGGAAACAATGCCGGACGACAACTGCCGTATCCTCGAATGAGTCTGCGTACGTGACTCTGTCTGTCTATCTATAGTCGAGAAGGAAAACCCAGTAATGGGAATAGAGCCTGGGGTCAGAGTGCGCCACAATGCATAATTACTCTTCGCAATCAGGTAATGGAACCTTCTGGGTTGATCCGAAGCGCAGTCGACGCAACCGACAGACAATTTGCGTAAATTCTCGCATCTGCCGAATCCATTCGATGCACCGTATTCGCGAGCGCGTACATAGAAACAAATGAAGCGAGAGAGCGAAGTTGCTAGTGGAAGGTAAAGTTAAAAATAATCACACTGAGAGAGAGAGAGAGAGAGAGAGAGAGAGAGAGAGAGAGAGAGAGATTCCGCACGCTAATACCGATAATGTCATCGCATCTAATGCGTCAAATCGATGGCTGGACGTAGACTGAACCGCTAAAATCCATTCTTATAGACAAGTGGTCGAATCGGAGATGCACGTGTGAATAAACCTAATAGAATTTTCTAATTAAACTTACTAGGATATGGATCCAATTGACTACGTTATACCATGTTTCTGGTTGAATTGCATATATCTCGCGTTTGATGGTTGCTTCATTCTAGTGGTTCGCAATGCATTCATGTTGAATGTTACTCTACGCTCTCAATCCTGAGTGAAAGAGAAAAATCAGTCAGGTTGTTCGGTCATTGGCAAACAAACGCAAGGAAGATGAATAAAGAAATACAGAAAGCATCTACTGTATAGTGGTGAGAAGTCTATTTGCATGAGCTGAACCTATCATACAGAAACTACGGAACCTAACGTTCGCTGCTGCATCAGTGGATGGATGGACGGACGGATGGATGGATGGATGGACGACCGGGTAGAGCTGCCTATCTATTTTACTGATTTTGCAAAAAGGCTATAGATCGGTAGACGGCCGTGCAAATGATATCGCCCCATGATGTGTCACAGTTCGTTCGTTAAAGGAAACGCCAATTTCTTAACGCAGTGTGGAAGTGTTGCCCGACTTCTTAAACATTTTCTCATTATTTTCGTAACTTTGATAAAGTTTGCTAAATCATGGTTTATCGTTTCGACGCTCAGAGAGCACAGAGGATATAGAGCTTCGACTTCGCAGACTCTTCCGTGTTCAATAACTTGTACTACAGCTTGTTCAAGAATATGCGGCCAAAATTGAAATTGGTTTTCAATCGGCCATACGTTCTTCGACTATCGATATCACACGAGCCACAATCAATCTCTTCCGACTCGACGGACTCGACACAGTTGTTGGGCTGCAGGTCAAACGATATTTTTGTTTTTTATATCGAAGTTACTCCTCTACGTATATACATATGTACGTGATATGGCCGACCTGTTAAAATCTCATCTTTTGCAAACTCTACTGGCAAACAGGAGTTCTTCTGGAATTTTAAAGAAAGCGGAAGTACCGTCGCGAGTGCGTAACCCTAAGTAAGGGCTGCGGTTGACGAGGGTCCGAATCGTTCGAGGACAGGAGGACAAATACGGTCCAGACCTTCGGTTCGATTAGCTTGCGTAACAAGTCGCCCTCGAATGCATCCCATCCCTTGGTATCCACGTCCGCCCTAGCCTGCTACCCTACCCTAACCCTACCCTACCCTACCCTAACCTAACCTAACCTACTTTACTCCATTTTCCATTCAAAACATTTCCAGCCACGTGACCAATTTTACGTTTGAATGCCGACTCGTGCCTCTTTCTATGTGTCCCCGGAGCGAACCAAATAGAAAAAGGTGAAAAGTGTTTTGTTAGCTCGATGAGAGAGAGAGAGAAAGAGAGAGGGAGGGAGAGAGAGGGAGAGAGACAGATTTTTCAACATTTCTATAAATGTATATAAGGCATCTGTAGATAGATGTGAGAGAGTTGCAGATTATGTTATAGCTGGACCCTACATCGAAGCGCCGTAGCGGCCACTGTCGAAGGGAGACAAAAATGCCGTAGTGCGCGATACACGTGCAACCAGCGGATTGAGCTTCGTAAAGTTGTGAGACGTCGACGGGTATCGCCGCCACTTCACGTAAATAGCCACATAACACATAACACGCTCTTTGGAGCAGCGCAGCGCCTTATTCACAATTATTATGAAAGCTTATAACGTTATGATTTATGATATTCCACAGAAGACCACGAGCACTCGCACCTATTCGCTCCGGTGGTTATAATTACGAGACGTTAATTACGTAATGAATATCACCATTATGTGCCCTCCCCCTCACTGCGCGGATCACATTCGAGCAGAAGCCTCCAGAAAGAACCGCGCTCTCATCAGCTGGCAGATGGGACGATTCGTCCTTCGGCCCGACGCGATGGACAATGCAGGTCTATTACAATAGATTCCATCTCATACATGTATCATTTCAATACGTCTCATAAGACTGGCATCCGACTACGTAAAATGGATCTCGAAAACAATTTAGTTTTTATTAATTGAGTGGTCAACTCCTCTGGTTCTATGAGGGAAGTGGCCTCGCGAGTAGCACGCCGCCCTATATCCTGCCGAGACGTTAAACAACCAATAATGATCCGGCCAGGAAGCGATTGCCATTCGAATGAAATATTGCTAGATTATTGAATTTTGAAGGTGCAGATTGCTGCCCTCCGACCGAGCGGCTACCGACAATCGTTCGTCCGTTCGTTTCAACGGGAATCGGGAAGTTGCCAGTTGCGAGCAATAAACCGGAAACGTCAAGATCCTCGAGTTGACGTTCGACTCGAGCCAAAGTGACTCCTCGCGTGCCTCATTCGCGATATTCGGCGACGACGTCCTTCGTCATGACACTCATGACTGTCATGAGTTGACGAGGATGACGGCGATAAATGTACTGTATAACGATTACGATAGAAGGGGGTGACGCCGGTGTCGGTTGAATGGCAGCTGGTCTGCTCCTTAATTAGCGGCCGACTCGAGATTAACTGCGAATCAATGACACGCAAAGTGGTGCGACCGAGCCAGTTCGACGACCTTCGAATGCGAATCACGTGGGGCCAAGTCGATGGACGATTGGGAGAAGAGAGGATGAGGTTTTTAAAGAAAAGGAAGGTGAGGGAGCAGGTCTTGAAGGAGGAGAAGGTCGAAGGTTAAAGGAAGAATGGGTGATAAGAGCAAGATTCGGTATGGATCGAAGGTCTTCGAGGGAATTATCCTAGTTATAATGACGACAGCGATTGGATGTCCGTGACGGACCCGCCAGATTCCAGGACTACGAGTGCCCCGTTCCTTGGTCCCTTGGTCCCCTGGTTCCTTGGTTCCTTGGTTCCTTGGTTCCTTGGTTCCTTGGTACAGTAATATAGAATCCATATACGCGATACAAAAACCCAGCGTCCACTTGCTTCGTCGCTCTTTAAGCCGAAACGTGACTTTTCATTCTTGGTTAAATTATGGCGGCACCATGCTTCACATTGGATAACCAAAGAGCCGGCCATTAAATAGCAGTTCATATTGAGCTATACTACGTAATTCCGAAAAGGTTGGATTTATACCAGGAGAGTCACATAAATTCAATGATTTGACTTTCCATTTGGCAATGTCAACGGAATTGCTTTTCGAGAGCGACTACCAGTCCTGCCAATTAAAATAAAATAAATAATGCCTTGCTAAGATAAATAATTAACCAGCTCTTAAACGAGGACCAGCCGATGCGCATGTAGCTGAATAACCAGCGTTACGTTATGACGCAATCCTTCCGTTCCCAGCGTGGGGCAAAGGTGTCTACGAACCGGGCGGGAGGGGGGAGGGATCTTCGGAAAATCAATCGAGAACACTCAACTAGCAAATCACACGTTTATCCAAAATTAATCGTATTTTCGATAGTCCTTCGTGCAGGTCAGCAATATAGAAAGCGTTAAGGAGGATCCGAGTGCAAGGATAAGTGAAAGGATACGAGAGATGGTTCGAGGAGGAAAATCGAAAAGGGAGAACCGGAACTTTATTCATCTCGGAAGTTCCGCACTCGTGCGTAGCTCGTAACTCTCGGGGCAGGCAGACGCGAGTGAAGGCGCCCGTGACCTCGGCTGCACTGCCGTTGCATCATTTAGCAGGCTGCTAATTATTTATAAACGACCCGTGCTTCGGTGGATTCTGGCTAATATTGTTTTAGAGTTAATGGGTGGGGGGGGCCGGGGGGGTTTGCCGTGCGGCCTACCGAACGGAAGCTGTGCGACGAGCTGACGAGGTTGAGCCGATGAGGATTGATTAAACGCGCGAATCGCTAAACGCCCATATGGCACAAACCGTTTGAACGCGATGCTTGTTTAACTGTTTGCTGGCAGCCGACGTTCCCTTATTGTTAGTATAAAATGCGAAAGACGCTCGACATACGATTTTGCTTCTGCTCCGTACTGCAATGTAAATTCATGTGTGTCATTCCCTGTCCATTCTATGGCAGTCACTTTTTATACGCTTACAAGTATGTTACGTGTAAATAAAAAAAGTGACTACCGTAGAAAGGATAGGGAAGGATAAATAAGACAGTTGGATTTGCAGTGTGTGCGTATCGATTTAACATACATACATATCGTATACTCCGACGCACCGATTGCCTACTACACGGGGAACAGGAATAGTGATCGTAGGCATAGCGAGAGATCCTGAAAGATCAGACATATCGGATACATGTGCTGAGCGCCAATTGACGTATCAGGATACGACCTGAAAACGCGTGATCTATGTATATCTATATAGTAAGGTTGATATGTAGCTCGTGACGCGTAAGAGTCAAGACGAAAATCTTCATGAGAACGTCCTGGCCCGTCCTTCACAATTTCTCCTGGGCAAATCGATTATAATTATAGCTTCAATTGGACCTCTGAAAAAAATGGATAGTTGCAATTACTCGAGCATTGGATACTCGCTAGAATTTATAGTTTTCGAAACACTAACCATTGCTCCAGTAATCCCAACTACATACATTTTTCTCCGTGCAAAGTTACGTATGCATCGTACTTGAAAGAAGCAGATTACGATAAGCCCGTCACGCAGACGCGCATCCTAATTGCTAGTGTGTAGGACGACGCAAAACGCAATAGTTATCAAAAGGACTCGATCACTTTGAAGACCCGCTGTGCTCGTATCACGCGCTCGTGACGGAGACTAATAACGTAATACCTATAGAAAGGAGCATATGGGGCGGTAGTCTACCATCCGAACGGACAACTTACCGATTCTCGGAGCTGGAATCTCAGCTTCCCTAAGAGGTCGGTGGAGTCAAAAATCAGTGAGTGTAGCACCGGGATTCGATCGGGCGATGCATCCTTGGCACAGGGCTGCTTTACGACTCGCCGTGACGCGTGAGGCACGACGATCCGTTTGCTGTTGCCGATTAACGGTGATCGTCAATACCGACGACGATACTGACGACGCAGTTGCGTCTCTCGATTTTATAAATCGGCTGACAATCGCGAACGCGATCTCACCGAGAACTCCGAGGAGCGACGACGGAAGCGCACTGTATCACAGGAGCTGGATCCGCTTTACGGATGGAACAAAGGAGGAGCTGCGGTAGCGCAGGACCGGCAACCGATTGATCTCGGATCGTTGCATCGCGTGTGCGCGTCTTCGCGATCTCGTTGCGACGCCTCCGACTTTCCTTCCCAAGAACGAAGGAGGAAAAGAACCGAGTGGACGATCCGTGCTGGAGAATAGACGGCGGTCTTGTCTCACGCGGTTCCATGTTCTAACGTGCGGACGGACTTTCGGCGAGTCCTGCGTGCCGAAAGGATACTTCTTTCCCAGATAACGCAGAATCTTTGCAATAATTTTGCATCATTGACGAGATCTATCGGCCCGTTGGTTCAACGCTAAATTCGGAGAAGAGAGTATTCGTATGACGATATGTCAAATATGTTTTCGCTCCTTTTCCTTTCGCGAAAACGTCACACCTGGAGTATGGAGATTATGGAGTCGCGTGCAGGCTCGATACACTCGCGGACACAAACGAAGCGTCGAGGAAGTCTAAAGGGGGTTAGACACGGAACGGAGATCGGCAAGGATTACCCTAGATTGCCAAGATGAAGAACGTGGTTTCGCGGGGCTCGGTGGAAACGCGAATGCTGGGATGCGCGCGTTCCGGCGGCTGCGCGTCTACTGCCCGCCGACGCTTTGCGCCTGGGACTCCCTTTTCCCATCCGCCCCTGACCGTTCTCGCTCCTTCTCGCTCCTTCTCGCTCGCTCCCCGAACCTCTTCTTTATTTTAGGATCCGCGTGCTTGTTCGCTCGCTCACTCGCTCACTCGCTCACTCGCTCACTCGCCCGCTTGCTTGCCTGCCTGCCTGTCCGCCAGCCAACCAGCCAACCCGCTCGCCCGCCGCAGTCTTCGGATATCTCTTACTCCTACACTGCTCTCCAGGTTTTCTTTTCTCGTGAAATAGCAAATATACCCCTTTCCTCTCTCTCTCTCTCTGTCAGACTTTGTCCAATTTTGCCTATGGCAGCCATGCATACTAGCCATAATAACGGGGCAGGAGCTACAGGACGCACATGCTGAAAAACCAAAGGAACGGAAGAACATGTGCAGAGATAGATAGATAGATGCGGATTTATTCAATCCTGAGGCAAATGCCCCTTAAGGACTGTAGAAATACAAAAAAAGAAAAAGTACAAGAAACTGCTGAGATACAGAATATTAGCTAGGATGAATTGAGTAGAAACGTTAAAATTAACGTGTATAAGTAAAGGGATATAGATTACACAATTTAAGATTGTATTAGAGTCACTACCATAGAGAATATTGAGAGAATTAATTATATAGTAATAGTAATGAATGACTGAGTGTAAATTTATATACTATATTATATCAGTGTATACTAAATTAGAGTAATAGTAAAAGAGAGAGAGAGAGAGAGAGAGAGAGAGAGAGAGAGAGACGGAGGAACGTCAGCGGATCACGTTTATATACTGGGATTTAAAATAATTGAGCATGTTTTCAAGTTAATTACAGTATGCCGGGATGCTCCAATACGATTTTATTAGAGTACGGAATAAAGGTGTCGATCTATATCTATATTTATCTGTCCCTCTAGTTTAGGACGGCTCGTCGCTCCTTTTACGAGTCCTTTACTCTCTATGGAATTTTTCGGCCGACCCTTGAGAATTCCCAAGGCAAGGGTAGATTTCGCTGAGACGCTTGAAGCTCTCGATTGTACGATAGAGATTGCGGGACTTGTGAAAAATTAGGTAAACTTATTCCAGCTTGATGCCACTCCTGATCCTGGCCAGCCGTCCTCGTCAAAATACCGGAACATACGATAGATACTAGAATAATGAAAGATTCGAGAACACAGGGGCAATCAGACTCAATAATTGGAGGTTTTAAAGTCCCAAGAGCCCAGCTGTGCGAGCCGCAGTATGTCGATTGGACAAGTCGTGCCAGACATGTACCAGACATCAGTATCAGTGAGAATGGAAGAGAGTAGCACAGTCGTAGACGTCCCGCGTGCCAGACGAATCCCTACAGTGACGTGGCAGCTATATAAATTCTCTATTTCTTTGTGAGATATACATTTACTTGTTTCAGCAATATTTCCTTATCCTCCAAGTTTCTACATTGCGTTCGGCATCTTACCACTACGCGAGTTCGCCATTTTGTTGATGGGCTATAATAAGCGTTGCGGCTGTCCTTCCAAGAGGCAGGCATCCAGGTCTCCGTGTGAACACCCGGAGTCATCCCTTATACCCAGGACGATTCCTCGTCTGTCGCATTCACGCTTTCTTCCCCGGAATTCAGAAGTTATGCCGTTATCTGCTGATAAAAACGCGGCATTCGGCAGCCCAAACTTCTGAGTCAGTGATGGAATTTACAGCGACTGGAGTCCACCGACAGTCTAGATACCATATATGGCATGTAATCTCCACGTACGTATAATAACTAATAACCTAATAATACTGATATAAATAGCTATGGATATAGTATTATAAATTGCGCAATAGACGTGCACAGCAGCATGTAGGTATTTGACCTCCCAATTCGATTGCATTGCATATTGCATAGTATACACAAGACACAAGGTGGACGGTGTCCATCGAGAAGAAGACGATTACGCTTAGAAAGTGACATGGTGCGAAAGAAAGGAATAAAAGGGGCAGGATTTGTAGGATCCAGATAACCAGAGAGTACACCGAGTATCCCTTTCAGTGGTTCCCTGGCCGAGAGAAAGAAAACACGAGGGTGATGCTCATATACGAAAAAGCCATCAGTGCTGATAAATAAAACGTCAGCACCCTCTAACGACTGTGTACGTATACATATATATGCTTCCCTGGGTATTCTTATTATTCCCATGTAGTATGTAGTACGTACCTCGTAGCTATTCGTGCAGGGTATGTCTTCCCATGTCAACCGGTCCGCGGGCACGATTTACACTCGGCGTGTCGCACGTACACAGGTACGTCTATCGCAGCAACGCACCTCCGAGTCGCGCGCTCCCTCCCGCGCGAATTCGTTCGTTCACGCATATTCGCGCTCACGTCAGTGTGACTCGCGCACAAACGCAAAACGCACTTCGGGCAAACAAAAGCAGCGCGCAACCCCCCTTATGGCTTCCTCGCTCTCGCGCCACTATGTATCCTGACCATCCTGACCATCCTGACCATCCTGACCATCCTGACCATCCTGACCATCCTGACCATCCTGACCATCCTGACAGCGCACAACCACACTTTCTGCGCAACGCATCGACAATGTTGACGTACGGGCTGGTTGGCTGCCATCTGATTTCGGATCGTCCTACGTACTCCTACATATAGGTCAGTAGATACGAGCTTCGGCTCGGTTAGGCTCCGGTCTACAGATACGCATGGCGTTTTCACATTTCATTCGCCCTTAAATCTGGCCACCCGATAGCTTCGTCAATTTATTTACACGAAAATATCACTCGTTCGTTTACCTCCAATTATTGTCCTCCTACCGCCGTGGATATATTTACGGGGTAATATACTGCAGAGGGGGCAGGGAGGGTCTGACGCTGCTCGGTCGTCATTAGATTCTCGCATCCTTTTTTTATTTCTCTCTGTTCCCTTTCGGATGTCGCAATGTCAACCAGCTTGACTCTTGCCGTGGCGATGCTGTTTAACCAAAAAAAGAGTTGCTACGCGAAAGACGAAAGAGCGAGGGCGCAGGACGGTAACGGTTATTCGCTCTGCAGCCATCTTAAAGACCTTAAAGACGACATCTTACCAGTCACGGGAATTAATGGCTCTCGCAATCTTTTCCATGAATGCGGATGTCGAATTGGCCGGGTATTCACTGGATATTAAATGAAAACATTGCGCGGAATTGTATGGCGAATCGGGGACGGAGCTCGCAGGACACGAATGTAACCCTAATATTTGCCAAGAGACACGTCGCAAAGCAGCCATCCGTGAAGCTGACTTCTCGCTTTTGCATCCTCCTTTATCACTTTCTTTCTCCTTCTGCTTGACTCTCATACATTTACAGGACAATCCGACAACTACTTGGCGAGACCAGTACACGTGCATCTTCGTACAACTAAACGATAGTGTCTATACAGTTTTGTGTCTTAAAAAAATCCACCGAAAAATCATTAATTAATTTCGCGTAGCAGGATGATCGGCACAGCGCAGAAGCACAAACGAACAGTCAGTGAAAAAAGTACGTTATATGTAGATGTTTCCTCGCACGTAAATAATCCTCGCGGTACCGCGTACGTCTGTGTAAAGCTCTTATTGCTCTTATTGCCTGTTGCCGGCAAAAGACGCGGTCGCTGAAAATGGATAAACGTTATATGTTAGTTGGGCCGCGAGGGGTTAACATCTCTTTTTGAGGTGTAGCTTCGTTACACTTGACGCTCATAACGCAAGACAACGTTCCGAATGCGAAGCCGATGTCACGGCTTGACTACGCGATACGATATGTTCGAAGGGCCTATCTATTCGAGCTAGTTGGACGATATAAAGGCATCGCGTTAGATCTGTTCGATGGCCACGACTGCTCTGAGCTATGAGCAAGAATAACGTCGGAGAGAATCAACAGGTTCCGCATCATGATTTTGAGGGAGGCTGCCGGGCCTAGCAATGCCGAAATATCTATCTCGTCGTATACGGTGCAGTCTCTATGCCCAACTTAAAAGTTTCTTACGCAACGACGAACTATACGCAAGTCGTTTCATAATAAAGTTGACTATTGCGGGACGTAAATTTCTGGTAGCTATCTTCAATATCACGAGGAGCACACGGCACGTATTCCAATAGAGGTTTCATTAATAATTCAATTCGCTGGTGGAAATTTCGCGATACTTTGGTCGAGTATCGTGCAGCAAGAGGGTGCACGCGGATCGCGGATCGCGGATGGCGGATGGCGGATGGCGGATGAAGGGTGCGAAAGGGACCAGTGCCGCAGGGTTTTGCTAGACGCTTCGCTTGGCTTGCATAGAAACTATGAGAAAGCCAGACTATACGTAACGACATAACGACGACCAGCGCAGCAGCGCAGCAGCGCAGCAGCGCAGCAGCGCAGTGCGACGTGCAGTGCAGCGTGCAGGAGAAGTACGCCGTACGTCGATGGCAGGTAACGTGTCATTGCCAAGCGGTTCCCCAGCATAGTAACCTGCAGGAGGAGCCTGTAGGTGGATAGGTGTGCGTGGATATGGGAGTCGCGCACACGCGCACACACTCGCACGCACACACTCGCACGCACGCACTCGCACGCACGCCGATAAAGGTGCAAACGTCGCACAGTACGTTACGCGCGCGTACGCACCGCAGCCGCACGAACGAGGCAGGCGGTCGCGGTCTATGCAATTAAATTGCCGTTTCCACTCAGTCCACTTCTTTCTGGTTCTCTACTTACCGTTTATTAATTAACGCCGTATCGAAAATAATTACATATGCAACGAGCGACTTGCTGCCACGACGATTCGACACAGTCGGATCGTTACTATAGTTATTAATAAAGCAGTCTGGAATCCTGAGTAGTGGCGTTGTGCCACTGGATTTTCACGACGGTCATGGCCATTAATTCATGCGTTCTTGCCTTAATAATTATTTGCGAGTGTTAGCCAGTGAAAGAAGGCGGTTTAGTTCACGGAGGTCTCTGTCCCTGACGCATCGAGCACGCGAATGCAGGATGGTTTTTATTTTTTGAAATTTTTAGATTAATTACCGATTGTCAGCTCGAGTGTCACGTCGAATTTGAACATCACCCTTCACCTAGCCGATGTCGCGTCGCGGTATAGAATAATTTTGGCTTCTGCTCAGAAGCCATGTCCTGCTGTGCTCTTGTGCTAGAGAATGCCGATGATCGTTCAATGGAAATATTGCGCTTCAAACTTTAAAAGTTCGATCGGAAAGTATATGAAGGTCTAGAAGTTTGGCAGTAGCAAGTCAATTCGGAATTTGCCAAAGCCACTGTTTAAGTTGCTCGAAATTGATTTTCGCAAGAAGGAGCGAGAGAAGAGAAGAGGGGGAAGGATGGGGAAGGAGGGGGAAGGAGGGGGAGAGGAGAGCCGAGACTTCCGTTTCTCTGACTGTCACTTGATTTCACTTTCAAAGTAGCAGCTCTATTTATCTTGAGTTTTGATGAAACTTGACTGCGATTTCAATTATTTTCTATTACTTTCACCTTTCTTCCGCTCGATGTCAGCCTTTCACTGAAAGTACAATCGAAATAATGGATCGGAAGTATCGATTGTCGTGACGCGTGTTCATCCCAATCGATAAGCGTAGCGCAGTGGATTCGTTACTTCAACTGCTATACGAGATAATGCGGATGCAAATAACGAATTTTGATATTTCCACGAGAGATGTCTTTGGGATTTTGGCAAGTACTAGCTCTGCTCTGGCTCTGCTCCCCCGAGTGTTGAAAATTGAAAAGTGCGCAGAAAAGGTCAGATTTTCAAGTAGTATAAATCAACGAAAGCCGGAAGAAGAAAAAACGAACACGAGGAAAATGGAGGAAAATATGAAGATTATTTGTTCATCCGAGACAGGTCTCACAGTGCGTCGAGCTGAAGGAAACTGAAGGAAGCTGAATGACGTCCCGCGGAGCAGTTCGCTTTCCCTACGCGGAAGGATTCGCAATATTTGAGCGTGAGCTCTTGATGCCGCTTGCAGCAGCAGGCGACAAACGAGATCCCGCGAGAGGAGACAGCGGTAAATCGGGAGAAAACGAAGCCCTGCCGGGTCTTTATTCCATTAAACCAGGGAGTCGTTCGTTCAGACCGTTCAGACCGTTCAGACCGTTCAGACGCTCCCGCAGCCAGACAGACTGTCACTTGTTTCAAGTTCTTCGTTCTCTCCTCCTCCTCCTCCTCCTCCTCCCCTCCTTCTTCTGCCTCCCGTCACCGCCTCTCTGTACTCCTCTCACTCTGACGCACCGTATGCACAACCAGCACCACACCTGCACAACCTCTACCACCTCTACCACACCTTTACTCTTACTCCACATGGAATGCATAGCCCTTCTGTCCCTATCCCGGGTAGTCCCTTTCACGTTACACAGCCAGCAGCCAACAGCCAGCATCGAGTCACGACTCTTTTCGATATTCAAAAGCATTCGTCCAATAACGCGAGAATGTAAACGTGGCGGATGTTCGGAGCAGAGCAAATAACGGAGAATCCCCGAATACAACGCTTTGACAAAGCTGCGCCGAATTCGCAATTACAACTAGGCGGGTAGATGCGACGCTGGGGTTTCGCAACTTTTCAGGAGTATAACACTCGGGAGAGACCAGGAGCACTCTGTCCCTTTTTAAGTAATGAGAATGATCCTAAATCAGAAATCCCGACAGGATGTTCCCATTGATTTATTACAATATATTACTACTTATTGTTATTACTGTATTCCAGACAGCCTAACGCAACTTACGACGCTGAAATGTAGTCAAGTTGAGGAAATCGTACGTCCTCAAAGAATGAGCGAGAAGCAGCAGTTGAATCGTAAACGTACTTAGGTATGTACATACAACTTGGCTACAATAATGACACACAGCAAAACGAACTGAATTCGAGCTCAAGTTGACGGTCAATATTGTCGAGGCGCAAAGTGATCTTAATTTGGAAGCATAAGTTGCAGAGGACTCACGCCTGGCCGTCTGGGTGTATCCGGGTATCTGGCTGTCTTGACCTGTTATAGGGATTTTGTACTTGGGCCATATTTATATTATACACGTGATCGTGACAATGTACGTTGTAAATGAATAGTCTGCAGTCAATCTAACACAAGTGTACGTGCAATTCACTTTTAATTAATTTAACCTAATTATGGATCCCCAAGGCGAAATCTTATTTTAGGAACTGCTCAGCCAATTGGAAGTTACACGTGTTTTTGTCAGCCCTCGTTTAACCGGAATTTTCGAAGGAAATGAGAGCGTGAAACTGGATATGTGCGATATGTACGATATGTACAGGAGAGATAGGCAGGCTAAACGAGAACGAAAGGGATGGTCGTACGGAGAAGTAGAGCATGTAACAGCAGGATATTACATGACTCCATGTAGTAATGGAGACTCATTGGGCAGTGCAACCCCTGTCGGTTCAGAATTTTAGACCGTATACCCTATAGATAATTACTAAATACGTTAGAGATTAGAGGGAGGACTCGAGGAAATTGATATTATGCCTCGTGAAAAGAGACGAGATAAGGTCGCCGACAAGACACGTCGAATCAGCCGACATTCGAAATTGCCGTGACTTCGCATCGAAGACGCGAGAACCACAAGACGCATCTGGCCTACAAGGCGACAGCAGATTGTCAAACGGTTCGGAATTTCGAGATTAAAGAGATAATAAGGAATCTTAAAAATTTAAAGATACTAGCACTGCGAGCGATAGCCAAAGAGGAGGAGCACTCGACGCTCTGGGATAAAAACTCGCTCGCGTCCCTCGAGACTCCGTTCGTGCAAAATATCCACGTGGCCTCGTGATTATACATCCGTTATATATCTTCCGGCATCCCGGAAATCCGGAAGGACTTGCGTTGCTGCGAGTACGTCGTGCCCTCTTCCACTCTATTCCACTCTATTCCACTCTATTCCACTCTATTTCGTTCTCTTTCGTTGTCTTACGAGTATGACCAGTCTCAAGAGGAAGTATGCACCTGGCAACATTCACGATTGTTACTGTTTAAACACAGTAGAGCAGACGAAACTGAATAATACGAATTTAGCATTAAAAGCGACAAAACTCGACGCGTGATACATTCCAAAATTGATGTACCCTATAGTTTCAACTTGGAAAAAAAAGGGTATGAGCCTAGCAGAAGACGCTCGTGTGAAAATATACTCCTGGTGAGCACAGAGGGCATTCGCTTGCGCGAATGACGCGGGAGCCATCAGAAATCATGGACCTACATACGAGTAGGTACGTATGTACATACGTATGTACATGCATACGGATATATTGTGCACGACTACTGCATCCACGTGTAAATGCCTCGTGCGGTGCTCCATCTCCACGGTAGCTACGTTCCCTTCGCTTACTAATCACGGTAAAAGCCACCGCCCCGATATACTATATCCAAGGTAGCTCCTCCTTACCTTACTTAATGGAAATATGAGACGTGTTACGTTTTTTTTATTTTTTTATTTTTATTTTTTTCCTAGGAAAACCACGGAGACATTACGCCGTCATATTCTGAATACTCTACCTCCAAAATTATGCGAGGCTCTTTTCCTTATATCCTCCTCCTGGCTTCGCTCCTCCAAGTATGCGCTTCCGTCGTCCTCTTCCTTCGCGGCCTCCGTTCTGGTGCCTCCTTGCGCCTTCGCCGCTCGCACCCTGGAGCTTTCCTCTGCTTCTTTCCTTTGGCTTCTCCTCGCCACGTTGTGGGGCAGCGACGATGCCGAGCAGGTCGTGCACAGCCACGTTGCACCGAGTCCAGTACCAATTGGCGGTGCAGTGCCTACCAGCAGCACGTGACAAAGTTAAGAGCAGTAGCGATAATATAGCAACTCGTCGCCGTCTGCCGAGACACTTAACTCTAAGTTGGCTGCTCCTTTGGGGAGAATTGCCCACCGACCAAATCGAGCTTACAATTAGTTCCAGGAGAAAACTCTCTCGTTAGCTATGAATGCCGCACGAGGCATTATTTCTAACAATGCTCGCTTCTCCGCTACACTTTGCCTCCTTTGCCATTTAAATGGCTCGCATCTCTTCGCCACAGTCCATCGTTCCAATTCATTCTCATTTCTTCCACCTTTTCAATCTTCCGTGCATTAGGAAATTACTTCGATCCTCTCACGGCTGACGGCATTAAAGTCATTTTTCATTTTACTATGTAGACTTTGACACAGCTCTTTCATTGACGTAACTCTCGACGTCTCTCGGACGTTATTTTTCCTATCCTCGATAGAGTAACTGGGCGATCGTGCCATTCCGTAGATTCGTTTAGAGAATATTCATGCTACGAGAACTAAGTTATTCGAGGGGAATTGAAGGACGAATTGCGCTCTCGTTGTAGCTTCGAAAAGTTTTCAGTGGCTCGACCGGTCTTCCTAGTGAAAGCAACAAGGGGTCTCTAAGGCTGCGCGCTCATTGAACCAGCCAACCAGCCAACCAGCCAACCTGCCAACCAGCCCCCTCGCTAGGTGCACTTTTGGGGTAGCAGGCAGCCAGCCCTGCTACTAGGCTGTGCTTCAGGACTCGAGTGTCCGCCGAGAGACGATAAGGATGGAGAAGGGTGAAGAAGGATGAAGAAGGGTGATGTCTACCCCTGTCTACCCCTGTCTACCCCTGTCTACCCTCCTAACCTCTGTGTATAGTCTTACTTCTCCTACTTAGCCCCGCGCTTATGCCAACTCGGCCTTTATTCGATGTCACGATCAGGAACTTATTCCAAAATGGGCTTTCAAAAAGCCCTAATTTACGTCCAGGAATTTCCGTCTATTCTCATCGAATGAATTTCTTTGCAATTTACTCAAAACTCGAAGGACGTACGAGACGACGATAACGCACCGACAGCTGCACCTGTTGTATTGCATAACTCTTGAACTCGCCATAGTTAATATTAACATTCAATAGTGTTTTAGATTAGAAAATAATAGTAACTCTTCGGGAGATTTTCATTGAGAATAGTTACTATTCAAGTCAAATAGTATTTACTAATGGTGTGCAAAAGTAACTATTGGGGCGTTGTCATTTGCAGTAGTATCTACTGAACTTTAATAGTTAATAACTTATTGCTATTAGTGAGTAAAAGTAACTAGTAAAGGCATTATTTTCGAGCGTAGTTGGGGTGCATAGTATTTCGGCGTAGTTATTTTTTTAAATAATTCCATCATGAAATTCAATAGTTTCCCGATTTAAAGGTTTTTTTTTAAAACTATTTTACGTCCTCAAAACATTCACTTGTTCGATCTCTTGGTTCACGAAACGGACCGGACAATCCTCTGGTTACTTTCGTCAAACTTAACTTCTTATGCTTATACATACAAGAAATTCGTCCTTCTTTTACTGGTTTCTCCTTTGACCCGGTGACCATCCTAATGCGTCGATGTCCTCTCGCTACTCGAAGAAAGAGGCTTTCAGGACGCCCAGCGTAGCGCAAATAGCGCAAATAGCGCGGCCGCCAACCGAAGTCGTTCCTTTTCTTTAACTTCGTCAGTGTTTTTGTTCGTGTGTAGAATGTCAGAAGCCAATAGGTCTGTTCTCGTTACCTTAGACTTTCTGCACTTTTAAAAAAGTGGAAATTCTTATTGGATGATATTCTTAAGTAACCAATGAGAATCTGCACTTTTCGAAAAGTGCCGAAACTTTAAGTAACGAGGGCAGACCTAATAATTTAGACTTGATTCGTTTTTTTTTTTTTTTTTTTTTTTTAATCTGAGACGTCTGAGACATCTGAGACATCTGAGACATCTGAGACCTACCGTCTCACGAGACTAAATTTCAGATTGACGCGCTCGATGCGAACCGCGCAGGATCGACTCCCATTTGTCACGTAATTAATTCGAAAACCTTTCGACAGTATAATCAGAAGGTAAAAAATAACCTATTGATCTTAATTTCTCGAGAAGTACATGGAACGCGTGAGGAAGGTAAAAAAAGACAGAGTACATTTTTAGTGTATAGCTATCTTAGACTTATTGGGCATCTTCTCTCTTTCCTGCGTGTAAGGCTTTCTCATACGCTGATAAGGAATCTTCAGGAAGACTCACCAAGCACCAGTATAAAGTGGCGATGATCGCAGCATTTGGATACAGACCGGATAGCGTACGAACAATGTCCTGATTATCGGCTGCGATCGAACTTATACTTCGCTTTCAGTTGGAGATCGAGCACGTCTTTCAGCGGTATTATCCGTGCGAAACGATAACCTTGCACGACTTTGAGTGTTTCTCGCGAAAAAGAGTGTCGATGAGCAAAATGAACCTCGCGGAAATTTTCATCGCTCACATGGACAAGGATCGTAAGCAGTGAGGAGATGCGCGAGCCTCTGCAAGACAATCGGTTCAGGACTCATTTCTTTCAGTCCAATGTTACTTGACGGCTGCGGATTTGCGTAGGGCTTGCGAGTCCTCCGACTTGCGAGTAGATTTCGCAGTTTTGGCAAGGATCTTCAGAGAATTGGATCGCTTCAAGAGAGGACACGTGGGAATCGAAGAGTTCATATCTCTGCTCGAAGTAGTCTCATTCGGCAAATAACAATATCTTTATTTTTGTACACCAAAAATATTTTGTTTTCGCGTTACGTATTATAACTGATAGTATATCCTTCCTTAATCAATATGCAATCAATATCATGCAATTGATTTGACATTGTATTTCTATTTCCATTTTAATACACTCAGTTTACCTGTTATTGCACACCTTGCACACTTAGGAGGTGGGTTCATTTATCGTTGGTATAGAGCCAAGTATTGGCATCGTTCAATGGCATCTCCAAATCGTGGAGTTCGACGCTTCGTGTCGTTCTCTGCGATCGCTTTGGCACGCTGGCTTCTTCAAAGTACTGATTTTTGGACAATCTTTATAAACGTGCCGTAGGTGGACGTCTCTTTGAGGTAATATGAGTTTAAAGAAGACAACTTCGTATGTACAGTTAAAAGTATCCCGACGGAAAAAAAAATACATCTCTACTTCTCGGAGAACTCCTGATTCACTAGACCATAGAAGTACGAACTGGTATCTTGAAGAAGAAGATCCGGCTCGTCGAACTCTAGTATCTTTCCGTCGCCCATTACCAATACTCTATCGCAGTGCATGATGGTCCTTATTCTATGTGCAATGGTAATCACAGTCGCACTCCTGAAGGAGGACTTTATAGTCGTTTGGATGCTCTTGTCGGTTTCTTGATCGACATTGGCAGTCGCTTCGTCGATGCATAAAATCTGTATGCAAATTTAGTTAAAAAATTAGATAACTTGGCTCTAACCGAGTTGCAGCAGACATATGCAGCAGACAGCCTACCTTAGTACTGTGAAGGACGGCCCTGACGAGACAGAACAGCTGTCTCTGACCTGCGCTTAGGTTACTCCCGCCTTCTTCTAGACTAGCGCCGAGTCCGCCCATGCGATAAACGAGAGTATGGACGTTACACTTTTCAAGAGCTTTGTAAATTTGTGAATCTGGATATTGATCGAGCGGATCTATGTTCTCTCGGATCGTTCCCGAAAAGAGAAATGGGCTCTGAGGTATTATAGTCAGTCTGGACCTACGTGAAAAGTAGTCGATGCGATAGAGCCTTTCGGTGCTAATAGTGCGTTTGCTTTTGAATCATTACCTTAGTGCGCTGAGTCGTAAATTCTGAATATTAACGCTGTCTATCAGTATTTCGCCGGAAGTTACTTCCGTCATTCGGAACAGAGATGCTAATACTGAACTCTTTCCAGCACCTGTTCTACCTACAATTCCAATTTTTTCGGCAGGTCGCGTCGCGAACGATATTCCCTTTAAGGCAGGCACCAAGTGATCCCTAAAACTCACAATCATTAGTATCATTGATTTCGTACAAGATGCGGACTGAGATATTCCACATAACGAGATTACGATACAATTTACCTGTATTTAAGAACGACTTCCCTAAATTCAATAACTCCCTGACTTGGCCAGGCGTAAGGTGGACTGTTGCCTGAACTCGTGGGTTCCGTAGGAGTATTCTCAAGATATTCCCTTACTCTCTCCACGGCGATCATCTCCCTCTCGGTCTCGGTAAATGCGTTCACAACACCAGATAATAATACAGTCACCGATAACGTATACGTAATGGCTAGTCCTATTAGACCAGGATTTGCGATATCATACTGATGTTGTAATACTGCCATGACGCAAACTCCTGCCAAAAGGGCTACGCCGATGAATTGTAGTCTCAGGGCGAGCCACTGGCTTGCAGCGACTGAAGCGAATTGGGTCTTTTGACTGGCTTCCAGGAAGAGTTCGTTCTCACGTTTGAAACGAGCTACTGCTCGAAACGCTCTGATACTGGAGAGTCCTTGCAAGGTTTCATTGAAATGAGTATAAACTGGAGAAAGGGCCGTGCTTGCCAGCCGTTTCAGTTCCCTTGACGTTAATCTGCAACAAGGGAGGGTGTAAGGGTAGCGAGCTACGGGGAAAAAAAAAAACAAAAAAAAAGCCATTACCGCATCGTACCTGTAATGATTCTGGATCCAATGATATATAGGCACTAGTGGCGCCAGTATTAAAAATATCCACGGTAGACCATAAGCAGTTATGACAATTGATCCAACCAGCCCAAAGAATTGTGCAAACAATATATTTGCGATGAATGGCAATGAATCATCGATCGTGTATGTGTCCGACGAGAACCTGTTTAAGATTCTACCGAGTGGCTGAATTTCAAAGAAAGTGTTCGCGGCCTGCAAAGAAAAGTAGCTGCGAACTACGAGAACTTTTCCGATTGAAATCTAATCAGCCGATGATAGTATAAAACTCCTTACATACCCTGACGACGGTCTTCAAGAGTTGTTTGTGCATCAGAATAGCAGCCTGTATTCCGCCATAAGCAAACATGAAGGCCCTTATGAGCGTGAAGAATGTATTGAGCGCTCCGAGAATACCATATATGGTTAAATAATAATTGATGTTGTCGTCGCTGGGATCTTTCGGAAAATACTCGAGTTTGAAGCTATCGGGCGTGTCAGTGGAGTTGACGGTCATGTTAGAATGAGTCACCCAATAAGACAACCAGAGATCGGTAATATTTCGAGAGATCTGCATGAGTATCATAGATAACAGGATCGATATAGCGAGATAACGACCGACGGCGATTACGTAACACGCGTAGACATTAAATTGCACGTTCCCCTTCTCAGCGAATTCCCGCTCGAGCATAGGATCCGTTTCACTCTGGTTCGGCTCGTCAAGCTCCTTCGATGAATCTTTGATTGACGTCACTACGAGATCGGACTCCATCGATTCCGTGGACAATAGATAATCCTCCAAGTCTCGTAAGACTTCGCTTGGCTTTCCTTGCTTAACAATTTTGCCTCGTGACATCTCGATAACCAAATCGGTATGAATCAAGTACTGGGTTTGATGGGTGCAGATTATCCTGGTCTTATTGTTCAAGAGTCCGAGAACAACGTTTTGGAAGACATGCCGTGCCACTTTAACGTCCAAAGTCGCGAGAATATCATCCAGCAAATAGATCTCCTTATCGGCGTAAACTGCACGTGCCAGTGTTATCCTTGTTTTTTGTCCACCGCTCAGGGTATTTCCGGCCTCGCCGACAACGGCCAAATCGCGCTTTGGCAGAGCGTTCAGATCATCAGCGAGGGCACATGCCTTCAGTACGAGCCTAAAAAATAAAATTACGTTGCGCCATACCGTTAGACTCTCAGCCGGATTCTCGTTAATAATTATTAACTTACTTGTATTTATTATGATCGTATGCCTTTCCAAATAAAATATTGTCTCTAACGGTGCCTCTTTGGAGCCACGGCGTTTGCCTGACATATCCGAATCCTTTCTCAATATTTCCTACGGCAATTATGCCGCTGTCTTTTGTAATTTCGGCTAAGATCGCATCAAGAAAGAGACTCTTGCCACTGCCCACTTTTCCCATTATTCCGACCAGTTGACCCTATGGATAATTGCATGCGAGGATGTCGTCAGAATTGCGCAACTAACCGGAAACTTCCTGGAAATCTCTGCTACCTTTCTCACAGTTAGGTTGAGGTTTCTCAACGTAAATGTTCCTTCGTCCTCTGACGTCACACTCCTCCTTCGGCTCTCCGAACAGGAAGGCGGATGAACGTTGATCTGATTTGGCCCGGAAAGTCCCATCGACGCAGACTCACTTTCGTGAAAGCTGCTGGCGCTAAATGTAGCATTCTTTAGCATGACGTCCGTGCCAACCGGTGGATCGGAATAATATTCGGACACGCGAACTTCTGGCAGCTAAAAATTTAAAAGACCAACATCGTCAGCTGCGGATCATTAACGAAGCGGATCAGAATCGAAGAGAAATGGCCTCTGCTTACGTCCAATATTCTTTGAATTCGCTTGACGGAAACCCAAGCCTCAGTGATACCATTGAGAACCCATGGGAAAGCGTTCAATGGTCCGATCAGCATATTGAGCAGCGCCATACTCGTGAAGACTGTCTTGGCCGTGAGTTTGTTGCCAAGAAATACGTACGTGGAGAATGTTAGTATGGAAATGAGAACGGGAGTGGTGGCCCAAAAATAGACGCAAAGTGCATCCAGATATTTTCGACTTTTCAAATATTTTATCTCATTTTCTCTAAACTCTATGGAAAGAATGAAAATTAAACTGGAAATTACGTACGCAGATTATTAGCCCACAGAGAGACGCAAATAATAAGGAATCGAAGGAACTTACTCAGGATGCTACGCAGGAAGTGCTCCTCCCACACGTTCAGCTTGATTGTCGTAATACCCCGTAGAACCTCACCCGTTAAACGGACTCTCTGATCTTTACATTTCATCAGTTTCGTACTGAGTTTACCAATCTTGTTGGCGATAATCTTATTCACAGGAATAAGAAAAATGGCAAAAGCAGCACCGGCCAGAAATGCGATTCCTATTTGATCGTAGAGAAGGTACAACGTCACGACTAACTGAAAAGATAGCTCGCATCGATCGACAGACATGGATAGTAGTATACGCGATGCGTAGTGAGTTAATACGGCGGCCGGCCTAAACAAAATCTTTTACCTGTAGGGGTATACTCCACATCGTGTGGAAACTGGGACAGCTGTTGACAACCCTATCGGTGTCGGTACTCATAAAATTAATGATTTCGCCGAAAGTGAAGCGCCGATTTATCTGTACCCTCGTGGAGTGTAGAGTCTTGCTGTAAACTAGAGTCACGATGGCGGCGCGTATCTTCAGCCCCACGATGGACATCCAGAATGTAAAGTGAGCGTTGCAGAACGCACCTGCAAAATGAAAGAGGAACCTTTTAATTGACGAACGCTCACTTCCAAGCGGAAGCTTCGAGATATTGTGTATGCGTGCTAAATATTGATGACTCACCGACTAGGGTACTGAGAAACATTAGCAGTGCATACAAATATCCATATGAGATTGGTTCGTTCTTATCCTCTATAAAACCGACTAGCCTGCTCAGCAGTATGGGGCCCATAAAACCGGAACAATCAGCAATGAACTTGAGAATTCCGATCGAATAAAATTGCCAGCTGAAGCACTTGTGGAGAAGCCAGAGCAACGATACTGTGCTAGTCTCGGAGGATAGAACCTGAGGTTCCGGTGCATCCTCCAGCGATCGGCCATTGAGTGCACTCCTTCGACAGTTTGGCTGAAAAATGTGTGTCGGTTAGTCAGGAAAGAGGCAATGGGGCTTTTTTCTTTTACCGACACACTTCGACACACTCGTGTTTCATTTACGACTTCGCAGGATGCTCTGGCTCTGATTCGTGTGACGTTTTAGCTCGATCCTCTTTGCCCATTTGTCGTAGCCTGCAAAGCCCTCGGTGTGCAAAGTCCATAAGTCGTAAAAGAAACACGAATGGAAACCGAACTGTGCCTTGTCACGTATATTTAAAAATTGAACACCATATTCCGTATGTGCCGATCGATCTCATGAGCTATCGTCGCGGTACTAATGTGTTCTGGCAGATCATAAAGGTCGTCCGAATGATTTAACAATCCTCTCACGCCCTTCTGCATGAGCGGTGTTACCCAATGAAAGAGAAGTTTCGACGTCAACGTGATATCCTCCATCGCAGTCCCAAGGTAGCTCGGATCCTGCTGCTCCAGAAAGCGAACGTAGGAGGAACCGGGAGTATTCAATAGGGCCGTTCGCTCTCCTATCTGAGAAAAGGGAAATTTTTCTTGTCACTCGTGATATTACTATTTGCTCAATAGTTGGTATAACGTGCACGGATGCACAGATAGTACGCATAATATACTACATGTATACCTGCGTGGAGAAGTTGCACACGAGTAACGATATATGTATATCGACACACCGTTCGGATCTTTATGACATATGGACGCGATAGTGTGCTTACCTGATTATATCTCGAAGGCCTCGAGAGATCGTCCACGTCATAGCCCGGTATCAGCGTTATACCGTACAATATTAGAAGCGTCACGACGCTAATACTGAACCCCAATGATAAGTTTGGTAATACGTCATTCGGGGTTTTGTAATTTACGTGAGAACGTAATAAGAGTATCGACACGCCTGTCAATAGAAAGATCAGTGCCCTGATCGCTACCGGACCACGCGGATTCAATCCGCTCCCTTTACGTAGGCTTAAAACAAAACAGAAATGGACGACCCACGCTAGTCCTTCCGTTCCCGCCACGAGATAGTCAATAGGCTTTGCTGAAGTTGCTTTGTCCTTGACTCTCATAAAGAGCCTGTCGTAATCATACTCTTTCGACGGTTCGGGAACACTCGCTGCGACGCTGACTACGTCGTCATTGTCAGAGTTAGAAAATATTCTTTTTGCAATGCTGGCGGTTCGATTCAGTCCGTTTTCAATTTCCTTTGCAACTTCTTCCACCTTTGCAAAGACGTCTACGTTCTTACTGGATGTCGGTGATACAATGTAACTGGTTGTTGTCGTCGCTTCAACTTTTACATCCATTTCAGTGCCGATGGGGCGCAAAGTTCTTGTATTGGTGAGTATAATGTATGCCCTGATTATAGGAAGCACAGCCAAGCACGCGGTAAGAAAAAGTCGTATGTCTATGGCATAAAAAGATTGTTGGCTTCGTGTCAATGTCATACCGCGTTTTCCACAATAGTATGCAGAAATTATGGCTATGGAAATCAGCACAGGAATCTGCAAGAATTTTAATTTTTTTTAATTCTCATGGATTACCTAATTTTACATATACATGGTACTATACTAAATAATGACATAAAAAGTTTATAACAATAACCTGAAGGCACAACTGCTCGAAGCATACTCCCAAGTCGTGCGTATTAGGATTCAGAGGTGTTATACCTCCCGCAGTACCACAAAGCTCTGTCCAATTCCATAGCCATGGATTTCCATCGCCAGTATTAATCCAAATGTCATCCATGTCGTTACTTCAACAGATTTATCCTATTGCTATGCTAATAAATTTATAACATTCTTGATATTGCAATACATGCTGTGAAAAATACAGGGCATACATAAGTTTGACAGTCACAACTAATCCACAACTTATGGCCACTTATTCATACGTTAATTAAATCTTTTAGACAAATTTCGTTTCTACTTTTTATTCGCTTATAGTTTTCGATACACGCAAAGGGATTATAAATCAATACCTGCTCACTTATTCTAAACTTCTGGGAACGGCTTTCAACTGCAGATTGTCAGATTCGATAAGACATTTGCGAGGTTATGAGAACACTTTAGAGCAGCTTACATGGCTTCGAGCCGCTTGAAGCAATAACATCAGCAGCATGAGGCAGCATGAGGTTATAAGCAGTTATAAACGCGTCTTATTTCAGTTCCTCTAGAGTCATGAGGTTTGAGATGGATAAGTATGTAATTAGAAAATATTCACCGACGTAACAAGGATTAATCGCAACAGGATTACTTACAATTATTTCTATTGAACTGTACTACTCGTATGGTATATATTCTTATAAACGATTTATAGTATAAGTATGTGTTATCGTATGCTTATTTGTAGATTTTGCAAGTGAACAAGAAGAAAGAATTAGCGGAGTGACGAAAAGTATAAAAACAAAAAGGAGAAGACGATCATGAATTCAGATTCTAGAAATCGGTCTATAAGCGATGACCTGAGGGCATGTCAAATGGAACATTCGGACGACTACTTGCTTCTCCAGAGTGAATTGTTGGATTATGTTGCAATGTCAAATGCCATTTTCAAAAGTCAACAAAAAGGAGATCCCGAATTATCTTTTGATGAAAAGAGAACAATTGCAGCTGAAATTTTACAAAAGAGTCACTGTATATTTCTTTCCAGATTTGGATATTTTCTGAAAAAAGAGCATTTATGTTACTTTGAAAAAGTCATGGCCAGTGATCATGAACTTACGTATCGCATAAACGGACTGCGTAGATATTATAATAGCTCTACGAGACAAATTGATATAAAGAATAGAAGATATCAGGCTTTAAAGTTACTCATTGAAGATGGTGATTATTTTAGCGAAACAGAAATGATGAAACGCAATCCACTTTTATATGAACAACTGGTAGGACAGTATCTGACGGAAGATCAAAAGAAAGCAAGAGATAATATTGACACTACAAATATAACATTTGTAAATCTACTGATGGAGGGCATTGAAAGAGATGGATTAAGAAACTTGAAAAAAGCTCAGGAAGACGCAGAGGACAATGTTGTGGAGGAAAATGAATCTGACGAGGAGTCGGACGAGGAACGTTCTTGTGTTTTTCGCAAGGGTGCAAGCGAATTGAGGTGGGGAGAAGCCATAGACGCAACTACGGACTTGTATCAGAACGCGCAGAAAGAAAAATGTATGGATATGTTGCGGACAAGAATTCCTAACGAAGAAAAGCAAATGCTTAAACAAGAGTTTGTCACGAATATGTACCAAAGCTTTTTGGATGGGAAGGATATCGATTTTGATTATAGGTATGTATTAAGGAGCACTCAGATGAAAACAGTATATTGCGATAACATTATACTTTTAGCGCTGTGGATGATAACGAAGCATACGATAACGTTGGTCTGCGAACTCAAGACGAGGAGGAAAAGTATTTTGATTCGGAATCCCCGAAAACCGTTTTACCTGCAAATGGTGAAGAGCACAAAATAACTGATTTGGAATCGGAGGACGAGTTGGACGCCTACATGAGATCACTGGAGGATACATGAACTTCAAGTTATTAATGGCTATTTGTTATTTATTCAGTAAGCATCGTCATCGGCGAACTCTTAATAAGGAACAATGATGACGGTATTAGTGTAATAGTCTTCATAATTACTTAATAAAAATTTAAAATATATAATTTTAATTGCTGATTTATTTATTTTTTTTTTTTGAAAGACGCTCTGGCGGAATGTTCCTTCCTTTCTTTCCTTGTGGCTGCCTCTGGCGGAATGTTGTGTTGAGCGATTAGATGGAGGCATAATACAAATAGACGAGGTATAGCCACTAAAGCCCTTCACACACACAAAATAACGTAACGACGTAAAACGTAAGCGTAAGGAAACCAACCAATCAGAATCTAGTATCGTCCCCTTGGAGGGGAGAGTACTAGATTCTGATTGGTTTATATCCTCGTGCTTACGGCTTACGTCCTTACATTATTTTGTGTGCGAAGGGCTTAACGGTTCTGCGCATTTGGGCAGTGACGTCACTAGACCCTCTTTGTTCTGATTGACTGATCTTACGTCTGTGTGTCGTCACGCTGCAACATCAGTTTCATTAAGAGGGGCCATCTTCTTACGAACCTAAACGTAAATAAGTCCCCTCAAACTAAAAACTGATGTTGCTTTGAACGTGACGTCATTGGACCTGCGCGATCTGAACCTAACCAATATACGATCGCTAGTGGCTATATCTTGTAACCATGGAGACTAGAGTAAAGGAGAACGAACGCTTATGGGAACGGAGCAATAATGTGGTCGACGAAACTTGACTTAGCTCGGGTTCTAATTTTCACCACAAGCGTCGCTTTAAACCGTCGCACCCATCGACATACAGCATGGACTACGCACAAGCATAGGAAAAATGGTTGGCTCATAGAAAAAGATGGCGACTGGAGGCGGCCGAGCCCTGTCTCTTTCTAGTCGGTATAGAAAATGTAGCCAATGGGAACATTAGAAAAGGAGAGCTCTTGGCCGTCACCTCAGACCCTCTTTTTCTATTCGAGTGGACATTTTTTCAAGGAGTTTGAAGGAGGGATCGCGTAGTCCATGCTATAAGCCGATGTTCGCACCCAAACCAGTGTGGTGAGGTGAGAGAGGAGAGTGGGCGGTGACTGTCGTCTTACCTGGATACGTGCGTGCAACGCAGCGAGCGCTATGGTGCCAGAGAGACGCGAAAGCGTCGTACGGGTGCGTCCTTTTCCCTCATCGTGAGTGGGTGCAAGTGGGTGCGAGACGGCAATACCATCCCTGAGTCGCACCTGGAAGCTTGGCGGGACATTAACGCTAGCTAGTCTGGGCAACAGCATAGGGGAAGATTGGGGAAGATTGGGGAAGATGTCCCACCAAACTCCCAAGTGCGACTATTGCCATCTCGTTTCCAAAAATATCTGTTTCCTGATACAGTCCAGAGTTTTAGAAGTACTTAAAAGTTTTTTACTTTGCATGCGCAAGATTGATTCTACTGTTAGTATGATTCACCCAATGAGAAAAAGTAATTTGTTCATACGCACTTTTTTCCTATAAAAACATTTCAATTGATTGGTTTTTAAATATTTTACAGCATTGTATTGCAGAATTGCATTCGTGATCATTACTTGGAAAGTATATCAAAATTGTGAATGTTTTACTTATTACGTTTTAATTGCAATCTGTTGTAAAAATAAATCGTAACTGATATTATATTTGGTCATTACAATATTAATTAATTATTTCATTAACCTAACCATTGAAATATTTCAAAAATCTAACTAATCGCTATGCGAACTGTCAGTGTTCTGTCATTTGTGTATTGCTATCATTGTTCTATCAGAGGCCACACTGCCGGGTCAGCCACTTGCGGCCAACTTCTGCTGGTGCGTTTCTACTGACCAACCCTGTATGTATTATGTATAACACAGATCGTCCAGAGTAGAGCGTATCTTCCCGTTCTGACATTTTTTTCCCGTATAATAAGCACACGGTGCCATTTGTAAGATTTTTTGTACGTTGTTTTTTCCGGAAAAGATGGTAAGTATGCTGTGGTGTACATTTAAGGCAAAAAAATAAAAAGTATAATCTCGAATGCAGTCAAATTTTTATAACAATTTGACGCAATATTTAGTAAGAAATTATTGTATTAGCATGGTATCGCACTCACTGTCGATAGGCATTACAACTCACTACTATATTAAAAATTCAGTATATGCTTTTTGGTAATTGTCTTTAATGGAGTTTTATTGAGATCTCGACGGATTGTGGACTGTTAGTCGATGAGAATGAATTGGGCTTGGCATTTGAAATCTCAGGGCGAAGTATCTTAGATCTCCCTCATTCCATAACCTGCTGTGTTTTGATGGAAATTTACTAGTTTTTTTTTTATTGAGCATTTTACATTTGCAACTATGATAGTCACAGTTTGTTGTAGTTATCTCTCATTAAAAGCATGCATAATAAAACCAAGCAGTTGTCTTCTATCATCTGTAGTATTTAATTAAGTTCTAGTTTATAGTATAACATGCACGGTTTGATTAGTTCACCTGGCACCACCGTGTACTACCTGCTGGATCCTCTGGTAGGTATCTTTATTCTTTTCACAGCCAATGACGCCAGTTGCGATGACAGGTGTCGAGGAACAAGAAAAGCTGTTGCAGGATGCTGTTGGAGTTGTGAAGGTCCAAGCATTTCAAA
>JARQSW010000871.1:8291-77808 GCA_030142375.1 Calameuta pallipes
GAAAGTAAATTATGCAAAATAATGTGCAGTATGTTGCTATGCCTGAGGTAAGGCATAGATACTGCAACCTGGGACGTTCAATCCTCAAATTTGTACCTACTTGATCCCTGGTAAAGGCGATTGGTCAGTGTGAATATTGAATATGGGATATATTAATAATTATTAACGACTATTCGAAGGAAAGTAAATTATGCAAAATAATGTGCAGTATGTTGCTATGCCTGAGGTAAGGCATAGATACTGCAACCTGGGACGTCCATCTTCAAATCTGTACTTGATCCCTGGTAAAGGTGATTGGTCAGTGTAAAGCTATATTGATTTACGACATAGGTATACACAATACGTGAAAGTAATAGAATATTAAATCTTACGTGAAAGGAATTCAGTTATAAAATTTGGTGTACAGTTATTCCTTGAACTGTAGTTATTTCAGTAAATTTGAGAATTCGTTGAATCAAGTGATTCGAAGAGATTTTTAAACGAAGAATTATACGATTTTATTATATTTTTAATGATAGACGACAAATTAATTGTCAGTCGTTCCCTCCTCGGAATAATCATTTTCGTATATATACGTATATACTCTTTATCAATAGTTCATAACTTTTTAATCAATTTTCATTTCTGTATACAACGCACGAATCGAAAGAACGCGTTTCTCGTAATTTCGAGAACACCGTGTATATCCTGATCTGCGTTTTGCTGAATCGCGACCACCGATCTTGCTAGCCTGTCCAAGTCTGCGACTTCGAAGTGCTGAAAGTGGTCGCAGAAAACAATTCAAACTCTTAAATACCTTAAGAATTTAATTTCCGGTTTAAAAAAAACTGCTTTCTTATCCACGCTAACCATAATTATCAGCAACGAACCCGTAAATGAGATATGTGACATCGTTAAAAACTTGAGACGAATTAGCTTTCTAAAGAAAGAAGTATTGTCACAAAGAAATACTACTGTATAAAATTTCATAACAATGCTGATTTTACGTGCTAGGAAGAACTTCATGCATACAACAATAATACCGTTACATAAACATTGGTTTATGGTTATTTTATACAGACGACGTCTGAACGAAAACAAAAATCTCCTATTATACCGTATCAATAATTTAAATTAAATCAAAATTAAGATACGTCCCCTGACATAATTCAAAAAATCAATTAAAAGAAAAGCCTGACGGTATACAATAAGTCAAACCATAACATAAAATCTTATCAATAATCTCACACCCCACTCACTTCTCCGAAATCAGTACACAACAGTTCAATGTCTGCTTCATGACAAAGCACAACACAAAGGATGATACGTAAACTGAAACGAGGCTGTAGAAGAGATAAGAGAATGAAACTGAAAGAAAAAAAAAAGCCATCACAGATCCCATGAGAAATGCACATTAAGATCGCAGGAGTCAGCCAATGGGTATTCAAGATGGATTCATTCCCGATGCAAGCATAGCCAATGTAGACAAGAAAACCAAGCAAGAAACAAGCAGACAAGGATAACCAAGGAAAACCAAGTTAAGACTCGTGTAGCGACGCGTATATGAAAAAGAGCGTGCGTACTCATAGCTATACGTGTGAACGGTAGACCGAACGTGTTCGGCAATGTTCGGCAGGCGCTCCCGGCTATCCGATTTGGATTTATACCGCAGTCACAGTCGGTCCGCTCGGTAAGACGGATCGATCAGCTCTCACTAGTCAGCCGATCGAAAGCAGCAGGCGACCGGCTTGAACCGATCGCGTGCAACGATCATTGTCGAGCCGCAAGACGAAGGAGACGCGTGCGTGTGCATGCCTTGGGCATTAGCTGCTGCAGGTTCGGTGTTTTGCGCGCGCATTCGACCGAGTGCAGGTGCTGGTGTGTTTCGCGCGGATAAAATAATAACAAGTCTCTAAGGATCTTGTGGTGCAGGACAACAGCGCCCCATTACCTTTAAGATAATTGCTCAACTCCGAGACACAATGGAAAGTCCTTGATATTTCGCTAAGGTAACGCAACTGAACATCTCTTGGTTTCTATTTCTAGTAACGACTGTACATTGTTCTTTGTGCCTATTGCTGGACTTTGTTTATGGCTGTTAATCGTTGTTTTTATCGGTGATTTTTCTGGCTACTCCTTTTTGTTTTAATAACTTTTACTTTTTAACTATTTTTAACTCTTACTTATGGGATGTTTGAAATTTTGAAATTAACACGCTGCTTTCCTTTGTATGCATATAGCTTAATATTTTATCATAGGTATAAAGTATATGTAAAAAAAACTCGGCGCAGAAATATAGCAAAAATATTATGCACTGTGTTAATTCATTTAGCATTTTTCAAAGGTGTTAATTTGTCTTCGCTATAAAATCTCAAAGTATCGTAATAATGTCAGCTGTTAAGTTTCACAATGGAAGCGTCAAATCGTTAAATATTTCTCACAACGTTCTTGGATACACTTGGCACTTGGACTAAAAACGGTTAACAACCAAGCAAATCGCGGGATAAAATCTTTCAGTGCAAAACTCCCCTATGGAACAAACTCATCCTGCAGTAATTTGTACAATCTTACTGAAAGGATCAAAGGTAGCGCAAAAACGGTCTCAAGTAATAGATCCAGACGTACCGAGTTCTAAATCCCACAGGAATTATAATTCGACCCGAATAACTATGATGATAAAGTACCTTTCAGGAAAATAATTTAATCAGCAATCCTCTCGTATCAGTTAAGTCAGATCACACGTAATGTGTGTACGGAGTTGCCTAACGTCTTATTCAACCCAAAAGTCCAAACGCTAAAGTACTTTTGTCAACATCGACCGTAAAGCGTCATCAGGTACACCAGAAAGTCTATCCAGCCTTCGTTCCTGCACCAAATTTTCTCCGTTTCCTCAAGTAAATATTAACTCGTTATTTTCATGGTCAGAGTCTCAGAAAATTATGAGGTTGCATATGAACTCCGATTAATTCAGTGAGATGAAATATTTCTGTGCTCATCCCGATGCACACCTAGTCGACTCCAATAGAATCTTGCCGTGCAACTCCGCGATGCATTCCGTTACCAGACATTTTTATTCGACTCCATAGGAGCCGAAGACGCGCAGACTATACTCTACAGGGTGGCTCTAAAGTAAGGATGAAGTTTGCGAGCATATGGAGAAAGTTGAAGTACTCATGGTGCACACCCTGTATATATACTCTGGGCTATCAACACTGTCAGGGGTGCCGCTATAATAAATACTAGTATAATAAATAGGGCATTGCTTCGATATATTGGCTTTAGGACTGCTGAATTATCGAAACGATTTTCGCATTGCTTTACAGTGTGCGAAAGTTTTCAATATTTATCGCGAGTCATTTGTTACGTCACACATCACGAAATCTATCTGTCGTTACGAAACTAAACATTTTCCCGACACTGCAAATCGAATACACAAATCATTGACTATTTTAATCAATCTAGTCTGTGTGTCTTTTAACTCCTGACAATTTTATTGCATCGGGTACAATCGGACCAAAAAACCGAAAAGAAATGTACGAAAAAATAATGACATTAAAAAATAAATCTACCTAACTGTAGTTTTTAAGAGAGCTACGCGTACTAGTTTCCAGCTTTTCCAAGGGTTGGTACACTTGGGTATCATAGATGATTGAACTTTTCACAGGTGTAAATAAAGGAGACTCGGCCAGGTAGATGAGCACGATATTTAGAGACACGTAATTACGTTACATGGAGAAGACAGTCGGTTGAAAGTTTGATTGCGGCATATTGCAGCCTTGGATTCGTTGCTGTTAGGAAGCCGTGAATCGTCCCAGTTGGCTCTGGCCAACTGTACGGTCTATAATGCTTACTACGGTGCATATGGCGTGCACAGTGCACAATCTATCGCGCCACAGCATGTCACACTGAGCTACGACATAGACAGAATGCTCAACTACTATGACTACTAACAGTCCTTACTAGATCGGTAAGTTATGGTGGTCTCAGCTGTCGCGCTGTCACGTGTTTCATGACTTTAAAGGCTGTTACGCAATGTGGGAAAATAGTATCGAATTTCAAAACGAGCTGCTCCCCTGCGTTGTTTAAGAAATTAGTTTTTGAAAATGGAGTAGTATTACTCCCTACCGTAGCTGCCGCAAACCATTTCACTCCGACCTGAGCAAATACGGCATATGTAGCAGTATGAAAAAACCTATCAGAAGTTTTACCATCGATCGTGGAAAACTTAACAAATTTTGAGATTTTTTTTTACATAGAGAATCGTGATCCAAACGTATTCCACGTGAATTGCCCCACTGAAAAATCCTTGAAATTTCTTGGACGAACTGGCTGACTCGAGTGTTTATTTCGACGTTAAAGGTCGATGCTTTCTCCACTAAATGCAGGCCTACCAATCGTAGAGTCCATCTCGAATTTTGGTCAGTCGTATTATCAATAGATATTATTTATTAATTTTTTTTTTCGGTATAATTTGGTTACCAGCATCCTTGCTCCAGATTGCAATTTTTTATTCTCTTAATGCACTCGCCAGTTCAGAACTAAAAAGGTACACCCGGTTTGTAGCCAAGACGATGCGGTCAATTCCAGTCAATTATATGCGTTGTGTGGATGACCATTGTGTATATGTAATTTGAATTTTTTTAAATTGTCTATCAACACTAATACTTTATACAACGTATTCAGTAGGTGTTTGTGTGGTCAGATGTGCGTATAGGTGTTTAGTGCAGAGCAGCATTGCTGGAACGTTTATACTCCTGTAATATACTAGGTATACTGAAATACGAATCATACTACCATTACTGCTGTCTTATACTATATGCACAACTGTGTTCACATTTGGACATGAAATTGATATACGATTTTATGTCACATGCGATTAAGCCGAACTAATCACAGAGTAATGTGGTTTATCTTGTGTGGAAACACCTTGAGACTCATTAATTTATGTTCTTATACCATCAGCATTCCTAAGGTCGTTATACTTATTATTATCGGCGATTTCAAGTGTCACGTGCGTTTTACAGACAGCGATATTTATTGCAGATATTTTCGCATGCTAATTATCAAAACGATAAGATGGATTGAGTGACAGAATTATTAATGGTGAATCTTACTGATTAAAATATTTCGAAAATTCTCATTGAAAAAATTACGAATTTATTGTTTCAAGAAATAAAGTAGAAAAATTATGAAATATTTTTATTATTAGTTAAATTTAATCGTAAATAAAAAATTTTGCGTTCACCAACGTGTAGGATCATTCGAAATAAATATATGAATTTACATCGTAACTTTTATTTCTATGTTAGATCAGATCGATATCGGACTTCATTATCTTGAATATAATCGATAAATCGAATTCTGTCAATTAAACGTTTATCCTGCATCGACAGTTGCAACTGATTTAGGTTCAATTACCTTGTGTCAAAACTTTGGGAAATTATCAGGGCTGGTCAAATTTTATAAGGCTGTACGAGATGCACTCATTTCTATTCTACACTCGATGGCGTCGAATATCGTGAAGAATCATAATGTTTGTTCTCTAGTCTTGTCCATTGTGCCTGATAACATCGTTTCCAGAATATTAAGCTTGTTCGATCGAAAATTGACTTCAAGGGCTAACGGGTGGAACGTAGTAACCTTAACTTTCACAGAACGTTCTTGCAGACCGCAAGATCGTGGCGAGAATTGCGTAAACATAAAACACGACGCCCACTTAATTTACTGCTTACGAGTAACTGCGTGAATTGCAAGCGGGTAAATACTGTTTACTACAACGTTAAAAGTACGAAAGATAATTAATCGACTAAACAACTTTCAATCAACAATAAAATTATGGCTTCCTTATACGTTGAAACGCATAAGAGCAATAAGACAAGCAAACGCATACTTCAACATCTAATAACTGCAATGAGTTTATTAAAAAATTGTGGCGTATCTTACGCATAGTAATAAACTTTAGTAATAGATGGATATTATTTTGCGAATCTCGTAAACTAATAATTGGGATCTGACTGATTATATATATATATACTGTAGTATATTACAATATTATGTAGACTATAGCAGAGGAAGGTTACCTATAGGCGTATGCATAGGTATATACATATAATTATTATTAAATATTGACTAACAATTATAATATTTATTTATTATGTAAGAATTTAGTAATTTCTCCATACTGAATGATTGAATCAAACTTATTTAAAATTATTCATAATAATGCATATTTTGTCAACTTTGAACTTTCTTGCAGCACTATTGAAATTTAATGTCTCGTTGGCGTCATTCCCTAGTCAGGTTCAGTTAGGATTAAACCGGAGAAAAATTTGAGTTGATAGTTAAAAAAGACGTCAGCTATTGTAATTATGATATATTACTGCTCAGGGAATTCAGTCCAATTAAAAATGAAAATATTCGCACAAATGGCGAAGTAAAAAATAAAGAATTATCATTAACAATTCACCGATTGAAATACAATGTGAAATGATAAAATTTTCTTGCTTAAATAATTATTCCGTATATTTGCCATCTACAAGTTGCGACATTCATATTGATTAGCTTTCAATTTCCATATTACTTAGCAAATTAAAGGTTAAAGTTCACGAAATAGTACGATGGCACTCTTTTACTTTAAGCGAAACTGATAAATGCCAAATAAATGAAGCAAGACCTTATCACCCTAATTTCAAAGAGGCACATACAGACCCAACCTGACTTACATATTTAAATCTTATTTTTACTTCTCCAATTGATTTCATTTCCCAAACAGTTATAAAACGTATCCGCCTATGTCAGTAGTAACAGCGAAAGAATAATTAGGTGCTAACGAGCTCTGTTGTAAAGACCGAAGCTGTTAAGTGAGCCATAAGCACTTTCGGACAAATTCAAGCTTAAAATAATTTCGACGCCGAATCATTTAAGTGTGGGAATGACAGTTTCAAAAATCTTCATAGCATTAAAAAAAAACTTTTCGTACTTTTAGTTTTCGTAAAAGTACAAGATTTTTTGTTTCATTCTTCGCTCGTTCGGTGACCTCGTTACGTCATTATTGTTACGACTAAAGATATGAGACTTCGTGATACAGTGATCCGATGATCTCTTAGGCAATTAAAAAGGAAGTAGTAAAGAAGATCAGGAGATGTGTGCTTGATAGGAGGATATGAAGATAAAAAAATTGGTATACGTAACATATATATATACTATATACATCAGATTCGATTGGCATTGCTTTGATGTACAGTTACACAACCAGTTAGAGCCATAATGGAAACAAGCGTTACGGCAATGTAAGAGCAATAGTCGAGATGAAGTTATGTCGTAGTATCGCATGCAGCATCCATTTATATATAAATATATGGTAAAGAAGGAAACTAGGGCATTGCAGAAATAATTAACCATCGATCTAATGACTACTATAACGACGGTACGAATGCAACAAAGTATGTACCGAGGAGAATTTCTACTCTTCGTTTTCGGATGGTAGAATTATTTTTAATCCATGATAATTAATACCGTATTTTTTATTGAGATTATACTGGATATAGCGTGAGTCGCGTGATTGGTTCAGTGAAGAAAATTGGAACGAAAGGTACCACGGAAGGTAATTTTTTTTGTTCAAATTCGAATTTTCACTTATTTTTTTTTTCTTTCTTTTACTACTGTATCTAACTTGGAACGGCGTACTGATTGTGATTGTGCAGATTTATCTTGTTTTCCAATCGTTGAGCATTTTGCTCTTACGGAAATATATTACTAAACTGTTAGAAAGTAATCGAAAAGTTATTGCATTTCAACTGGTTTCAATAATAATTATTCGATCTGAAATTTTTTTTTCTGTAACGATTAATACGAGTGATGAAGTTGAAGATAATTCCGTCAGAAGAATTACAAAAATATATCACGACTGTCCCTAATCACCTTTTATTTTTACCAATTAATTTTATGGGCTATCCCATCTTGTCCCGGGGGATCCTCTTGCCCCTTATTCCCCTAACGCAAGCGTATGGTTTAACAAGTTAACAAATGCCTACTTAAGAAAGTTACGCATTTTTAATTATTACTGCGCTACTGCATTGTTTGTATTTTGCATCGATAATCGCACGTGAACAAAAATTGAATTGTGGGCTTGAATTGATTGGACTTTATTATTTTTGCAACTTCTGTGCATGATAAGAAAATATATATGTATATATGAAATTCATTTTGTCAGCGATTTGGATAAGATATCTAATGTCGACACGCTTACTATAATTCACGAACACGGATATTAAATAGTGTGTTTTGAGAAATTCGAGTACGACCAGAACCCTTGGGGTCAAATGGGGTCAGCTTCGAAATTGCTTGTTAGATATGGGTTAGAGTACAAACGCCTAAAAGCTTCCCTTGATCTGCATAAATTCGAGTAGTATAATATTTCTTATATCACATGACTGTAAACTGCGATAGTAGATCGAGCCTCAGTTCCCACACATGTTCGGGATATACATATGCATATGTGAAATATGAGAAAAACGCTGATTCGAATCTCCCGTTGACAACTTGTTAATCAAATACATAGTTAAAGATACCTAAATAATCAACAAAATAATGACTTTTGTGTTGAATCTCCAATATATCAGCCTATATTTACATAAATATTAATACTTATGTTGCGTCACGTTGACACAATTGTTATTTTCTTGATTGATACGTTATTACTTATATTATAAATAATATCCATGTAAATTTAATTGTACGTGAAATATTTGACATAATTATCCTGTGGAATGATTTCTGCATTTAAGTTGAATGCCAACGGGGTAACGTGTGATATTATTTTCTAGCAAATAACCTCGATGAACTTTAATACGATTGTTTAATCTTGATAAAAATAACGAAGCACTACCCGTACAATTCCAAGGTTCATTTGTAGGCATGTCACATTGTGAACGCATTAATCGAAACACGTAGTACGAAAGGAATTGTTTTATCCAGCTGCGTACAATTAACCTACCGACTCAGCAGTTCAGCGATATGTTTGCAAAATATAAAAACGATGTTGTCCATTCCAAGGATCTTTATCGCATATTCGCCACATGAAACTTGGATGCTACGTTGTTGTAACCTTATATGTCGTTCAATAACCCTTTGGGAATATGAATATGAAGTGAAACCCGTTAACGCGACAGAGCAGCGGAAAGTACGAATTTTTGTATACGACAGAAATCAATATTTATCAGAAATAATAAATAAATTATTTTTTGACAAAAATTTTGTTATCAGTCTCATGTAAAATTCAATGGGGAAAATCTAGGTTTTTTTTTCCCCTACTTTAATTGGTTCGATCCTTGCGAAATCCGAACGCTCTAATTTGGGATTGTGCAAAAGTTCCGCTATCAAAAATGGATAACGTTAGTGGCTTCTTTTTTTCTCAGACTTTTAACGAACCGGTCAGTCAGTCACTGACCCGTAACAATTATCGAAGCACTGGGGGAGGACCTACGTATTGTATTACAAGAGGGGCAGGCAGATTGACGGAAATGAAATTAAGCTGCGTGATCCGGTGGGGTAGGACCACTTTCTTCTCAAAGTGATCATTGAAATTTCAACGTCAGCGGAGACGCGTTGAAGCAGAAGAATTAAATTTGACTGTAGGTTAAAGAGAGTCGGTTCTGACGTTGACACGTAAATTATATGATTTTTAAGTAAATAGATATTCGTTGAGCGAATTTCAAAAATATTTTTTATATTAAAATTTAATATATAAATATTTCTTTTGTACCCATCGTTGGAGGCTGATGACTAGAGATCTCGTGGTTGCTATTTATCTCAAAATATAGCTGGCCACTGGGTATAGTTCGCAATCAAACTGGTCCGCAATGTCTTAAGAAATGATTTTAGTGAATGGACACCCGTGTTAAAATCACTATGTATAGATATAATTTTGACCGAATACATATATGTATACTAGGAGCGGTTTGTTCACTGGTGGATTCATCCTGCATGCAATATGTTTATTAGAAAATTTTTAATATTTTTTATCGATTAAATATCTTTTTTTTTTATCGATATCTTGATTTGTAATTGCGCAATGCACTTACAGCAGTTACAGCGCAACCGCGGAGTTACATCGACGAAACTCTCAGTTGTTATTGTAATGGCGATTGCAAATGTCATTGATGGTATAATAATACGCTCAATTAAGACTAAATGCCAGAAAAATTGCCACCGCGACGTTTCTAAGTCCTTGGCGAATTACAAGCGGTGAAACCGAATTCTAGGATTTCCTTATTTCTTGCAAAGGTACCGTTAAGAGAACTACGTTTATTTGTACTTAACCTAAATTTGTGTCCGTGTGCTTTTTTTTGTAATTTCTATATTTTTCATTGATCCACTTACGTAGCAGCATATCAATCAATACGTAGCGATAAGAAAACATAAAATGAGTCTAAAATCGAAATGAATATGAAAGTGAAAATTGGCAACATAAAATTTTTCAGCTAAACTTTCAAGTGAAACGAAAAGCAAAATTATATTTTCGAAAATAATCCATGCATCGAGTACATTTATTGAAAATCTATTGAATGATTGTAAAAAGCAAGGTCTTGAAGGTTTCATGATTTTTTTTTCGAATCTATAAAGATTTTTCACCACAAACAAAGGGAATCTCCGTATTATAATATTTATAACACGCACTTGTATCTCTGAGTAAAAAAGGATTGAAAGAATTTTGTATACAGTTTCCACTTTTTTTCTTCATTTTGCATCGATAGATTTAAAATACTATTTCACGCTGTCAAGACAAGCTGTGAATACGTAAAGTAGCGAAATTCAAAGCGCAGGCAAACTCTGCCAAGAAATCCATTTGACTCTGTTGCCTAACCGGCGAAGCTCTGCGAGTAGACTGGAGCGCGATTTTAATGTTGGCGAGCCTGTTATTCGAAAAGTTATTGTTGCGTAACAAAATCATCCTCACTCTTGTGCAACGAAACAGTGCAAATTTCACGTGTTGAGGAATTGCGACGAGAATAGTATAGAAACGTATGATGATGAGATAATGGGGCAAAAAAAAGATAAGAATAAAAATGATGCAACAGTCATTGCATAAAGTGAGGCTAAATAATGAATTCAAGTACAGTCGACGTGAGAATTTTTTTGGACAAAAATTTCTCACGATTAGCACTAAAATATACTGAATCGTACAAGATTAAAATCTCGGTTGACTTCTATTTTTTTTTTCTACGAGCCTTTCTCTCGGCTGCATTAACATAGATACTTTACGTGAGGTTACTGTCAACGGGACTAATTTGGCATTAGAAGCTAGTAGAGCAAGACTGCACGTAATTTTTTTTTCCAAGCCTTTCTTGCCGGACTGGATCTCATTTCTTTACTAAGGGAACAAATGTTTTTCTTATCGTTGCTCTCAATTTGCCGCGCCTTCGTATTGTTAAGGTAACAGGTGCGTCCCGTTCCGTAACTAATTTGAGACCTTCTTCTGTCATTCTATCATCCGTGTTATTCGTGTCATTGCACTGCTTCAAATATTTGATACAAACACAAACTTATACGAATAGTCGTAGATTTTATAGATTTTTATACAGCCTTAAGTTAATAAATAATAAAATTCCTATCTATTTTTATCAGACGCTTAAGCAGATCATCGAGACTCGTTACGTCCACGTTAAAAAAAAATTGGATTCATATCGACCGAATCCTTTGTAAATAAATATTTTTCAAAATTAAAATGAATAATTTTTTCAGTTGGTTTTGCAAAAATTTACTTGGTCCAGCTTTATCGTGAAAGTAAACACTTTCGTTGCTCAAATTCATGAATTTTGTCGAATGCTTAAGTATAGATCATCGACACTCGTTTTACGTTGGCATTTACAAAAATTGGAAGCACGTCAACCAATCCTTTGTTAATGTTAGTCAAAATTAAAGTGACACATTTTTCTGATTGATTTTACAAAAATTAATTTCCTCCAGCTTTATTATAGAAGGTTATTTCCATGCTCAAGTTCAGGGTCCGTGTTGTACGGTTTTTATATCGACAGCTACGATGTCTAATGCCAATCAAACTATAGATATAGCGATTCAGTAGTGCAACAAGTAAAATGCCCGTTTGCCTTGATACAGCAAAGTGAAATAGAACCGGACTTCTCGTACCTGCATTTCGCGATACCACAGCAGCGCGCGGTAGTAGCAGGTCTGACCTGAAAGGACCCTTGACCTTGCATCGTAGATCCGTAATAATGACTATCAGAGACTTATAGGCGACAAAGTCCTTAACGTGTCGTTAAATGCTTTTCGAATTAGAAGTTACTGCGCGAAGGAAATTCGATCCGTGTAAAATGGACTTTGCTACTTCATAAATCATAGGTACCTATACCTATGTGATATATAAAACATGTAATGGTTTCTATTGTTCTTAGAACAAATACAAATTCAGTATTCGGAATTGAAACTAATAACTGGTGCAATTAGCGAATGATTATCTAGGACATTTTTCTTTTCCGCTGTTAACACATATTTATGCAATTTAATATTTACAGTCATTATCTCCATGCCAGATGGTAAATATAATTGTAACCGAAGTAATAAATATTATATTGTAGAATTGGATGATATCGTTATTGAATATACTGATTTGTTATTTAAGAAAAAAATATGCAAGGCTGCAGTATCCTTGTAGCTGGACCGAATACGTTTACTTTAATCTGCTGTAGTATTATTGGCCTTTTTTGAGATAAAATTTTTTCATAGTTTCGCTCTTATCTCTCAGGGACTCGTGTACTGTCCTAGTCAAGTTCCCTGCCAAATTACTATCTTCGACCGTGTTCTAATATTGTTGGATGGCTTAGATGAATGGTGATTTTTTTTTAAATTTCTTATCAATATTCTATTCTTAAGACCAATATTAACTTTGGGTCACCCTCGCGCTACTCTCGTGCTGGCGACTGCCAACCTAACTCTGTTTACTATATAGCGAAACAAGACCAAAGACGGTCAACACTGATGTAACGAACCTTGGTCTTTGAGCGATTGCACCGATCTAGATGCGGTTGCCTAGATTTGAATATGGTGTTGCGCTTCACTGGGTTCACTTTTCTTCAAGAATTCTCCTTCGTTTCGCGAGCTTTCGAACGGGTTTTTATACGTGAGAAAGATATAAATTGAAGCGCTCTGAGAATGGATCCCAGTGACACGGGTGAGCGTTTGTGAAATTGACATCGTTTGCGAGAAGACGAATGCAATTAGAGATTTTCTGTTGCGTCAGCACTTTTTTATCTTTCGATTCTAATTCGTATATTTAAAATGATATGTGTAGTTTTTTTAAAATTCTAATTAATCGACAATTTTATGGAAATATATAGAATGAGAATTTCATGGAAATAAATTTGAATCTATAGACTGAATCTGCAGACCTAAGTTTTGTGTAGATATTTTTATGTCCGAATCAGAATGAAGGTCAATTCACCTAGTCTGGTGCCTTTATCGAACCGTATTATACTATTACTTAGTCCTGTTTTGAGTCCATGCTTGCGCACTTTACTCGGGATTGGGCTATGCTTTTAATTGCCGTAGGAAGAGTGAATAAAGTTTAAAATATGAATAAATTTAATTCTAAAGATACTAAAACAAAATGAAAACCGACACCAACTAAATAATTGAATACTTAAGAAATTCTAGGATCTACTATGAGTCAACAAAATTTAAAAAGTTCCTTCACCAGGTATAATAATTATGATTTGCTTACCTCAATGTTCGATGATGATGATGACGATGATAGAAAAACGATTGAATATTTGAAATAGAAAGCAAAATGCAAAGCTGAAGTAAATTAACAAAATTAACACAATTTATTATATATGCAAGCAACGAAACTGAACAATTACTCTAATTGAATATCGAGCGGAGTAATAAAATGAATACTGATCAACTACTTGGATTGGAGGATCGGTTCAGAATGAGAAAGAAGTAAACAACTAGTTTGCCTGATGGGTCAGTGAGGGACAGAGAGAGAGAGAGAGAGAGAGAGAGAGAGAGAGAGAGAGAGAGAGAGAGTCTTGGAGAATTCTGTGGATGTTAGGTTAACGGGGAAGGATTTTTGGGGTAGAATTGAGGATTTTTACTATTGGTGCATTTAACGTAAAAGATCTAGAAACACAGATCATTGGCGCTGAAAAATTCGGTGGGGCACTTTGTATATAATAATATATTACGACTTTAATGAAAACTTTTCGTACAGTCTTTGCTTTTTCATTTTGAATTTAACCATATCGCGATCGATTATGCAAATACACGTATCGTACCGAAAGCACGTTAATATTGATTCAGGTCGATTATTCGATAATTCATTCGAGGACGTCGAGAGAGCGCGAAGATTTGTCTCGTCCTTCACGATTAAAAGGACCAATCGGAAATCACGTGTAAACTGCCCTTGCACTTTTTACCAAACAGCGAATTGTCATGCACGGTCGTTTATCAATATTTTCTTTATTTCGTTTCAATCGTACGAAAGTGAAATCTGCACTGCGACGAGGCGTGAATTGCAAAGACGACGCACGACGTCGTGTCACGTCTCGACGCAATACTCAGCACCGTTACGTTGGTCGAAATGCGACCTGCACTTCAATTCCTTCTAGCTATATACTGTGTATATAATTTCAAGTATTTACTTGGATCATTGGCGAACGACTCTCGTTGCTGAAAGTGAATGGCGAAAGTGGATCCACCTTGTTGGGTCCCTTCCGTTTGACCAATTTGGATGAGCGACCTTTCTTGGTATCCCGGACGTTCAGTGATCCAGGACTGAAGCGAGTCGCCGTGATTTTCAGTCCTTCACCTTGACGCTGCAATTTCCAGCTATTGGCCTTGGGCGCCTTGAGGCCAGTGACGTCGAGATTCAAATCTTGTACGATTGATCGATTTAAAAAAAGAAATTAGAATCGAGAACTGATGCAGCATGGAATGCAAATACGTGATCAATATTTTATTCGAATATTCATGCATTTCCATGGGATATATGGTAAATACCTACTTTTATTGTTTCTAAGTACGCGATTAACTAGACTTTACGTATAATTTTATATACTTGTTAATTGCTCGAAAGAATTTACAAATTAATATGTGCGTCGTTATAACGTCATTTAATATTAATTTAATTTAAAATAATTAACAGGAATATAGTAACGTTGAGATACCGATTGCTATATGTATTTGATAAAATGTTTTAGTGTGAAAAATTGAAATCCAGGGAAAGAATAACAATTAAAATTTAACAATTAAAATTTAATACCCTCATTAGCATTTCTCGGGTCAAAGTATTTATTATCTTCCAGCATTAAGCGTACTTTTAATTTCGGTTTCGTTGTTGCGAAGATACGTCTAAATTGTCTGACACCGATAACGATAACAAGAACAATAATCAAAATATTACTAGAAAATGTTATCAGTCGTCTTGACGCACGATTACTGAGCTATCGCCAAACCCCAAGTGACGATAGGCTCATACGGCGACCTCAATCGAAATGAACGTAACGTGAAAGTATTGCCGGATACTGGCTGATCCCACTTTTTGGACCCTCTGTCGTAATCTCCCGAGCATGCGTGTCACTTTCGTTACATAACTTTGAAATTAGGGATATGGGGCACACCGAGTATCTACCGATAGTATCTCCACGTTACGTACGGGGTCGCGAATGCGATTTAAAATTTTTATCATTCTGATGTCAATAGGGCACCGACAGAAGTGGCCGTAGTGGAACTACGTAAAATTATAGATATCGTACAAAAACGAATAGAATATATCAATTGTTATTAGGACTGATGTACTTACTTAGAACGTTGATACGTGACTGAGTAATATTTGCTGAAGATTAATTGTAAACGCGTATGGATTAATTAGCTTGAATAATTTGTATTAAAATTTTTTTTTATCTTTTTGAGGTCAATACCAATTTCAAAGTGAAATCATCATTTCACATTTTCATTCCTATATGCATTGTCCTATTGGTTCTGTCTGTTGGATTATCAAAATATTTCTTTGATAGACCGGAAAAAAAAATTTCAAAAATATATATACGTACAAAGAGAAGTCAGAATATTAAGTAATTTGCTTTTGGCACAATTATTTTTCGTGTATTCTTATCGTCTAAGAATTCACTCGTTATTCCACTGACAATCTGCTTCTTTGTCAAAGTCGAGCATAATAGAATTTTTTTATAAATTTCCAAGCACAAAGATTCGAGCTACGATCTTACATTGAATTTCATTCGGAAGATAAAACGTGGCCATTGTCTATTCTACGTGTGTCAACAGTTAAAAAACTATCGTGATCCTCAGTTCTCAATGGTGCTTAGCATATAACGTGTTATTGTCAGAATATTATTTTTTTTTTCAAAAATCGTCAGCCATTTATGAAAATACATATTACGCGTCTAAATCTTCGAGAGAATACATTTGAGACTTTGAACGTAAAAAAAATTTTTTTTTTTCTAACCATTACGACCATTTACAAATACGTCAGCAATATGAGCAGGATACGGAAATAGAAGGCAGTGCGTGACGTCACGCATAATATAAATTAATTCAAACACGAAATGAACGACAAACAACAGCCAACCATTAAACAAAAAATGATCTATGATTTCAGAAGTCGCAGGTAGCGAGTCGCGAGATGTGGGAAGGTCTTCGTTTCCTTCTCGTGGTGGTGGCGATCCTAGTTAACGTCGACGTGATCGATTCTCAAAAGCCACAACTCGGAGGCGCAGTGAACGTCTTCAGCCGTTACGGCTACCTGAGCATCAGCATGAGGGTGGTGCCGCGAAACGACACTGACACGTGGATCTTCAGGGAGCCGACCCTGGACGTCTTTCACAACCCGACGGCAGCGCCGCCACGGCAGCAGAGCAAGAGCGTCGTCTTCGACGGCGACTTTCATATGGAGTTCTGCGACAACATCCGGCAGCTGCTCCAAGCCTACTTCCGGGACTTTACGTTCGAGCAGCTTGAGAAACCCTGGAGAGCGTTCACCGGAAGCTGGTCCAGGTCCGCCATTGCCAGGCATCTTGGTATCAATGCGTCCTTCATCACTGGCGAACATTGTTACGTTCTTGTTCGGGTTGCTCGGTTCCGCGAGAACCAGAGGCTCAGGGAACCAGTCGAGAATCTAGTCCTCGAGGAAGCCGTCGCTCGGGAAGCCAACAACATCACCGTCGGCGACACCGTCAGCGTTATACAATTCATACGCAACTTTGGCTCGCACTACATTGCCTCTTACGTAACGGGCAACTCCTTGTACCAGGTACTCGAATTACGATAGTTTATGCCTTTTCCTTTTCGCGCTGCCTCCTTCTCACTTTGGCTCGATGCATATGAATGAATTGCGTATGAGTCACGTCGTGCCGAAAGGCTCGGTCATTCCCACCTGATGGTTTTCCATGATTTTTTATTCTGGAAACAGTAAAACACCACACTGATTACTATTGTTGTCTGGCATTTGAATTTGAGTTCGTAATTTCCTGTTAAGCTGGATTTTTTTTTTAGGTTTGAAAATTCATTCTGCGAACAGCTGTAATTGCTTTGTCAATTTTCAAACGCGCGACATTTCTTTTGCATTCGTTCAACAATATTGGTTGAGCGTTTAGTAATGGTGTCTGGATTATTGGTATTGGCAATAGTGAACAGAGGACTAATAATATTTGTCGATTCATATTGATTGTGAAAATTGTCTTACCTTGAATATCTTTTTTGTAAGGTGACCATTATCGCTGTTTCTCGTTAGACACTCTCGATGTATTTACTCGGCTGACACATTTTATTTTATTGCTGTCTCTTTTTTCGTCTGTCAGATGAAGCGATTAGCAGCTGTGTGAAACCGAGAAATATTCCGTAATTATTTTGCTTATTGTTTGACGTGGAACAGCTGACTTGCAGTTTCCGGGCTTGTGGCTGTAGTAAATGGTTGGCTTAAAGAATGTTTGGCATTCGGGACACTCGATTCGTATGACTATCGAATTTCAATAGGGGGAATTGCGAAATAAAATTGCACATTACACGTTACGCGCATTCCTTTGGAATATTTTTTTTGCCCACAATGAAAATTGATTTATCGCACTTGGACGTGTCTGTTTCTTTTGAAATTTGTTTTTGCACGCTCGGTTATTTTTATCGTTTAAGAGACAATTAAGCAAATTTTTTGCAAGTTTTTTTTTATCAGCGTTGCAAAAAATCGTATATAAACGTATGCACGTTTGGCATCATTTCTAATTTCGAAACGTGATATTCTTTGTATCTCCGTGCAAGCTATGCATTTTACGTGTCTTGGAAAGTCTTGCCGATTAAAAATTTTATTATTATTTTTGTTCCGTCATCACAATGTTCGTAATTATCAAAATGTTCACACACGTACTTACACATGATCCTAATTATCATACGAGTACACTTGGCACGAAAGTCAAGTCCCAAGATAATATTGAAGATAACGAACCTCAGTAGTGCTTTATATCTAATCTCAAAAAGTTCACGAAGTTTTATCCGATGAAGTGAACCCAAAACAGGAAGAGTATTAAGAAATAGTTTCTCCTCGTCGCAATAATTGTTAGGCTTATCGTTATCAATCGTTCTCCAAGCACTGCGCGACTATTTCGAAAATTGCAATCAAAGTGACTATCGTATCTTGAGATTTAAAGGATCTATTATTTTTACAGGTATTCGTATACACGCCACAAGTCTATACGCGTATCAAGGAGCGACTAAAGACTCGCGGAGTGGCTGAACTATCCAGTCTGGAGCTGAGCAATTATTTCTCACCGTGGTACGCGGAACACATGGGTGCCATTCAATCGGCTAGTGGAAATCGTTCGGTCGAAGCTTGGGCCATTGAGCGACTTCGCGTTCAGTATTACATTTTCACGTACGCCAGCCTTTTGAAGTTACACGGAGACGCAGCGCTGTTGCGGCAGCTGGACGCACTACTTGGTAACGAAGCTCTGCTGCAGTTACAGTTACGCACGCTGGCGCCACTCTTCAAGGATCCGAAAAGACGCGAATGGTTCCACGAGGTGATCGACAATTACGTGAAGCTGTGGGAAGTGAATATGTGATCACATTGGAAAAGTGATATGAATATTGTCACGTTGTGTTTTCAGGAGACTATAGTCGACGGTTAGGGATTCGTCGTGAACTTTGAACTCTACGAAAGGACGCTAAGTGCCGTAACGATACTAGTTTGACCGAAGAACTCGAGTTCTGTGGTAACGTTGCAATTTACGTACCTCGGTATGGCAATACTGTGCGAAAATAATTGATGAACTGCCCACTTTTCGTATCTTCCTTTATTACGAATAAAAATATTAAAATATATTAAACAGACTGATCGCGTTTTGACACGCACTGCGATGCCCGTGCGACGAGCGACCAACGTACAGAATGTAATCGCTGTTATTGTTATAACTAAGTATTTATTATATAATCGTTAATAGAAAACATTTTATACAAACATTTTAATATATCACAAGCATTATTCATGTATTTTTTATCAAACTCACGCAGTCGTACCAATCGCGCGATGCACTGGACGATATTGCGAAAATATTCCTAGGAACGGGTGAGGACGGGTGAGTGAAGGAGGAGAATACATTAAAGAGATATTATAATTGTGACGTGTTTAAATAAACGTTAAATATCAGTTCCAGGTAATCAGGATAGATTAAAGATTTTTGCAGAGTTCCATTGGTTTTCTGTTTTCTCGTGAATTAAATAATTTTTTTTTCTTTCATCAGCCTTATCAATGAGGAAAATATGCGTGCGATTGGAATACTGTCTTAAATAACAAAATATTTCCGTGTCGTCGACGATTTAAGACGGAATGAAAAACGTGTAAATAATAGTTTTGTATAACTACAAACAAATATAAATCAAATTTTGTATTCATAATCGTACTGGATTGATAAGATGAATTAAATATTTTGTTACGATTATGATCGTCAATGCTCTACGTATGACGTGGTGTTAATAATTAACAAATTATGGTTCTACTGGCATACCTTTGTGAAAATGGTTAATGAGAATTTCGTTCAATATGATTAGTAGACATAACGTGAAAAAATATGGAAAGGAAAAACGAAATGGAGAAATTTTTGTTGCCAATTTGTGCAGTTCTGACTAGGCACATGTTCGAAGTATCGAGATCACAATTCGAAGAGAATGTAAGATTGCGGAAAAACGTCTTTGATAAGAGACATGCACGGGGAGTAATGATATCTTTGCAGTATAAAAAAAAAAAACATGTGTCATACGTAGACACTTATCCTCTTCCATGCTGTACTTTTTCTGCAATCGTGGATGATCTTCATTTATCACTTTGTGATCCTGTAATTATTGTTAACTGTTCAAATAAAATATACAAAACCCTTATTATTCTCAAAGCCTATTGTCAAATTCAAATGAACTTTGTTCTTAGAAACTGTAGATATGATAGAGAAATATTTTAAAGTATTCCGAGCGTGAAGGTTAGTTTTTTTTTACGTGCCTAATCAGGGTCCCTCATTTTTTCGAGCACATAAAGCTTTACTGCTGTTAAGTGATTTTAGAAAGTTTTTATGAAACTCTGTAATTCATAGGATATATAGAACTTGGATTTTGTATGTAAATATACAATTTCTTATTTTGTCTCCAAAAGCTGAGTTACTGACGACAGTGGCAGCTGATGATGTGCAGCGCTGCTATCCCGTCGCGGAAACCGCCACGATTCTAATAAGAGATGGAACTCATTCTCGTATCTTTCATGATTAAGATTTTATTTTTCAAAGTTACCATTAATTATGAAAATATCCAAAAACCGTGTCTGAGATTTTTTTAGCATGATCCTACCTGATGAGGTAGTATGGTAAAAAATTATTAATTTCTGAAGACTACCGTCTTACTAATTATCCAATGCATTAACATGTAATAATTAAGTGAAGAAGCAGATCAATGGTATTTATATTGTAGCAAACAACTCTACTCTATAGAAAACGAAGTCAGGTTTGTCAAAATCAAATTAGCATTGATACAAGATGATACTGTTTAAGGTACAGAATCACCTTTTGATTGTAAAACGAATTTATTTAAAGAAAAAATTGTTATTGGTCTTACACGAGAAAACTCTGGCAATATATTGTTCAAGGGTTTGAGATTATTATTATTGTATAATTAATATTATTTTTGTAATGAATATTGAAGTACAAAAATGCTACTTACATCATAATACATGGGTTGTCTGCAGGATAGTCATTGGCAGCTTCAGTCCGTTTTTTTAAACGTTGATAACGTCGTACTGGCTTGTTGTTCCCGACCCATTTTTCTCCCATTAAGGATTAGCACCACTGGCGTTTCAACACGTATGGATTTGAAATTAAATGTCTGAAAAAGAAATATACAATAAAATTGGAATTCCAATTACGCAAAAAAAAAAGATTTGGAATACTATATTACAATGTAGCATTACAAAAAATGAAGTTCAAGGTACTTTGAATCTTTTTAGTTAGTCTGATAAAAATAGTTCATGAACGAACTTGACTTGTCTTGACAAATAATTTAAATTATCAATATTATAAACTTTTCATTTATATTGTTAATTTTATTGAAAAATTATGGTTTACTGACATCATCCTTGTAAGTGAAGTCGTGACACGTGAGATATGGTTCTGGAATAACAATAGAATCTCCAACTGTTGCTCCTCGACCTTTTGCCAAATTATATAAAGTAACTGCTATGCAAGTCTTATCCTTATCAACGAGGCAAAAAGTGCTAAACAGGAAAAAAAATTAAATTAATACATGAATCCAATCAATTGTACTCTTCAGCAAGGTTTCTCTAACATTTTATAAAACTTACAAAGGCACACAATCGGGATCTTGTATCCAGCAGACGACTTTGCCAAAGATAAGTTTCTCCAAATTTGCGCCAGGTACTAATTCTTTTATTGGAATTAAATTTAATTTCACAAATTTATTTCCAGACGTATAAAATCCGTCTTTATACGGTCCTAATTGTTTTTCATCCATTGTCTGAAATGAAGAAAGACAATTTAGTCATAAAAGAAATCTTTTTAATAAAATTTTGCATGAGAATATCTCTCTAATATCATGATACATTGCTGCAACGTATAAATGTATGCAGAAGGTCAATATTCAATAAATACCTGAATCATTTGATGCAGTTTTTTAGGTTTTAATCTTCCATTACTATTAACTAAACTTTTCACATCCTTCAAATACTTCAAAAGTTCATCTTTTTTATCTTTCGGTATGTTCCATGTTGGATCCAACAATGTTGCTTGTTCAAATGATTCCAATGCTAATTTATATTCCTCCTGATACTTTAATGCCTGTAATATGATTGAGCATTAGATCATTCACAAATAATTATAATAATAATAAACTGCTAACTATTATTTATTATACACAATTTTACGTGAAATATGTTCAATACTTACAATTGCTTTATTGTAAAATAAATCAGGGTTACACCTTGCAACTACGTCTTTCTCCTGTTTCAAAAATTAGAATTATGCATACTTGTAAAATTTGCATCTTCTAGTCAGCAGAATGCGCGACTTACAGCTTGAGCATAAGCAGACATACAAAGGCGTAGTGTCATAGGATTTTGTACAATAGTAAAAAAAGAAGATAAGTAGGCATTTCCAAGAATAGCCCACGAAACACCATCAGATGTATCAAGACTGACAGCTTCCTTTGCACGTTCAACACCCTGCTGTACATTTTGCACTTGTTGATCATATGTAGCAGTTGGTTCCTGCCGAAGCACCATTGATAAGTTTCGCAGAGATACTTTATTTTTACCCTGAAAATAATATTTATGTTTTCAATGATGAGTGTTGTATTTAATATTATTTTAAAGAAGTTAGGGACAACATACGTGTGGCAAAGCACCAATAAAACAATTTTTAGCTTGTTGGATGTCATCGTTTTTCCAATAACACTCTCCAAGCTCATTCCATGCATCAATTAAACTGGGCTCCAACTTTACAGCTTTACTTAAGAGTTCTTCCGCTTGAGGCACAAAACGGTCGATGACATTCAAAGTTTTTCCTTTAAGGAAATAATACTGCGCTCTACATCCATCTATTTCATATCCGTTGCATTCTTCAAATTTGATTAACGTATCTTTCATTTTCTTTTCCACATCACTACTCTTATGGACTGCGTCAGCCATTGAATGAGTTTCGAAGTAATGATCTCGAAAGAAGTAAAGAGACTGTACCTTTTCCTGAAACAAATAATCTGTATAAGTTGTAATCATGTCTATAGAACATGAGTAAAATCAATGCTCCAAAAAGTTGGAACTATTACAACCATGGTATATGTCATAAGGCTTGGATTGAAATTATAATAAAAGAGTATGTACAAGAGGAAATAATGAATAAAAATATTTAAAAAAAGATTTAATTTCTTTTTACCGTCAACGTCACGATAGGATCTTCTTTGACGACATTTGGATCTTTAGCCCCTGCAACGACTTTCTCATCTATTATTTTGGACATGTTTAACAAGTATTGTGAGTCACGTCACCGTAACCAATTTACCATAAACAAGCACATCGCGCAAAGATTACGTCGAACTTATTACAGTTTGTTGTCATTTCATAATAATATTATCTACAATGTACAAAAATATCAACGATCTCTAGTTCTAAACTGTATATTGAAAACAGTAACAAATGACACACAGAACACATCGGAGCAGATCTACGAGATTACTGACAATGTGCGATCGCCATTTTGAATTTTTGATAATACAAAACAGATGAGCTTTTTGCTCTTAAACGCTTGAAGGATAAGTAACAATTCTAAATAAACAAAATTGAAGTACTTAAAATCATATTAAAGCATTAGTAACTTATATTGATGAATTATTAATAAAGCTTGTTCTCAGTAATAATATTAACTCACATACAAGCATTTTGTCTGCAACTATCCAATAAATTGTTTATCCGTTATTAAAAACAAAGAATAATGATTTTTGTAACAGCTTAATAATAGTATCAAATTATTATATTTAAAATTTTTAATAGAAAATATAGTTTTGTTTTGAATAGGATTTCATGTTATAAATGTTTATGGACATGGGATAACAATTAAATTGACTAACTCAAAGTTGATTCTTATCACTTCAACTGGCAGTAAGACTGCTAAACGCAAGCCAGCGTACTGCTGGAGTGATAAGGGTTAAATAAAAAGTATTCAATCTTTTAAAGTTGAATGAAAAGTCAGTTGAAATTATACCTACTGTCTTCTAAAAGTGTAACAATACTGACATAAATTAAGTAAGAAATGAAGTCCACTTATTATCTAAATGTGCAATATATTTCGAAATTGTAAATATAAAGAGAGTACTTATTATCTATATTTGTTTCGGGGACAAAAATTAAAATCTATACGATTTGGCTTTAGACTCGTGTAAATTAGAGGAAGAGCAAATAATGTAAAAATACATAATTTACCGTCTAGCGTCAATACTTTACGGAAGGCATAAAACATTAAGGTTCGTAGCACATAGTCGTGCGTACTCAAAATAACACAATATTATGCACTGGAGTAACGCAATGCTAGAACGGCATACTTAATCCATTATTCATAAACTTTGGATACTTCTGTGACAAATTATGCCGTCAGGCATAAATTAATACATTAAGACAAGAAATACTAATCATAAATATAATTCATTGAATAAACATCCTGGTACTAAACCGATGGAAAATGCTTTATGACTTAGAACTTCTAATTACTTTTTCTTGCTTTTGCCTAACGTAAGAGTGTGATGCTGAGCCTGCTGAGCGACTTGAGTCTTTCTTCTATTAAACTCAAGTATGTCATCTTCCAGCTTCTTGCGACTTTCTTCCAATTTCTTTTTCTCCTCGGTATGATCTTTTTTCAGCTTATCGAATTTATTATGCAGCTAAAAAGCCGTATTTGTATTAGATTTATTGCAGGATGGGGTGAAAATTGGTAAATCTCATTTGTGATAACAGTTCCTACCTCCTTTTCAGCTTCTTTTAATTCCGCTTCCTTCTCTTTGACTCGGGCAACAAACATTTGACGCATCTCGTCCTCTTTTTGCTGAAGCTCTTGCAAATGAGTCGATCTCTTCGCCTCGCAAGTTTGTTGGAAGCTCACAGGTTTGTTCTCGCTATCTACGTCGCTAAAGCCCATCTAAATACAAATAAAATATTCAGAATCAAGTTTTTTATTAAATAGGCAAAGATAGTATCACACGACAGAGGAAATAAAAACGAGTAAAAATGATTTACCTGTTCCAGTCGCTTTTTACGATACAATTCATAATGACGGCAATGAGTTTTCTCTCGCATGTCCTCCATATTAGTTCTAATCAGCATTTCACGTAATTTTACAAAGTCACAGTGAGATTCATTTTCAACTGTAAATATAATGAATGATCGATAAAGCTTGCTTCAAGACCATGATAAACTATAATAAAGTATATTACCTTGTACAGTTCCCCACGGGTATTGACGGGAACGCATCATTTTATTTCCCACACGAACAAAATCAGTACTACCAACCACAGCAAATGGTACATGAGCATTCATTGTAGTATTCACATCAGACACATTTTCATCATCAGTTGGAAATTGATAAATATGCACTCCATTGTTTTGGAGTTCAGATATTATTTTACTCTGAAAAAATTGGAATCATGTAGTATTTATAAATAATAACTATATAAAATCAGTATACGTAAAGTATAAATATAAATGAATCAAAGATTTAGTTACTTTAAACTTTTGTAGTTCAGTCTTAGAAATGGTATCAGCCTTGGCGATTATAGGAATGATGTTGACCTTTGTATCCAATTTTTTCATACAAACCAGATCAATTGATTTTAATCTGAAAATATGCATTTTGTCTGTTAGATATGTTGTACCTACGTTGACATTCAAAAATCAACTTAATAAAATTGCTTACCCATGTCCTGTAGGGCAGATGAAGTATAAGCAGACATGAATACGACTATCATGATAAGTTGAAAGAGAGCGTTTAATTTTAAGTTCTTCTTGTAAGTAAGCTTCAAACTGTGCATCGATGTAATCGACAACAGCTTTAAAGCTATCTTCCTTATTAATTTGATCACCATATCCAACAGTATCCACGATAGTCAACTTTAGTCTAACATTACTTTCTTGAAGTTCATATGTATGAGCTTTCAGTTTCACTGAAGGTAAATTATGCGGACTTGGACTTGATTCAAAGCTTGTGTTAAACAGTGAATCCATGAGCGTTGATTTACCAAGGCCAGTTTCACCTAGAATACAAATTACATTATAATCACTATGGAATAAAAGCAACAGACAAAATAAATTCCATCATACAAACATTATATAAAGTAATAATATATCATATCATTTTCATATTTCGTACCGATACACAAGATGTTGAATACAAATCCATTTTGCACTGATTTATTAACAAGCTGATCAGGCAAACTGTCAAATCCCACATGTCCGGAAAGCTTAAGATTCCGGAGGGATGACTCCAGCTGGAAAAGAGAACGAACGATTGGAATTCCTACGGATACCATATCCGTAAATGTAACAGTAATTTTGTCCACAAAAGGGAATGTTACTCGCGACAAACTCGCTTGGAAAGAAGAGAACGAGCAAACCAACGCCCTTTAGCGTGAATGAATTTAACGCGACCGCGTTTGACATTCAAGCAATTTTATAATCACGCCCCAGACGCCCTTTCGGAATAACCTTTGCACAAAAGAAACATGGCACCGCGAACAATTTTCATGGGAATAAAAGACAGAAAACGTCACTTACCTTAGCGCGTTCGATATCCACGGCCGCCATTTCTGGTTTGGTTTGATGTATGCGCCATGCACGTCCGAGCTAGACTTTAGACGCGGTATGTCTGGACGCTTCGCCCTCGAAATGCCAAGACAAATGGAATTCCTAAGACAAAAATGTTCCGACTTTATATGGACGTTTGAGAATTTGATAAAATAATAGATTTTCTGTTATAGTTCTTGATTTCTGTGATAGTTGGTTTGTTAAGTTGGTAAACTTTCCAGAATAGCCGAAGTCCCCGGACTTTTTTGTACCGGGTGTAGGTCAGAATGATTCCCAAGTAAGAATTGATGAAAAAGATTTTCTTAATCGAATTGTATTATATTTAATGAAATTATAGCAACTATCTATATGATAATCTATTCATTAATATGCATGGGAAACGTTTATGTTCCTAGGAAGTCCCTAACGTTAAAATTTCCGACACTCCTATAATTAAATATTAGTTTTAATATCCACTAATTATAATTAGCTTTAAATTAACCCTTACTTTTTATTTACGGAAGAAGAAAATATTTCTAATTGGATTAACCTTTTCCAGTTTAATTAAAATGTACTTTTGCGTTTCGTACAAATATGTACATAATACATATTCCTATAATGCATTGCATTAAAGAAAATATTCACAAGGAATTACATTACAGTGACAACAAAGCGTTAAAAAATGACAATAAAAATAGTGGCATTACATGGAGAAAAGTCAAGTGAATCTTCCGCGATATCTTTGAAAGTAAGTGTTTGAAGTTAGATTTAAAAAAATATCTATTTTCAATGGCGTGGGAAGAGGCTATTTAAAAATCCAATATATCGGAAAATTGGTTCAATGATTTGTTCTGGTTTATTCGTAGGGCTCTGCAGCACTCGGTATAGTCAGTCCACTGGAGTCTTCTGGCGTCCAGTGTCGTCTACGCCGTCTATCGAGAGGCGCCAGTACCCGTGAGCCACCAGTCCTCGATTCGCCGGCTTTCCAGTCCTGACACGCGGCTAGGGACTTTTGGCCCGATCGACTGGCAGACTCCTCACAACAGTGTCCACTTTCTAACATGGCAGATCAATTTGTGTTGTATTATCATGTGACGGGGAAAGGCTCTCATCGATAAAGTGATTTGTGCGTGAACTTTATTGAAAGACCTCGCGGGGAAATTTAAGAATAAATCATCCTCGCGATGGCGGACTTAACGAGTCCACCGTTCAGTGACATTAAAAGGCCCGAAGAGGTGGTGGCGATGGCGATGAACGACAGCCTTAAATTTGCCGTGTTGATCGGGCTAATCGAGGTGGGACAGATGTCGAATCGCGAGGTAGTCAACACCGTTCTTCATTTGGTAAGTTTATCACGACATTTCGACGATTCGTACACGATCAGACCGGTTGACAAAATCCTAGAGCATACCGCCCGATCACTGCAAAACTCCTGTCAAGACGAGCTGTCAAACGTGTCTGACTAATGTCTGTCTCGTTACTGCAACCGGTTTCTTAAGACCTCGTGTTACACTAAAGAGTTTTTAAGGTCCACACGTGTCTTATCCGTCGTGATGTCAACGACGCACGCATCGCGAACCATCGAGCCGTGTCCTGGCGAAGCTTTCACGAGTTAACCGTGTTCCACTCCCTCTGGACACCAGTTCACCGCTCTTTTTCACTTCCACTCTAGTTGCGCAAATTCACCACCTGTCATTTTAAGAGTAATCCTCGTAACACGATTTTTCCTGCATCATGATGCACTACACCACACCTTTCCTCAATCCGCATGATTATAACGCGCCAGAAATATGCGAACGCGTTTAATGACTTTTTTTGCTGAGTGAATAAAACTTACGTTACATACATCCTTGCTTCGCTGTACGTATTCACCGGTTCGCGGTGACGTAGTTGCATAGCCATGCATTTTTCTAATCTGCCTGTTAACTTTAATTAATAATTAACGAATTTTTTTTTAGATCGTCCAAGCTTTTAAAAAGGTCGCGCAAGCTCAACGTCTGTATATAAGACGCGATCGTGCTGTCATTAGAATTTCCCTGCTCTGACAAGGTCGCGCCTGCTAGTTATTGAACGAGGCATATGTCGTGTTTCCGTGTACACGTGAGAATCGGTAATCTATCAGAGTCGACTAATTTTCTACGTCCTTCCAGATACTTGTTATCAGCTATTTCAGCACAACAAGCGATGCGAATGCTCGTTTCACATACTGCGCTAGTTTAATTCTGTTTTATTTATTTTTCTTACTTCTATTATCTAAGCTTCCAGTTCGTGATTTACACCGTTCGTTCCTCGAGCGCGTTCTCACGTTGGATTCGAAAGATCGAATTTCAACCTCAAGAAGCAAGTTTGTGCCTCGGCACTTTGTTCCACTTTGTTCACGAGAAACTCACTACGAATTATCCGCACATGGCGACGATTAATCTTATGTTAGGTTCCGACAGGTTCGCCAATACGGAATAGACTTGTTAATTATTATATACGAACTTTATGTTCTCGTGAGCAGTGTACGTACTAGGGACACTGGAAAATTCGTCACGTCATAAGTAAGAAATATTTTTATTTATTATTTTTTTACGTCTTATGCCTTACAGTATGAATAAAATTTGGCACGAAAGTCTCGGTCATTCGAGTCCGATCGACGAGTAAGTTTCGCGCCTGAAATTGCACACTGCGACTTAGAGGCATTAATGCACCTTTGAGAGTCGTGTGTATCAGGCGTTTACGCAATCGTCATGTTATGTGAAGTTGAGCTGCAATGCCAGTCGTAAAATGTTGTATAACTGATGTGAAGGCACCTTTACTCCGGTCAATTTATTTCTTGAGGGGGCTCGCACCTGAAGATTCGCACGATCCCTCACGCCTTGTAACATTTACGTCTGGGAGATTTGCAGTGATTTTGACATTTTAAAAATGGACCAAATTTATCATTTTTCATTTTTCCAAAACGCCAACGTATTAAAACCGATACCGGCTATTTTATTGCTATATCGATTACAACAGTGTCACGCTGTCGGCTGCATAAACCCATGATCGATTCATTATTTTTCTACAGTCAGACTCCTATCTCGATTTATCTTTTCGTTTTAACGTCAGTCGAAACCGTTCGTGGGACTCTGAGCGGAATTCTCAATAAATCGTTAGACAATCACAGACAGCGAATGACGGGCCGCTTCAGTTTTCAGCGGTAAAGCATGATTTATGTCTCCGTGTTTCATGGCGGTTCAAAATTTTTTCAAGCTGGTACCCAAGCCACATTTTTCTTAAGTTTCGAAATATAATCGGCCGACCTTTCGGAATTGCTTGTCAGCGAGTGCTGGAAAATACAGGCGAAGGCTTAACTTGGGTATATTTCAGGTTAGCTGCTTCATTTTTACTGGTCTTCCGCTCAATCTTATTTCCTATGGACCATCAGTCATCCATATATGTATATACACAATATATAAATATATATATATATATACATGCCATAGCTTGAGTAACGTCCCGACAGTGATAGGATGAAATATTGCGATAAACAACTTCACCGCTTGAATGTCTCGCTGAATATATTTAAATAATTGTACCTTTGAATCAAGTGCTTGTCTGCCGTCCATCTTGATATTAAATAAATTCATTCCCTTTTCGATTTTAATACTTTTAATCTTCCCGTCTCCGAACGAGCACAAAGTTCAAGTCGATCGAGCGATGAATCACAGTATAAATTTTTTTTTTTTAATTTAATCATTTACAAAATTTATTCCGTACACGTCAAACCGTAATCTTCTTTGCCTCGCAAACAGCAGGAACGATCATGGCTCCTTATGCAAGTAGTACTTTTCTCCTGATAGTCGAACACGGCAGATCGATCGAATGGCTGATAACAATTTTCCGTATCGGAGTTATCGATTACAACATGCTATTAGCGAGCTGGTCATATCTTCCATAAAAATAGTCCAAATTGTTTCCCGCCTCAAAATTGAGCTTCGATCCTTCCCCGTTATGGAACGTGTATTGAAATATTTTTTTTTGTTTAATTCATCCCAAAATCTGTTCATAGTCGGATAACACAGCATGCGCCAATATTCGTTATCTGATATGCTCCTGTAAACTTCGCAGTGCATTAATGGAATTTGAAAAATGCCGATTCGGTGTATTAATAATTTTCCAGCCTCGTCGGATTTAAATCGCGCGGTAAAACTACAGATTAATATGGCGAAAGCCAGACTCCCCTCTTTTCTTTCTCTTAACGGATTATCAACAGTAACTTACCGCTTTGCATCTTTATTAGTTGAATCTATTTCTGTACGAAATTACATGTCACTGGCATTCGTACTGATCCTTTCACCTGTCCTTCATTGTCTCATTTTACTTTCGTTGTTGTTTCTAACAAAGCACACTTTAGCCACATCTGTTACGCTTTCCTGCTGTTCACTTTATGCATGAAATTTTCCATAGGATATAGGTACTTGCTATACGTCACTATACCATATAGATATACAGTGTGCTTGTGAAAATATTGAGTCACGTATTACATGCGAGGAAAACGTTATCAGTATCACAATATAATTTGTATCGTTGTTTAATTTACCAGCAAATGAATGAATTCGCAGAATCTTGCTGTTTTCAAAACTTACTGTACGTACAGAAATAGAAAAGAGGATATAGGTACGTTGTTTATTGATTATGGGATCTTTTATTATTCTTTATTTCAATGCGGTTTATCGTCCACGTAAATTCTTATGTATTGTGCGAATCCATGTCGGCGGGTCGACTTGCAAGGAACATCACTTTAGTGTCCCCCTCTGGTTTTAATGAAACTCAACTATGTTGTAGCGCTTGAGAAACTAAGAGACACGTATTTTTCTTTTTTTATCGGCGGAGAAACGGTTTTTGGGGGTGAAATCAACCCTTAAAGTTCGGCATGTCGAGGGGTGATAATGCAGTTTCACCTGGAAGGAGTCGGCTGATTTCAATGAAATAAAAACTAAAATGTTTCTCATCGCGAGTAATGAAAATTACACCTAGACATTAAAAAGAAATTGTCTCTTGTGGGGGTGAACCACCCCTCGATTATTCTTTTTTTCACCCTGAAAAAGTTACAAATTTAATTTAATGAAACACGTACCAATTGAAAGGGGAAGTAAAATTGCAGTTGACATGTTTTTGCTCTTTTGCGGGAAAACACGTTTAAGGGGGTAAACAACCCCCTGCACATCGATACATGAACTTCCATATAGGATGATTTCTCGTACAATTTGAAATTGTAAATTAATTAAAAATATTCTCGTTAGTGAAAGTCAATAAATAGTAAGTAAAAATTAACGTATCACCCGTAATTAAGGGATGACACTAAAGTGATGTTCCTTGCTAGTTCAGAATTTGCGGCAAAGAATCAATTTAAAGGTGAAAGGGTGCGTAACGTAATTTTTCACTAAATCAAAAATCTTCGGGATCTATACCTTTGTAATATGCTTTGGTTAATGAGGATCCTTTGTTACCCGAATGAGAAAAGGTTTTACTCGTTTCGCGTGGAAAACCAATGATTTCGAGTGCGCCCATTAACCGGATCCTTTATTTCGTGATAACAGCTATGGTACTATCTGCAAATAATATAGTAACATAGGGAACATGTATTTTGCCTTTCTTTGTGTCAACTAATTAACGGAAACGTACGATGAGATTGCGAAGAAAGCAGAAAGTTGAATAAGGATGTCAAGTGTTGAAATTCACATTTATAACCTCAATGCCCATATCAACTCGTGTCTGCTTTGTGTATAAAAAAAACTCTCAACAAATTGTGACCTATTCCGTGAGCCTGCCCGTAAGAATGTTGAAAGATAAAATGAAAGAGGAAAAATTATGATATCTACATGACGTAAGATTTCAGATTAAATATTACCATATTTTATGTTCCAATTTTTCTCCGCTATTCCACGCGTGAGAGCGGAATAGCATTCCCAATTAAAAAAGTTTCGTCAATATCTTATTTCAAGTTTTACAAAAATTTATTCGACCATTCATTATCGATGGCTGCGAGATGATTCGAAGAAACGTTACAAACAAATTCAATATCTTTTCACGTATGGCGGATTACAAGACAATGATAACAAAACGTTATATTCAGTTTCCAGACTGACAAAATATGCTTTGTTTAATATTATTTCCCGACACGCTGGCATGTTTGTTTTTATGCTACCTCGTTTCCACATGTCTACCTAAACTGCGTGTCAACACACACGTGTTGGTATTAATCGATAAGCGATGATCAAATGCATCGAACGTAACCTCAAATTATTACGTATTGTAACAACGCACTATAGGTTTGGTACGTTAAGTATACAATTACCCGATTATAATTATACGATTACTCTGACGCAGATATGCGAACGGATTACGCATTGTCTGTAATACGTCAGTTTCCATTGTGAGAGCACGTGGTGCTGTACCTGTCAATTCTAATATGTTTGTTACTCATTTGCTGTCTATCATCCTATTCTCTGACTGAACACACATTCTGCCACACAGCTTTCAATGGATGCTCCATATTTACACGTGAACCACGTTCGAGCCGTCATTTCATTTTGGAGCCTTGATCGACAGGGGTGCGGAGAATAGCTCACCCTTCAAAGGGACCCACCATCAACTTTCGCTGCGACTCAAAGTGTCGAGTGTGTCTTCTTGTATATAACTGAATTTGTGTGTGTGTGTGTGTACACGTATGGCTGACAATAGTCTAGCATATATATACGTGTATGTATATGTATATACATATATATTGTATACTCTTGCTAAATAAATGACGTAACTTGAAATTGCAATATTTTTGATGTCTGAGTGCTCCGTACTAAAAGAGACAGGAGTTTTATCAAGTATATATGTATAGTCGTTCGTATGATAATAAGTGGAGTAGTCGTGTATGACAGTCTGTATCGTTCGTAAAAGATATTGCCAAAAGGAACAGAATTATTTGTGAGTTGTCAGAACGAGAGTGAGTTTTTGCAATGTTAGAACTGCTCGAGACTAGCGCGAAAATATAGACTGTTTGCACTAATTGTAAGAGTCATTGTATCGTTCGTTCGCGTAACTTCGGTTGTGGTAAAAATTATATTCGATCGTTTAAAATGCACGTAACACCTAACCTAATCTTACGCGAACATAATATACGCGAATCTATAACGTGCTAATTTATGGTCAAATTAAGTCCGCGCAGTCTGCTAATTTATACAGTATTTGCATGAAATTTCGGTATACGTTACTGGTTTAAATGGTGGCGGTGCACCTGTAAAATACTATATGTGCGAATTCACGCATGAAGCGAGTCATTTGATAGGGTGAAACAAAAACAAGGTGAAACGATTGCTAAATAAATAATTTGTTCAAATATAATTTGGCAAACAAATATTCCGTCTATCTGGACGAGGTAAATGTATGTGAATTTTTGATTGATCGACTCGTTAAATCAATGATCGAATATGAACTCTATATGAAAAAAAAGTCTTGGGTCAGTAATATTAGAAAAAAAAATATTTCTTTGTTATCGTCAGAACAAAAATTTAACTGGCTAATCGTATATTCCATTTGATAACGAAATCTGCCAGTTCGCACTTTGCAAGTTCTGGGTATATAGAATGCAGCTGTAATATCGTTGCAATTTCAGACTTTGACTTACTCAAATCAACTTAATACTTTAAGTGATTAAACGACCGCAACGTAGCGAAATGCAGAATGCATTTTAGGTTGTTGTTTTGCACGAAGCAACAGTCGCATAACTTGGCGTTAACTCGATCAATTCATTGCTTTGCGGTAACAGGTTGGATGGGTACTGCTAAAACTCTGAATTTGCATCTGACAACGTATATCGCAATTGTAATCGCGAAATATAGATATACAGACGTATAGATAATGTATAAATACAACGCAGCCACGTGGGAGTATGTGCCGTGGGGTGGGGGGGTTGCAAAAATTATTCTGTAATGTAAAAGTAATTTAAAAAATTTAATATCGGCGAAATATTAAATTAAATTACCGGATAATTTTATTTCACCTCGTTGAATACACGGGATTGCGAAAAAGCTGTAGGTACCAATTGTGCAAAAATTTTTTCAAATTATACATTCACTCGCAAATTTTTAATGGCCCGATGTTCGTTGACGTAGATAACATTTCCAGTCGATTCGTATAGCGTAAGAAGATACAGAAGAAAATATTTTTATTTATAAATATGAAATTAAAGATTTTTTTAATTGAACTTTTTGGTTGGTTGCTACGATTATACATACGCGAATGCAGTGGTCTGATTCTTCGCTGCAATTTAAACGTGGATAGACCTCAAGGGTGATTGGGTAGAAGATCGATTTTTTCGATGGAAAAAAAAATTGCCGATAACCGATAAATCTAGTTGCTATTTTCTACCTTGATGGTCGCTACCATATTTGGCTATACTCCGTGCGATTGCATTTTCCATACTACATTCACCTATATCTGTAGTGTTATGGGATGATAGATTTTCATATATTCCTTTTGCTACACGTGCCCATTCGTGTACACAATTCATTTTCACTGTCTCGACGCAAGCAAAGTGACAGCGACTCTTTTTTATCTTCTGATGAAAATCAACCTTTTGCGTATTCTCAATGCCTTGATTGACATCTTTTTGCTTATATATTTTTTTTTTTTTCATTCGTATCTATAGACACGTTACAATTTCATTCGTATTACAGGTGCCTGTATTATGTCACTGTGTCCTTGAGCGGGATTGTCCTCTGGCAATTGAATTTTATTTGAAAGAAAATGCCCTTTTTTTTCTGACGCTGCTAAGTAGCGCATTTTTCAAAATACAGATGAAGAATACCGAGTAGAATGTAAAAAATTTTTTTTCCGAGTCCCAAGCTTATCGTCCCCAGTGAACCAGTACAGAACGTACTAAAACCTCGAAAGACCCTTGATGTCCATAATGATATCTCTACTAAGGACGTGTATTTCGTTACCAGAAAATTCAGTCGAACTTCCGACCAAGTACACGTGCGCAAACCACAGAACGGCTAATTGTTACACGTATATGAACGTGACCCATAGCAGGTATAGGCATTCCGTAACGAAGGGTAGCTCGAAGCAAAACGAACATGTGAAAGTCTCTGAAAGGAAAATTCCACTGGTAAAATGTTTATGTTCCTAATTAGAAGATTCATATTATGTAGATTGTATAATAGCTGTACGATTATCAAATATGGGTACAAACGTCTTTGATATTATTACGTAGAATTTAGTTTTTTTTTTCTCATAATAACAATAATAAGATTTGCCTTTATGATAATTTTCCTCGTTTCACCTCTTTCCACGGAAAATTTCTCTCCTCTCGTACAAGGTGATATTCAGTTTTCAGCTGTAGCATAGCTACACGTGTTTCTTTTTTTCATCAAGTTATTCTCCAGAATTATGTGTACTTTATCCCTATAATCCCGCTTTAAGCTATACGTGCGTATACTCCAGAGTAAACGCTTATGGCGTAGGAAGGTTAAGAAACGGTTGTATGAAGAAAGATTGGCGGTTACACCTTATATTTTGCAGTTCTGGCGAAATAACCTAAGGCAATATTATTCGCGATAATCCGATAGAATAATTTAATACGCTGCAAATCCAAGTGCGTTATTCCATATACTTTCTGCGGTAGTCACTTTTTAAGACACTCACAAGTTTATTGGCATTCCCACATATTCCAACGTAAAAATAACACTCTTGTAAGTGTGTAAGAAGTGACTATCATAAAAAGAATAGGGAAATAACAGAGTTGGATTTACAGTTTAGGATTGAACTTACAGTGTAGGTAGCACTGAATCGTCTACCAGTGTTCTTCTTTTTTATTAAGTTGGGATCAGTTGGTACTAAGCTTTGTAAAGGATAAGCAGCCATGTCTACCAATGTTTACTGACCTAAGGAGTCAAAATACGAGTTGAATTCTCATTATCAATTCTCTTGTTTATTATCTGTGCAAATTTTCTTATCTATCTTATCCTGATTGTCAATCTTTATGCAGACTTCTCCTTCGTTTTTTTTCCTGTAATATCGCGATAATTAGGTTTTCATGTAATTTTTGTTTTATGACCGCGGATAAAATTAAGTTATCATGATAAGCGGGCTTGTTATCGGAGGGCGTGCTTAATCGCCTTAATCTTATCGGATATCTTGTAACTTCATGCTGCGCTTTGCCAACATGGAGCTAAGAATCTATATCATGCACGGTCACATTCGACGCTACGCAGCTCTGCCGGATTGAGATGCTTTGTAGATAATGTTATATTAATTTTTCTTTTTGAGGCAATTTCGCATTTAGATGCATAGTGAAAGCAGTTATATGTATATATTTCGTAAGGATTCTGTTCCGAGGTAACCTGGCAATTATTCTTTTGGAAAAATTAATAGAAATTTTAGGATCCTCGTCATACACGAGCAGAGACATTTGCTAGGTTTATGGTGTGCTGCACTTTAATTAGATGTGCATCAGGTAAAGAAAAATATTGCTCCGCTTTACTCCGAGACGCTGTGATATTTCGTAAATGAGGTTAACTCGAAGAGTTAGTCAGTCGCTGTGTGTACCTGACTGTTATAACTCTTAGGGCATATCCGGCCTGTGTGAAAATTTCATATTTTCCGCTCGGCCACCATGTGGATTTTCATTTTGCTCCCTGTAGCCGGTATTACCAAGTGCTCGACTGTTTCTAGGTAAATGAGCCCACATGGAGAAAAGTCGATATTAGCAGCCAGTCTACCATGTTGCAGGAAGACAAGTAGGCTGGCTGGCTGGTTGGCTGGCTGGCTGGCTGGCTTTTACATGGTCGGCTATGAGTGGTGGCCAAAGCATAAGTGGAGAATTCTTGCTGACGTAGCTCGATTGTATATTTCCTGACTTCAGCTATCTTATCCACGTACAATATTGTCATATCGTACCTGGTGCATCTTGGGGATCGATGCATCCGAAAACTTAAGGTAGTTTCGATTATGTACAACGAAGGTTAATTGGCCCATATGCAGCAAGGAAATTACATACGAGACGCTCACGTATCCGTTATAGGGGAACGCTACTACCAAAGTCATATCCTTCTCCTTTCTTATTACGGCTACGTCCGAAGAAGTTTCGTCTACGAGCCGATAGATGGCAGATCGTTAGCGACGAAATAACGTCTACCTATGTATTTTTCAGCAGGTCCCACTCGTTTCCGGTTTCAGTCAGGATACAATTAATGATCCGGAAACGGAGACGTATGTCCTAGCTGGTATTTTCTCGGGGAACACGATTTCCACCTAATGTCACATACGAGATCTTGAGAAACGACGTCAGACTGGCTGTTAGGGTACCAATGGCGCGGACTTCGAACACTTTGGAAGGTGACTCTTTTCCTCGCTCAAGTCTCGGACATTAATATCCTGCCCTAAAGATGGCGGGCAAAGGACTGCTCGCTGTCAAGGAGCAAATTTTGACACTTCGTACGATGATGATCCTCTTGGTGCGAGACACTCGATCCTAAGTGTTCGTGTTTCGAACGAATTTCTGGATTATAGCGGATGAACTTGCTCGTTTATTTTATTTTTTTTCCTCTCATTCTCAAGGACGATTTACTTTTTTTTTTTCACTCGCTGTCTCTTATTTTTTTTTGCTTCTTCTCTTTGTTGTATAACCAGTAGTCAACTTGCGAACCACTTCCGCTTTTAGTCTCTCTGCGTCTCTCATAAGTCCCTAGTGTGATTTATTTTATCTGACTGATGCGAATTGTCGTTGATCACTGACAGCTGTCATCGGCCACGTGGCACCAGTAGTGAATTCTGTCGTCATCGTTCAACTGTCGAGCTGTCGACAGTTGCGCCAGTGATTTGTCAGGTTACATATGTGATTTCCTGTATCATGTTGGATGTGTACTACATGCTTTTCATAAGATGCCAGAGCGGTCTGTGTACATATGTATTCTTCTCGGAAAATGGCTATCCGTGATAGAAATACATTGGATGCATGTACCCGATAGTACATTGTAAACTACTTGGTAATCGTTTTATTCACGTGACTGTACTTCGATAGTAGTTTCGAGAACATTATTCAAGGGAAAACATAAATGCTGCATGTAAAATTCATTGGTACGGTTCTATGTACATACCTATATGTATATACATATAGAGAAACCTTATGCTTGTTCCTAATCGCTCTGTGTATTCTGGATGATCCTTAGTCGAGAGTTTATCACCTTGAGGTAGTTCAAGCTGGAAAATTTTTTAGTGCGGCATTTACCTGTTTTAATTAAATTTCAAATAATTCCAGACGAATAGTTAAAAATTTATTTACCATTTAAACACTTTGCGGGTATTCAGTTTCTTTTTGAAGTTGATACTAAGAGTTTGTTTTTTTTAATCAGAGATTCGGATTTTCTTTATTAAGCTGTGAAACTCAAGTTTTTAAGTTTTTGTATTTACTTCACTTTTTTTTTTGTACGCTCTTCATTTATTTTTACTGTAAAATAAAATTAAGCTAAATAAAGGAGGCTTATGCATCTTAGTTTAAGGTTAATGGTGATTGAAATTTTTATGAAGTTTTTAATATCATGGACGTTAAAGTATATTTACAGCTGCAATCCTGTAATTTGAATTAAATGTAAATCTGAAAAGTGCATGGACCACTGCCAATAAGATATACATATGTATAACCCTCGTGTAGAAGTCTGAAAACACAGATTTTACGGTTTATTGAAAAATTTCATTATTTACACTTTTCACGCTCATTGAGATCATATGATGTTATATATCTTCCAGGTTCCAGGAAACCATGAGATTTTTTTTTTGAATTTTGGAATTTTTTTTTCAAATCTAATTATGATTTACTTTAAATCCAATGTAGGCATAGCTATATTGTATTTGCATGTATAGTGTGCCTGATAAAGGATTTTAATGGATAAATCCGGTTCTCTTACGCGTGGAATGATTGATAACGGTTCCATGAATATTCGGAGCGATGGTCCAGTGCGCATGAAGCAACAACCTCGCAGGTATAGACTTCGTATTCCAAAGGGTTTGACTCTCTGCGTCCCTTTTGAGGCGACCGGAATTTTCCATGTCGACAAATTTATCCCATCCGCGATAACCGTGCCAAATGTACTTGCAAACGATAAAGAAATATTTCGCAATATTTGAAAAAAGCTTACCCGATGTCTCGGCGATAATTCTGTCTCTGTTGACTGCGGCGATTATTGTAAGATTCGAGTTTTAAACTCCACGATATTATTTGATTCTCGTAGTTTGCGTAAATCGCTTTTTTAAGCTTTAGTTTACTACGAAATCCGCCTCAGATGTGTTACTTAAATACTCATTCGAAATTAAAATACTTTAACGATAATTTTCATCTTATTGTCATTTCAAGAGAAAATTCGACATTTTGGAGTTAATGTTTAGGAAAGGAGTCTCATTTTTTCTTGACTGTTCAAAATCGTTGAAAAAATAAGACTTTTCACAGCTACTCTGCTATATTTTACTTTGGATTTTATTCAGGTGAAATTGCGAAAAATTATATTGCTTTAATATTTTTGAGAAAAAAAAAACCGTTCAAATTTTTCGACCAGGGATACCGTGGAAATATTCGATGAATGCCGCAGCGATTCGAAGATATAGTAATATTATTTTACAATCGTTACACGCTTTGTTACAATCCAGTCGATTCCGATATTCGTGTTATCGTTGTACCTGGAGACCATTTGTTATCGTGAAACTGTTGTGCAATCGAACAATTCACAAAGCCACCTGGGCCTATCGGTACCAGAATGAACGCTCGTTATTTAAATTTTTTTTCTATTTTTTATTCTACATTTTTTTGTTATCCATCATGCTAATTCGCGTATTGATGATCTACGAGTAAAATTTTGGACAATAGAAAAGCAATGAAATTCTTAGCATTTCACGCGTGGCTATCGTATTTATGTTATAAGATATACAAGTACATATTGGCTGGAATTTATTTTATTCTCGTTTTCTATAGTCTGTATACGAATTTAAAATATCTTTTTTTTTGACAGTTCGCCAACAATTTTACTTTTCCTTTTACTAATTACTAAAGCATTACGAAAATTGTATTGTCATTGTCGATCAATCAGATCAGTAATTTATGCACGTTCGTATTTCCATTGAGAGAAATATCTATAATCCGCTCTAATTAGGACAAGATATTTAATAGCGTCTGATGTTTCACGTTTCGCAGAAACATCCAAGACAGCTGTAAATTCGGAATTCTCATTAGACAAGCAATGCTCTATTTCATCAGCTTTAGCCTCCAGCTATAAACCTGTAAGCTGATTAAGAGATCGACATGCCGCTTATCAGTTAAACAGTGAAATTCGAATGATATTCGAATACTAAATTGCATTAATACCGTTAATAACCAGCAATGAAAATAAAAGTCCTATCGAATGTTATTATCAATCAAGTTAATTAAAAAAAAAAAAAAAAAAAAAATTAATTAAAAATTTCGATCAATCCTCCCCTAAGTAAATTCCGTCACTAATAATCGTCACAGCACACAGTATATCCGTGGTCCATTTTTTTTTGGGGTAAGAATTAAAAAAAGAAATTTCTTATCTTATTGACAAAGATCGATTAGCTTTCCTGAAATGCGTTAACTGGCAAAACAAGCTTTATGGACGAAAGCCCCAGAGCTTACCGGCAGCACTCCTTGTTTGCCGTGACGTTCGTATAGGTGCGTTCCCAAGGGTGGGTGCTATGTGGCAAATGGTAGTCATAGGCATACATATAGGTATACAGCCTGGTATAGGAGGAGGGTAGGTGGATATATCAGATATACGTCACACGTCATTCCCTTCTTCTGTATGAGGAAAGGGAGACATGTTTATATGTGCGTTGTATCGCATTACTCATGCCCCACCCACTTTTTCATCCAGATCCCTGGTGATCTTTTAAGCCGACGCAGGCGTCGATTCAAACTTGCTACACCACTGCCGTCGCTTTCGCGTATCGCATCAGACACGCGACAAGTGCTGGTGGCGTTTACGTTGTGAATGGAGCTTAAAAAGATTTTAATTAAAATTCCTGTACGCTGCTCGATATTGATCCCCCTAATTCCTCTTTCGCGAATCCCTTTTACAATTTTTCTGGATCGTCGTTCACGCTGTTATTTGTTTGTGATTAAAAAAAATTTTTTTTTTTTCCTTCGCACCTTTCAGCCGTCAATTTATCTATACGTTACTTGCCAATAATATCTTTATTTGCTAAACTCCCTGTATTGCTCTTTGGAGAAAGTTTTGTATTTGGGGGGGGGGATACTGGCGGGATTGACGTAGTCGTCATTTTAACTTGGGAAATTAGTTGATCCACATTTTTGGATGGGATGCTGTGTATGTATCGAACTTAATTTTCTTTACGTCGATGTGGCGCATGGGAGCAACGAATTTCGGTGTCACTTCTGATGGGCTCGGAGGAAATTGTATTTTATGGAAAATGTATTAAGTCAGCTGGAGCTTTTTATTTTTTATGCTATTCGGGGTGACCTGACCTGACCTAACGTAGCTTGACTCTTTAGGGAGTTGTTCGTCTCAATATAAGACAGCCAGGACTCGCGGAAATCTTTCGTTCTGATTGGTCCATACTAAATGCTTTCCATTTAAAGACTATTGCGAATTTGGACAAACGGTTTGCTGGAGGGTACCCCGCGGGATTTCCAGTCATCACTCACTTTCCGGTTTTAAGGTAATTCTGGGACACCCTGTATATTCGTAGACGAATGGCTGTCTTGAGGAAGAAGACGGGCTCATTGCCATCAGAAAGTTTTCCCCAGAATTCGTTACGTTAAACTCCGTGGTTCTTCCCTGTAGCTCCAGGGGGTTGCTGCTTTCGTTGAACTTTTTGCGTAACAAATTAGTCAACGTTTTTTCTTTTTTTTTTTTCTTTTTAACGAAGCAGGTTAACAGGACGATCCGCTTTCACAGGATTTTAACTTTTGCGACTAAGCCTCTGTAGTGTATAATGGGATGGTATAACAGTAGCCGTAAATAAGGAAAGCACATTCAGGATATGGCTACGAAAAACTTTAGTGAAAAAGCTTACCGATGCCCGCATTTAATGATTGCAATTACAATGGAGAAAATTGTCGTATAAAAGACAAAAAAAAAAGAACAATAATCAAGCGATAAAGCATTTCGCTTAAAACGGGAATGAATTTGAAAATTGCACGCTTAAGAGGAAAAGTGCGAAATCGCTTTTAGGATACGTGCAAAACATATATCTACAGTAGTAGCATCCAAGCGAATTAACGTTCCGCGCGTTACGTCTTTCTGGAAGCCCATTAACCTCATTTCCACCTTTTTCTACGTTTCCCTTCTGGTTCTTTGGTCCACATTAACCGCAGTATTTTCACTCGTGAATTAACTCGCGTTTTTCCGCCACGGCTCCATCACCGCAAGCTCTTCGATAAAGTATATGAAAAAAGATTCTGCGCGCAAATACACGAAGCCCCCACGAGGATGAATAAACTGCACGCGTGATTTCGCCACGTAACGGGGTTTGATGTCTCAAGCGCGATTAAAGAGCTCAGAGACTCCAAGAGGGGTATAAGAGTTCGATTTTCAGATGTCAACAAAGCCCCTCGGCTCAATCCGCTCAATCCGTTCAATCTTACATTGAATAAGCGTTTTAACCTCTTCAGTCGTTTTCTTTTCTTCTTATTTTCTTCCCAAGGACAAACACGTAAGACGATCCCACGTGAAACGCGCTTTCGAAAGATTTTCTGAGAGCCGTGCACACACGAGGGCTGATAAATCAGCCCCTTTCAACAGAGCCTCTATACCAACTTAGTTCAGACTGTTCCGCAGTGAAATACGGGATCGAGAAGACGCATGGTGAACATGCGAGGAAAACGGAGGGAGATGGATGAAAAGAAGAGAGAGAGAGAGAGAGAGAGAGAATTGGTAATACTGGAGAAAGAGAGAGTGTATAAGAAAACTGGTCGGGAAATGTAGAAGGACCTTGGAGTAAATAGATAGGAGGACATCCTGATATCGGAATTAATCGTGTCACGGTATCAGGGACCTGAGGTTACGCAATGGCGATCGTCAGGAATATGGGATCGCGTTAGAGGGCTATTAGTCATAGTCCTGCTGGTGGATGGTCCGATAGTAGAGGAGAGCAGAGAGCATGGGGAGAGAGCAAATGAAAGCAAATAGAGAGAGAGAGAGAGAGAGAGAAAGTGAAAGAGGGCCAGGGGAGAGAGAGAGGAAGGAAGAGCAAAGAACAGGCTATTCGAATAGAACAGGAACTTGAGTTATCCATCATGTTGAGGCTACCGTCCACTTGAATCCTTATCCAGTGGGACTTTGGTTCTACAGTAGAGCAGGCAAAGGATGATAGGGAATCCAGTCTCTTTTTTTTGAAAAAATTTTTTTCGACAATTCACGATATGATAGTCGTAACGAAGAACATTCGATTTACGTAAGAGAAAAGGCATTAGCCACTGCTCTGGTGTTATACAGTGTTATACTGGAAATATAGATATTAATGTAGATGCTTAGCGTCAGTTTTCTTTCAAACTGTATAAATCTGATAGAACGAGAGTCACTGCATAGTCATTAAATTTAACTCAGAATTCTATTTCAATGATAATTTTCACTGAAACTTGTGATTTATCTAGCTCGGAGAATCAAAGTGAAAAATATTAAATCGCAGCGTGAAAGATGTTCAGTCGCGAGAAAAGTAGAGATCAAAAATTATAAGACGAAAGTCCGAAAAAATATTTTTGAGACACGTAGGTAACTGCGAGCCAGATGGAAATTTACTATTGACCAAGTAGGTACGAGTTTCAAGCTTGGAAAATATCAAATCAATACTAAATTGATCCCAAGTAAAAATATTGTCAGTTAGCCAATGCTCGATCTATTTTATTCATTACTATTGGACAAATGTGGATTTACTATCAGCAATCCAATTTAGTCTGCTACAGGAATAATAACATAAATGAATTAGATAAATATCGAGGTGACAGTTAAAAAAAAATTACCCGCCACTATTAGCTCTAGTTTTTTAGTGTAAATTAGCCCCAATATGTAAGCATAAAAATACATATGTGCCTTGCCTATGTATGACCTAGACTTTACCAATCGTTCCATTAATATTGAGCCAAGAGTGGATATACAATTTTGACAACCAATTCTAGTCCAATGATATCGCTACTGGTCAATATTGGAAAGTTTTCACCTGGCGAATAAAAATAAAAATTCAAAGGACGATTAAGTAGGAACCGTCTGACTATACACTTGCCAGCACTACTAGGAACAGTAATTTCTACTGGTCTGACTAATTTCAGTTAATACACCTCAAACTCATTATCAGCGAAGAAAACTATAAAACTTCGTTTAACGTAAGTATCGATCGAGCTAGAAATTTTTCGTGGCAGATTTTTTTCTTCTCAAAAAATCGAACTAAAGATAGCAGAAATAATTAATGCGGAACAAAGCCAGCGAACAAAGTTTTATTCGAATTTGGCGCTTTCGAGTAAATTGACAATTCGAAGTATCTTGTGACGTGCAACGGAAGTCTCAAATTTGACGTATGGTTTCGAGATTAAAGGCCCGCCACCTGTTGGGATGCGAAATAACGCCTGTTGACGCAAACGAATTTGCGAAAGTCGTTAAAGCTTTGTAGGAACTTTGACATTCTATCCCTGTGACGTATCACTAAACGGTCACTGCTAATTAACGAAGCTGGTTCATTGTCCTGAGAAAAATCAAGAAAACTCGAGGTCCTCGACCACGAGAGTTCAACGTCGTTGCTTTACCGCTCGAACAAGCTAAAAGGACCCGAGCGGGATGAATGGCTGAATGAAATGTGGGTCAGGTTGGAAAATGGCAAATGGCAAGTCGCTATCCAGCGGGCTGAAAGCGCCTGAGAGAAAGAAACCCTTCGGATGAAAATGGATTCTCGTGTATTCACGACGCCACTTTATGGAAGGAAACAAATTGCGTGATTTAATATGTTGAGCGCGATTAAAAATTTTCTCACAAAATTTCTAAAAAAGAAAAACACTGAAAAAAGCATTCGCATTCGTATTCGTGCATTGTTCCTGTAATTGTGCTTATCCGATACTGGTTCTTCCATGGGTCTTATCTATAGATACTTAAACGATAATATTGTTCACGTAATCAAAACAGTGCATCGATGATCATATTTAGTATACGTAAAATCCGTAAATTTAATGAAAATAATAACAATAATAGCAATGATAAAGAAATATCCTTCTTCTTGCCTTTTCATTATTCCTCCTGGAAAATCCAATCGGTACCCAGATTTCTCAGTGAATTCAATAGAGCACGCTCTCCAGGAAAGGGAAGAGGCTGTCGCGCCTGACAATAGACGCAACGTTATCTCACCCCGTCGATATGTAAAACAGCAGCCTCCGTACTAACGTACTCGGAGGCCCCTTGCGAAATCCATCTGTATTCTATTTTTTTTTCTCTTATTTCTACCACGTACAACCGCAATGAGTTTACAATGTGTTTCACGGGTTTTAAATTTCCCGATGAGAATACGGTGGTGCAGAGCAGGTAGAGTATAGAGGGAAAAAAGTTTAGTATAAGAAAAATTGTTATTCCAAGTAAACCCGGAGGATCGGCCGTGCGTACTTTTATGCGTCCTTATTTTTAACAAAATAGATACGATGCATATATCAAAAGTGATAATAATCTAATGAGGATCTAAGAGATTATACGATTAGTTTTAGCGTGTTACAATTATTTTTAAGATACTATTATCACAGTACGCATAATCGATAACAGATGACAAATTGACACTATATTATCATTAAACTGTGTCAAGAGACATTCGCATCGTCACGACCAGAATTTAGCATCAAGATAGAGGCGGAAGTGAAGAAGATCCCGAAGCCGAGGTGGACGCTCCGTGGTTTCCGGTGCGGCGGATTATTTCGCATCCACATCTCGAGTTTAAGGACGGAGGAGTGTAACGTGACGTTACAAAGCTGGAAGATAGACAACCTAGGAATGACCGAAGAAGATAGGAAGTAGGAAAAGATAAGAAAATAGGACTTATCAGGTCGGAAATTGGATTCGGTGGGACAGTGGTAAGTGCTTGACTTGGCAGATCGAAGGTATCTGGTTCGATTCCCGATCGGAGCTCAAATTTTTTTTGGAAACTCCTAGCCCTCCAGCGCTACCTGGCGGCGGTCTGGAAATCAATGATGGCGGGTGATCCCAGTCATAATATATATGTATATATATTACTCAGAACTTCCGAGTGCGCGCGCGCGCGTGTATATACATATTGTATAGAATTTTCTCAATTCCCAAGAATTCTTAAAGATCCATGAGAATATTTCACCCTCCAGCATTCACGACACTAAAGTATGCGCAGCTGACAAACCAGTCCCGAACACGTCCAAGGGTGCAAGAACTCACCCTTGTGAAAGTCTCCCTCCGCGAAAATGATTATAAGCATATCACATGCACTCGCAAAAGTTTCAATACCCACAATCCTATGATTGAATCGTTATTACCATTTGCTACGACCCCTTTTATTACTTTTTACATTTGATATCTTCTCCGGGATCGTTTCGTCCCCGCGATTGAACCTTTGCATAAGTCTCTGGATACGCGCCAAGTATTGCGAAGTTAAAGCGTAAGAGTGAAACGGAAAGTGAGAGCAAGATAAGAAGAGATTGCGAGAGGGCGGGGGGAGGGATTGTTGGATAATTTTAAAAAAAAATTTGATTAATTTCAATAAATCCTCCTGCCAACGTGGAGTCAGTCCATTTTTCACTAGGAATTTATTGCACTAGCTCTCATTGTCAGTCTACACCTTCGAGCCGGTCCTTAATATGTATATTCATGCCAGCGGATATTTTAATACAAGTACACGTGTCCTGTGCAGACACACTCGAGTGTGTGAGCTAGAAAGGAATTCTTTAGCTCGAGGGTAAAAAAGCATGAAATATGCGCACAAGGCAAGTACCCACCGAGCGACGCGAGACAATGCGCGTACGGGGGATGATAACGGCGATGGTACAGCCTCTCAAAAAGCAGTCCGGTCCATGCAGTGTCGAGCAGCAAAAAGGGCTTCAAGTAAAACATGCCGTATCGGATATTCAAATATTATACAGAAATATTATAAAAAAAAAAAAGTAGAGAAAGGGGGCTAAATAGGCTTCCTCCCTCTTGACGTTCTCTATAGAAAATTTCTTGTAAACTTGTATATAAATCGACTACGGCTGAGGTGGTAGCGCACGTGTCAGCCAACCTGACGGCCACTTATCTATTCAGAATGGTACGAACGCGCGTAGCCCCTGAGGTTTTTATTTTCTCATAATATCGAAATAATGTAACAGTCTGGATGCTTTCGACAGGAGCAAATTTTCGCGTTTATATAGTCACAGTATATGTGGTGTTAGGCGGCGGTACATAAGGGTAGATTATAGACATACAAAGGCGTATTATGGCTTTCGGAAAGAGCTGCGGCGACTATATCGGGCACGATATGTGACTTGGGTAGAATACAGCTTGAATATATTTTTACGAAGACATTTTGTTTCTTGAGATTCCTTTGATATTGAATTTCTACGAATTCTTCTTTTTTTTCTTCTTCTCTTCTTTTTTACTTGTATCCACTTGCCGTGAACTCTACGTTTCTCGACGGTCCTCGATTGATTTAACGGATCCCCGTGTTTTCGTAAAAGAATCGACTCCTCCTGTCGCTCCAGCTAGCGTCAACTTCAATACTCTCGGAAGCCTTGTCGGGGAGGGTGGCTGATCGACATGTTCCCTGGCGGTTTGGCCAAGAGTCTTGAAACGACCCTTGAGACTGTCAAGTGGGTACCTATAGGGATGTGGGTTATCACGATGTTGCTAGCGAGGATAATGGCGACTCGCGAACGCTTAAGTGTCGCTTAATCGTCGTGAGGATAACGGGTGAAAAATAAGTACACTGCAAATCCAAGTGTTTTGCTTTAACACAAGTGTTGAAAACTGCTGTCATTGTTTACACGCTTATCAACGGCTAATGCAGTAGATAAAAGTCAGTATTCACGATTCAAGTACAGATCTGTCTCATAGGCTGCATTTGTGCTAGATCGTGATCTATGGATCTTAAATAGACCAATGGTGGATAAACTTTTTTTTTTTAACGCGGATAATATTTAACGTGCTTTGAAACTTTTTCAAAAGTCATCACGACAATTTAAATACTATATTTTATATTAATATATTTCATTTTATACATATTAAGAGTGTACATGGAAAAATCGTTAATTACACGTAATTCAGGTATTCGTCGGTTGGTGTTCAGTGTCAAGGCTGCGTTTGACGTAACACGAGGGTCATAGCGAAATTGAAAAAAAAAAAAAAAGGAACACAAGCACGAAATATGAGGTCGCGAAAAAAACATGCGTCGTGCATTTTTGTTATTTTCAATCTGCAATGGCGGCTTTCGCACATGGATGTACGTAGATGAATGTGTATAGTGGAATCGATATATATATATGTATACATATATATAATATACAGTAGATAGATACAGTAGATACCTGGTTTGATTCGGCCGAGCTTGTTTTCAATAGGAGGTCGGAACAGTCTCGTATAAAGTCGGTTTTTATTTCACTACTGGTACAGAGGTGAACGAGGTTCGCTTATAAAATAATAATGCCAGAACCTTTTTATGTTATCCCTTAGCCTGTACCGTAAAGTAGGAGAAACATGTTTACGGTCGGATTCTTACATGACTCCTTGGAAACGATTCCTCAAGTTCCCTAGAATATCTGATTTGCTTTTTTTTTTTTTGAAAAATGAAGTTTCCCAATTTTTTCATATTTTTCGCTATCATTTAATCCTTGCCCTCTTGAACCTTCAGTTTCTCAAATCTCGCGCAGGTTTTCCGAGCTCTTTGTATTCCCGAAGGCCACGGGAGGACGTCTACTAGCCCGCTGTACCTCCTTTTGACAAATTCCCGTTAGAGACGTCTCTAACGCGAGGGTCGACAATTCCGGATTCCGCCCGGAGGATTCCGCTTGTCCTTGTAAGAAGCTTAGACCGTATTATTTGCGATATATTAGTTGCTCCGACGTTGTAGGTTGGGACCCGTTCTGACGTAGATACGCTTTTGGAGATTAGGTATTACTTTGCTTTACGAAACTGGACTGACGACCGATAAGAATACTGGACATTGATAAGCCTCATAATTAACGAGGATTCTGGTTATCATTGAAACTGTACGATCCGAATTGACTTTAGATATACGGAATTCGTCAATTTCACGGATTTCATATTTCATGTTTAACACTTAAACTTTTCACACTGGTGCGAATTGCGAATTTTCACCACCCAGTGTGAAATTGAAAGGCGCGCGACCGAGTCGTAGAATCTAAGAGTCGAAGTTATAGAAATCAAAAAAAAAAATTTTGTTGTTGTTTATCTTGACTTTGATAATCAATGTTCGTAAATCTAATGTTAAGTACTTATCTCAGTGTCTATTTATTTTTATATTACAGTTGAACATAATTCGAAACTCGAAAAAGTATCTATTGGTTGCAAATATCTATCTATCTTGCACGTTGCTCCAGTTTCCTGGTAACATCCGTCATAGATTCTCCTCAGGGGATACATCAACTTCCGGTTATTTATCAAGATCGATAAATCCGATAAAATCGATGACGTTTTATCCTGATCGAAGAATTTCCTAGTGCACCTACTAGTTAAATAATGAATTAGTCTCAATGAAGGAAGCACAACCTCGCAGGCCGGTTCACTTAACGTTATCGTTTTCCGGTTTCAAGATGGTCCCTAAGTAGTGGTTTTGAAAATTGTGAAATAATTATAATTTTCTGTAGCTAATTCCGTCTTAATTTCAGTCCAGGTAGGAAACGAGACTGCCGCCATTTTTCTGACCTTTTTGGATAACCCGGTAAAGAAATCGAGTGGCTGCCAGTTATGTGCACTTTCTCTCTACAGCAACTCGCCTAACCTAAACCCTGTAACGTTGTGCTTATCTGGTGCGACTGTCGCCCTCTCGCTGTAGACCAAGCAACGATAATTTTAGGTCACGAACGACTAAAGACACGGGACTCGTGCACCGTTATAACGTGTTACTTACGTGATACCGAGGAAACGACCCTTTTGACTTTTCTTTATTTTTTTTTTTCCTTCTATTTACTAACCTGCACTTTTTCCTACCATCCTAACCTAACCTGTTCAAGGAGGTTAGACGCTGTGCGCTTCCTCCAAGCGATAAATATTTTTGTCACTGTGATAAAAATTTAAATATTTTTTCCACTCTCCCCTGTAAACCCCCTTGGGCCTGTTGTCACATCTTCCCTGTACAGTTTAAGAACTTTTCAACCCTTTACGCTTGTTCGTTAGCAGCGTTGGATAAATTAACTTCAGCCTAACAACTGCGGGCTTTTTCAAAAGTTGAAAATTTTCGCGAAATCACCCCCGGCCATTGCTTTTGACAAGTTTTTCCTCGGCGTAATCGGCGAAGGTGAAAATTTTGAAAATCGGAAATTCAAGCGTTCCAAGAGAAATGGACGTGGCTGTCGTTTAATTATAACGGCTACTAGGGAGGGTCGTTAACGAAAACTTTTTTTTCGCACTTTGTTATTAGTTTCCATAGAACGCACGAAGCATATGAATTTTGTTGCAATTTACTTCTTTCTATATTTTATGTGGGACAATCGTCTAAGGCAGTTTTGTAAATATTCTTTTTGTTAACTTATAGTTCTAAGAGAGTGCGCGAAACTTTGTTAGGTCGTTTTAGCCGCTATGACGCGCTTTTATCCTTGATGACTTTTCCACGTGGCTTTTCTGTACATTAAATATTAAATAAGATAAGGCCGTGTAAGGAAATGCGGCATTATATTTTCTTCGTTCTTTCGTCACGTTCTTTAATGCAATTTTAAATTTTAAAATCCTTTACGGATTCACGTTTGAAATATTGAAATTTTTGAAAAACGTAAATGTCGGATTATCAACAGTGGAAAAAGCGTTTACTGAGTTATACACGATTTTTATTTATATATTATACATTCCCACTATTTCCGTATCTACAAAAATACACGTAACACGAGTTCACGTAATACCGATAGTACATGAAATAGAAATGTAATTAAGCGAAAAGGAAAATTTTACAAAAATACAATTCACGCTCGTTAGTATGTTTTTTGTGTGCATTTTATTTGAAAATTCCAATGGTGCATTGGTGTTAGATTTCGTGAGTCTAGCTTATGCCAATAATCACGTAAACCTATTACGAAACCATATGTGAATTCAGTTTGATTACACATGAATGCAATAGCAAAATCAATTATACGTGTCCTGGCAATTAATGATTTGGCTGGAAAATTCGTATTGATTTTCTAACATATTACAAGTATTTTATTATTAAGAAATATATATATATAACATCCATATTTTAATCACACCGAAGCCAATCAATCGATTGACGACTGATCGAGAGAAACTGTCTGTATCCACATACAGCTCAGGTTTCGCTCGCTTTGATAAAGTGCATTGTAGCATGTACGTTACCACAGGTACATGTACACTAGCCACGCTCCATTTCACGTTGGGCTTTAATAAATAAACGGCACGACAGTCGATATATGGATTCCTGTGTCACTCGTGGAAATCAAGCGAGACGTCCTTTTTTTAACACGTCAGAAAACTCGCGACGTTCTATCTCCTACGTGTTACGCGTTGTGCACTGGCATTACGTGGCAGCAATGCAGTTTTCATAATGCATAAAAGTGCATAATATAATCCGTAGAAAGAAACTTCAAATAAACAGCTTTATAATCCTGCAGTCAATTAATCGATATAATTTTCGGATGTTACTTTCGTGCTTAGAGTATTTTTTCATTCTTATAGTTCATACATTCAGCTTTCACTCAAGATTGCATAATATTGTCTATGGTAACCATACATAGAAATTTTTTAAGGGGGCCAGTTACTTATGGGTGGCAGTGCTAAAGAAGTCCTTTGAATATGATATTGATGCGTTATCGATAGATGAACTATCGACGGGTCTTTGATCTCTTTGATATTAAAGATCGAATTACATTGATGATGCTGATGGATGGTCGATGAGAATGTGGAAGCGAAGATACGGCAGAACCAAGAGGGCGTTGAAGGGCATTGAGAAGGGTTGGAATTTAATTTCGCGGACAGTGAACACTTTCGTATTTTAAGTTGAAGAGAGATGGCAGCAGTGGGCAGTGACGTGTGGGGATTCTTATTCCCTGATGGGAATACGAAGTCCGTGAGCTGAATTCAGGAGGTCCTAGTCGTTCTGCATCGGTTACGAGTAAGCTTGCGGCAGTATCGTAAATTCGTGGTGTTACAGGTCCAGGGAGTATCGTGAATCCATGATGCTGGAGGATCCCAACATCCGGGATACTTTCGTAGGCAGTTTCTGGATCGAAGCCTATAGTATTACCGAGGTCGGGATGTACGAGAGGAACGGCGTGAAAGATTCTCTAGATTTAAAAAAAAAAAAAAATTGCATTGCCAACTACACTGCCAGTTCTGCATAAACTGGCAGCAGCTTTACTTTACATCAGAAGCTCGGACGAAAATTGGTATTGAATTTGCAAAAATTCTCAGCAACGACTTTAACATCGGTTTAACGCAACTCGATTGGACAAGGATGTGTCTAAGAAAATTTTACGAATTCACAAGGAATAAAACCTAGAATTTCGTAATTCTACTTCCTGTCTATTCTACTGATTTCGACGATCCACGCGATTCCATTTCCTTTGCGAGTCAGCTGATCGGATCTTTGCCACGGGGTTGATCATCCCGAAGTGCATCTTCCGGGTGGCACTTTGCCCAGGACGCAGAGAGTCTCTATTAGCGCGCAGTCAGACGTAGTGGCAATGCGGCATCCTGACCGTTTGCTCCAAACTCAGTTTAACCCACTAAACAGGAAATTCGAGTGTTCCTATTCGCGTCCTACACTCAGCCAACCCCTTCGTCCAGTGATGATCCTCCTGCCCCCTGCTATACGAATCTAACCCTAATATCCTGCGTTCAAAACGTCATATAGACATTTCAAGGTACAGCTGTACCTGCCAAGCGCAAGTCCAGGTGTAGAAACTTCGGTCGCGCGAGATACAAAAATACTAAGGGCAGACGAGATAGGGCAGAAAAGTAGAGCGAAAGTTGGCCAGACTGTTAAGGCAAGATCGTCGGGGCCTTTAATGTCGCGCTAGCCACTGTTCCTAGCAGAAAAGCGGACCAAGGGTAGACAGCAGGGGTCGGTCGATACTCGCCCCCTCGGCGACGCTAGTAGCCCATCCCCTTCGTTCCCCGACTGTCCTGCCGGCGTCCCTCGCACCCCTAGCCAGTCCTTCTCCCACGAGTACCAACCCCTATAACCGACTCGTCCACCCACGCGCTCAGATACTTTCAGTCTGGCCCACGGTAGCAGTGCTACCACGATGCTGCGCCCTTCTGCCAACACTGATAATAATTAAGGTCAAGTCAATCGGACCTTTGCTGTTTACTTATCATCCCGCGCAACCCTTATCTTTCATAGACTTACCGATTGTACATTTTTTTAATATTGTAGAGAATTTTTTTTTTCTTCGGACCGCAGGGGAAAACGTGACTGCTGGTCTCTTAATGGGATGGCGCTTTCATTCGCGATGCGGTATGATTATTCCACTAGGACTCGTCAAGCAGGAAATCTAGGAATGCATGCTTTTTTTCTTTCATGCTTTCTGGGTTAAAGCACCGTAGGCGAAATTCTTATGAACGACGCTGGATGATTGTGAGTCAGAGCAGAAGCTTCAATCTGCTTTTTTACTTTTTTGCTATCCCCGCTTTTTTTTTTTTTTTTCCTCGTCCGTCTCTCTCTCAATGTCATTAATGCTCCAGTGGTTATCGTCGAAGAGTTTCCGTCTCATTTTTAATATGTCTCCCGTGTTATTACAGATACGGGGACTTGAGCCATTCGTCAAAGACGTGGATTCGTTATTTTTTTATTTTTACAATCCTCCTCGTTAACTTCTGAATTTTATATTTTCATCCGGAAACGTCTGGCAGTTTCCTTTGCGACTGTAATTGACCCGGGACGAATCTTGAGCTTCGCCTTGTGTGCAAATAATGAGGTTCATTGCTTTCTGAGACAGATTTCGACCTCGACTTTTCCTTATCCTCTTTTTACTTTCCCTTAAGAGAAACTCCGTTTATCGGCATCTCGAGATTTATTTATTCGACGTCCTTACAGAATCGGTACCGTTTCTCAAAGGATCGTTATATCAGAATCGTAACCGAAGAAATCCTGTAGACGTCTCAGGTATATTTTTTATTTTGACAGGTTTTTTTCTTTTTTTTTTTTTTTTTTTCTTTAAGGATCGAGCGTTGGTTTGACGTCACTTTTTATTGCACACTTTTTTTTATTATGTATATGTATATCCCTTACTAAACGAGAGGATCATAAGGATCAAAGTTACTACGGTAGTTAAATTAAACTCTTCTGGACCCTTACAAAATCAATGGCACCAAACTCGTCTGTTCTCTTAATCTAACTTTTCTCAAACCAATTTCGTGAGGTCGTTACAAACCAGGTCAAATTCCTCTTAAGGAAGCTGCGATTTTTCTCGACGTAAAGACTCACAAAAGCTTTTAACCGTCTCTGCCGATCTTTCGGTTCGAGTCTCATCCGTTTGGTGCTCCGAATGAAGAATTTTTTAAAAAATTTCTCTAACGACGTATTCATTACTTTTCTCAGTAGCGTAGAGCTGATTTCTTTTTGATATTTCACTTTCTTCTTTTTCTTCTTCCTTTTTCTTTTCGGATTCACGTTAACGGAATTCCGCTGTAACGTACTTTACTGCTCGTAAGGGTAGTACGATGAAAACACATATACTTTTTTATTATCATTTCACAATAGACAATTTCATTGTAATCGTGATAAGGAAAAAAATATATATACATATTTACATATACACATACATATACAGTGACCAAAATGTCCAGAAGGACTTAGTGGTTTAATCTCACCCTTGTCCCGTGACACCAGATCTGCATAAGATCAGTCGGTTATGGTCGTAAGGGTTCAAACCAGAATTAACCTCTGCTACAAATACGAAGCCTCAAGCTGGGAGGGTAGAAGGTCTGTCGAAGCTCATTTTTGCGGCCCTTAGTGCGCATGACAGCTGCTCGAATTTCACTCAAAGGAAATTCTAAGCGGCAGGAAACGGAATTTCATCCCGGATAAAATTCTCTAGGGAAATATCATTTTGTTCTGGATGTCGCGATTTTGATAAGTCCCCGAGGCTTATCATGAATGAACCATGAATTCCTGAGTATATTGAAGAATATTCGAATATTCAAATATAGTCTGAAAGAGTAATCATGGATTCACTTGACGTTATCACGGACAAATGATAAGGATGATTTGTAATTTTGTTATTATTATTATGCTTCGTTCAAAAAAGAAGTAACACTTATTTTTTATAATTCAAGATACTTTTTTTTTTTTTCTCACGAGTTGACATCTAACGACGGGTGAAAGAGTTGGAAGATTAATAATTTTTTATTTATCAAAATATTTCAAGGGCCAGCCTCTTATGGCTTTTAATGTAAATGAGTCCCTTTGATCTGGCACTCAACTCAGGCCATGATTATAGTATATGAGTTTGTCTGGTAAATATGAGCATTTATCACTAGCGTCCTGCTGCTATTACAAAGTACACGGTTAGCACCAACCAGAAAGGTCGCACTTCTGTCAATTAATGCGCAGTTTTAATTATCTCACGTCCAAGGGAATGTGACAGAGTTTCCACGAGTTGCTTGCGTTGTAATTATAGTAGAGGCAATTTTTCATTACTTGATAATTATGAGGAACGTGTTGTTTGAATTGCCAGAAAAAAGGTAAATGCTTACGTTCGTTCGGGAAAATAATCAATGGTTGAGTCGTAAATTATTTTTTCATACGAACTTTAATAAACGCGATTACAGAATTTTTATAATTTTGTTGTTGTTGTTGTTTCTACGAGTTTGTTTCTACGATAATTCATTACTCTCAAAAGCAAATAATTCAACATTAATTTTTTTTTGTATCCACTCTTTTTTCCAAAAATTTCGATACTTTCCTGTTATTGGACAATTTAGACGTATATTTAAGTTTTGAGAAAAGACGTATCAAGCACAGTTTTTTTCAACACAACAATTGTCTACCTGTTACTTTTTCTTATCTTATGCTTATCTTTCATTTGATTAGCTTACGTTTGTCGTTATAATGATTCGTCTAACTCCTGCGACAACGCGGATATACAAAATGCATATCAAATTTTTCGAACTGTACTTGCTGTAGCTACTAACGTGCTTAAGTATTTGCTAAACGAAACAAACCAGAAAAGATCTCGAAAAAGCTTCACGTATATAAATATATATAGATAGTCGTGAAGTTAGCAGAATTAGACGTCGTAAAAGTTTAGCCGAACTCGTCAACTTATACGAAACGCGTAATTGCCCGAGAGTAAAAACTATTAGGTAAACTTAAACTAATCATTATGCCGTCGAGACGTTAGACTCGGGTACGTCTCGTGTTGAATAATAGCCGAACACTCGCAGCTTTTACGTGATACGTCAAACAAATTGTGAAATATTACATTTTCGCTCCTTAGAAGCTTTAAGATACAGCAAAAACATTCTCGAGGACCCCTAAGCGAGGACGAGCCAATTTTTCAAGCGTAAACGGAGCGACGAAGGATTTTTACATACAAACCAAGGGAACGTAAACAAAATTACGTATAAGAATAATATTTTTTATGAAAAAAAATTTTCAAAAATTACTCAAACTTAACATTCTTACTTTTTTTTGCATTTTTTTTTTTTGTTTTCAATCGACCGAACTCGAACCTACATGCAGTCTTATCTGGTATTCCTTCTGGTACTTTTTCTACGGTTATCTGACAAGAATTGAACGGTCAGACAGATCGTGAAAAAAAAAAATACTCAGCAGTTCGTTTCTATAGAACGGTGACGTTGGCTGCAGTGACGATTGACTTTTCCATTTCCTCTCACGGATAAGACACAAGTGTACCGCAGCGATAGGCGTAACGTCATCACGAGAGTGTCGCACGGGAGCGAAAGAGATAGAAGAGAGCGCGTCTGAGAGAGATACCAACAGTAGAAAGACTCTCTAGAAAAGTGGAAGAGTTTTATGTTCGTTCGATGGTTCGACGTCTTTTTTTTTTTCCTTATTCTATTTACTGCTAAGTTTACACCTACGTCATATATGCATATTCAGTACCGATACGTTACTTGAAGTTATCAGATCTGATCCGATTTTTCCTATATTTCTTTACTCTTTATCGACTGAAGCAAGTCGCGAAATTGAATACGATTTCCATAGTACACGTGTTCCATATACTCTATGCAAATATCTTTGTCCCTCACAGTATTTATACAGTAAGAGCAGCGGGCGAGACAAATGACAAGCTTGTGACAGCCATATCCCGGCAGGTTATTGCACAAAATCTGCATACTCGAATTACCCGACGGCAGGACGAGTGACGTTTCTGTGCTCTGCCTGTGATTTCATTGCGGTCGAGTGGCGAGAGTGATTATCGCGATCAATTTACGCGGAATGGTTTGCCAACCAAGTGACATATCGTTGGCACTTTAAGCCCGTTTTTGGTATTTTCAAAAAGCCACGGAAATATACATGCGTACACTATACCTATGTATGCGCCTGCGTGTGTAACTGCATTCAACGAAATTAGATAAATTTCATATTCTTTCTCCAGTATTGTTATAATAATTTCATAATGTTTTTTTTTTTTCATCTGACTTTAAGGCGGCACTCGAAATGCGCGACGAACCTACAGCGACCTTATATCCGTAACCAAGAATGTATAGTTTGGCGCGTGTCGGTTTATTGAAAAATGACGTGAAAACTTTTTCTTCGTTTTACTGTTATACAGAAGAGGGATAGGCCGAAGGCTGAAGCTGCTGTTTGGCCTTAGCATCCTAGAGGGTCTAAGGGATAGGATAGAATGGGGTAAAAGGTTTTTAAATGACGATACTCGGCATCTCTCGGTATAGATATAGATATATTAGCTATAGGGAGAGAGAGAGTTTCTGGTCGCTGCTTTCGCGCCTTCAGTCAGTCAGCTCTTACTTTCTTTCTTTCTTTCTTTCTTGCTCCTCTTTCTCTTTCTATCTATCTATCTCTTTGTCTGTCGACCGTCCCTCTTCTCGGCACAGGCTTACACTGCTTCCCACTTTATAAGTTTGTTTTCTCGAGGACACATTTCTTTTCCACGTCTGCGTTGCTGGAGCTTCCTGCTCTTTTTTTTTCTATTTCTTTTTTAATTTTTGTTTCCCCTCTCGCCGTACTTTCGTCACTTTTTTTATTCGCTTCTCCTCTATTGCTTTTCCTTCGGGACTAAATCTGCTTGGACCTCCTCACGAGATCTCATTTTTTTTCTATTCTTTTCATTAATGTGTGCCGATCAGAGTTTTCTCGTTTAAATTGCGCGGATTCGTCGAAGCGAACGAAATTTTTATTTTCCTTTAGAAGGAAACCAGAGATTTTCTACTTTTGAAGCTAAGAATTGCTGATAAGGAGAAAAGGAGGATAATGCAGAAGGAGGAATAACGTAGATTTCGAGTGATGGTCGATGGTTAAATGTCGAGGGAGGAAGTTTAGTATTGAAAAAAAATGGTTGACTTTAATTTCAGACGTTAATTACCTGCAGATTACTTTTTTCATTGGTTTGGTAAATTTCGTAAGTACCGATCAAGGCGGAGGAAATCTGAGAGAAAAATTAAAAATGAAATAAAAGCATTTCAAAAGTCCTAGGTGACTTCATTGGTATGGAATAAGGCGGAATGCAGGAAATTCAAGGAGTAAAGTTCAATTTTGTCAGGAAGGATTTACGGGTTTGAGTTAAATGTGACATTGGAGTGGTTCTCTTTTCTCTCTCTTCTCTCTTTTCTCTTTTCTCTTTTCTCTTTTCTCTCTTCTCTCTTCTCTCTTTTCTCTCTTCTCTCTTCTCTCTTGAATGCCATTCAAACGAAATGCTTCAACGTAATTGGAACATTATTCCTTGAAATTTTCTGCAGAACAGTAAAAACTTTTTCAGCTATCGAAAGTGCAAATTCGATTAAACCTGACCAGTCTGCATTCGTAATAATTGGTTTGAACTTCTCTCTCTCTCTCTCTTCCGGCCGTTTCTGAACTCTGTCAACATTTCTACAAGTTTCCGGGTTACCGCAGATGAAGTCAGGCCGGGTTCTTCATGATTTATCCCGTTTATCAAAAATCTAAGGGTTACTCGAATAAGTTCGATTCTCTCGATTTTTAATCTACAAGATCACAGGTATCGCTGGGGGTTACGTGACGTTTCGAACGAATCGCGCATTTGCCGTGTGTAATCTGCTCTAGTTAAACGTACGACGATTCCCACGGGATGAAGTCTTAGAACAATTCTAAAATCTTGTAGAACTTAATGGCTCATTTACAAGCAATTGTGTCACGTACTGCCATACATAGGTTTACCAAATGCTGTTGCACGTGCGGGATGTACATGTACAGATTACAAATGATTGCATTTAGCAATAACCCTGATGCTTTGTATTTATACTTAATTATTATGGAAAATCGATTGATTTAAATTGATAATTGTCAGCGAATTGAGTTCATCGATTTCGAAAAAAAAGTTGCAAAGAATATTTGTAATTGTTGACAAAAAAAAATGAACGCGTCATCGTGAACCTTTCTATGCGGGCACAAGTCTTATAAAAAGTTTTCAATCGCCTGAGTAAAAATATTTAACTATGGCAGATGTCTTATACCAGTCTCGATCTCTTTGATCTCGATCAAGCATTTCTTATTGCAATTGAGTATCGGTCAAGCCTGCATGAATTTTAATCTCACCGAAGTCTCCTTGCGGTCAAGATAAAATCGGTCAGCGTGGAGCGTCCGATATTTTTCAAAGATTCAAAGTCTTTGAAAATTCGTCCGACAGAAGTAGCAATATAAATTATAACGTCCAACGTAACTTGCACAAAATTCACGATTTCACGAAGCGAGACGAGACGAGGTGACGATTTCGTTTTTCCCCTATTTTCATTTTTTTCTCCCCGCACCGAGTCGGCCTTCCAAGCTGTTATCGCGCGAAGCACAGGCGCGAGTAAAAATCTCGGCTATTCAATTTATTCGCAAGATAACGCGCGACAACTGCAGTCTCCGCGCTTTAAAGTCCAGCACATATGTTTTTGCAGATTTTCGTTTTTATCCTTCTGAAAAATTTCAATCGATTCGCAGGACTTCGGGTCATTTATGCCCAAAACCGAAACGATAAAATTTCGCATATTCCACCACCACTTTTGGCTCAAAGCATAAACCAAATTTGTACCATCCAATCAGAACAAATAAAGCTTAAATGGGCACAATACGATTATAAAATTTATCATTTATCAATATATCACGCAAATAGCATCGCTGCTGTCCCAATGGCTACCTTTATTTTTCCGAGTCACAATGAACACGATTATCGAGCTCTTACGTCACGATACACAAATGAACTAGCTTCACGTATGACTGTACATGCAATACACACACGTATATATTTATACACTGAACCCAGCAATTCAGTCAGCCAGTCGGACGGACCAGAGTAATGCCGCAACTCGGAAAAATCTACGTACCTATTTCCATTGAAACTGCAGACGGCCGTCCGGCACAAGAGCACTCTTGGATCTCTATTCGTGCGTTTTACCTGCTTCACTTCTTTAACTCCCTTTTTTTTTTCCTTCTCCTCGTTTCCTTTTACCGAGCATTTTTCAGGATCCCATTGCCCGTACGACCTCAGGGATGAGGACCGTCTACAGGGTTGCCGTAACAAAGGTTATCCTAGTATGCGCTCATCAACGGAAACGACGCTGTCGACTCGTGCAAAAGCATCCCAGGTATCGAGATCGATCGGACTTCGCACTTTCTTGCCAGACAAGTAATTTCCATTGGAAACCTTGTCAAATTTGCTTATCGAATTTCTCGAGGAAATTGCGTATCATTTTATAACTTCTGCCCACGTTTCAGGGGGGGGGGGGGGGGGTGGGATTACGCCCTCCGTTGCGGATCCTCGATTCGATTTTCCCGCCGATATTACTTTTTTTTTACCGTACGTGAGTTATACGTAATCCTGTTGGCAATTACCGGAAACTAACTTTTACATCGGTTAGAGTATGCAGATTGGAAATCTCCTGTAACCGGTCTATTCGCTTTCGCCAGGTATTTCCTTCCCTGGGGATCCTTCTCTGGAATAGTCGGACATTCCACATCCGGTTGGCTGTAGCTATAGGTATTCCTTGCCACTGCCACCTGCAATTTCATTCGTTCTCATATTCCATATCCGCGCGTCGATTCTCAGCTTTATGATTATTATTGACCGTTTGAATCTTCATCTGTTATTCCCGGCAACTTTATGCTCTGTCCGAGCTCGTCTTTGAAAATTCAGTCGAGCGTCGATTGAAGCTCAGGCTCGTGGGATATAAAATCGTTTTCCTTACCTTAGGCGGGTGCGAAGCAATCAGCAATTTTCTCGTCGGTGGGTTTTGGAGTTGGACTAATTTTTTTTTTTTTTTTTTTTTTTCAGAATCATACGTGTGTCCGGTAACACCTTTTTTTTATTTTTCCATTCTAACTTCTTATCGAGTTGGTCAAATTGACCGCGGTCTCTCATAAATGTCTTTTCTTGCCGTAAAAAATAAACTCAAAAATTTCTTACAAAACATTTTTAACATACACAATTGTATATTATACATAGTTCGTACGTAAACTCTATCGATTATTAGTAATATTAATAAATAAAAATCAGCACTGTTCATCCTGATTCATTCATATTTTTTATAACTCCACAGTACTACGTATGTTTGAAAATTTAGCCGCGTACACGTAGCGGCAGAATAAAAACCCCCGAAAAAAAAAGTACAACGGAAATTCATGCGCGTCGGACACAAAGTCTAACTAGTTTGCAACGGACCAATAAATTTTCGGAAATCCCAGTCATTACGTGAAACAAGCCCGGGCGTTGGTTACGTCGGATAATTTGCCTTCTTGCTGCAGAATGGGTTTGGCTGAGGGTGGATTCGGGGGATGAGAAAGGGGTTGATACGTGAATGGGTGGTAGTTAAATCAGACGGCGAGGGGTAGATGCAGCAGGATCAGTAGTAGCTACGTATACATATACATATACATATGTACCTACTATACGTCGCGGTCAAATACCAACGTGGCTCAATGGGGGTGGGTGGGGGGGGGGGGGTTGAGTGCAGTGATCAGGGTTGCAAAAGCGAAAAGAGAAAATAGGGGTGGCTCGGCTCTTCGCGTGCATAGAGCAGTACAGTATAACTATATATAGAAGTGGTAGTAAACGAGCCAGTCGCCCAGGGTCGACTTGATCCAGAATTAATCCTGACACGATTCACGTGCAAAGACCAGAACTACGTATTTGACATTAACTCGGTTAATTTCGTGCATCAATATCGCATAGCGTATAGAACCTATGATGCAATTTACCAAAGTCCAGGAATCTACGTAATCCGGCGGCATCGAACCTGCATTGTCAAAAAATTCATAAAGCGTCGCGACTTAGTTCAGCGGTCGTTTAGTTTCTTCGTCCTACTTTGTATTTTGTCTGTATATTGTTCGAAGTGGGTACATCTAATAGGAACGGGTATGCAAATTAATTTGTATAATGGCACGTTTGTTTGGATTGTTCTGTCTGATACACGAATATGTGACGTAAGATTTTTTTTTTTTTTGAAATGAAAACTGTACCTGGAATTTTGTAAAAAATTAATGAAATATACATAATTCATTAGATTGACGTCGAAATTCTTTGTTGAGTCTGGTTGTATATATATATATTTTTTTTGGATTGATTGCACGATCGATTGCGCAAGCTTTCTTTTGTTCTATGTGTGTAGACATGTAGACGTGCGCGCGCACGAATTCACACTTGTGGTGGAAATTTGATGGGTTTGAGGAGAAGTTGGGGGGAGGGGGGTGGATGTCGCCCGGTTCCAAATTTAGGATTACGAGGGTGCCGATAATATTTGGAAAAAAATATGGAAGACAGATGCGAAGGGTGACTGAAGACTGATTGGAAAAGAAGAAAGGATGATAAGGATTGGGATTGAAACTTTTCACGTCAGTTGTGAACGGGGCTTAAGCCTTTTGAGAGTCGCGGGAGTAGAGCCTACGGTGTGCAATGGTGTCGCGTTCAATTATCTTGACCTCAGTCACTGCGACGCTGATTGCCGAGACGTTAATTAGTCTAGTATTCCTTCGACAGTTCTGCTAATTGCCTTATTGCTTATTAGCTAATTAGCAATCAGCATCCCACGATTCCCTATGGATCACAATGTATTTTCTCCTCTTCGCTGCACCGTCTTCGTTATTATTGCTTTTAGCAATCTTTTATATATTGAGAAAATTACATATTTTCTGTGTACATAAAGAAAAATAAATGCTAAGAATTTCATATTCAAAATTTGAATCGGCAACATCAGTGTCCATAAAGTAATAGAGAAAAAGTGTCTGAAACTCTATTGCGAATAACACATAAATATCTATGTCGTGTCAGACATAGTTTTCCTAGTACCTACAAATATTATCTTTTTACCAAAAATTTTGCTCAGCACTCATTTTATCGCAAAGACATACAATGTATAGCAACTAGTGTAACTATAAATTGCTCCAGATTGAATTGAACATCGGCCCGATCCAATTTTCCTACCGCGGGATGTGATTTTACACATCCTTACTACCTTTACACATCCTTAGTACCTTTGACATATAATCCAGCAACATATTTTGCATAATATATAAATATTAAAAGAAAGATTGAATATACGAAATAAAAGACGTACTGCTGCTTAAAATTTTTACACTGACAAATAGAACGTATTTTTCTTCGTGTACCATGAAATACCATAGTCTTTCGTAAATACCCAGAAACACAAATTATGTGTTATTTGTGAATATTAGTCGATACCCAAGTTAGTGTTGTGCTCGTCGTCTTTCTCTTTATGGCGCCATAAATATTTGGAAATTCGTTGCTTAAATTTTTTTTGTATATCTCAAACCTCATTTTTCGTTCAATTTGCCCGACATTGACTTAACGGATTTCACGGCAACAATTGATGATTTAATTTTCGTATAACGACCACTCGCACGAATCGCCCTCCTATCTGCAACATAGGCCGTGCCTACCAACGCTCGTAACGTTTAATAATTAAATTCGCTGTGTTCCATCCAGGACTACCGTTCCTAATGGTGTTCGATCGACGAGCCATTTTCAAAAGCGACTTTCGCACGTCACGTTCGTTATTCCTGTTTTATGCGAATTCGCTGCACCTTTTTACCTTCATTGTTACAGGTCACCCGGTGTACTGCCATTATTTCGAATTTCGTCGAGTTACACAGACCAGATAAAATATTACGTTTCTTTATACTCATGCCAAAATCATGATATTTCAATCAAACAACAATATTTTTGCTCCCGTACGCGTACACGTTGGCAAATAAAAATTAATCATAATTTACAAAATTATTTAACTCTTTGATCAAACTGCGAAAAAGATTTTTCATTTCTTCACTGTTTTCAATCGTGCCGCGTATGTTAATGGAATATAACATTTTTTGCGTTAATCCTTATATCTGGTTATCCACTTAATTCCTTGAAGAATGACACATTAATTATATCTCGTATATCCAAGGCCTGCAATTTTTTTCCAAAACACGTGTCTCCATGTCCATTAACGTACTATCGTCGAAAATTGACTGTCATCCAGAACTCCCCCCCCCCCCCCCACTCCTCCTCATTCCATATATAATTTTATTACGAAGCTCCTTTTTGTTCGAATTACGCGCACAGCCTTCTCTCGCATGTAATTAATTACACGTACGTTTGACTGTACCTACATAAAGATACATCACACGCTATTCTGAAACTCCATTCTCGCTGTGCTCCCCTTTTCACTTAGGATGATTGCAATAGTATATAGCACATATAAAAGGACAGTGAAATGTTTCACAGTAGACCCAATGGAAAATAAAACTCAAGGGATAAATCCACATATGATCCAAGAAATAGAAGATGCATCCATTCTGCACCATAAGCAATTCCCATCAGAAAGCTACAGAATGCCGAAGCTATTTAATATAAGATATACATTAAAAAGATATATCAGCCATAGAAAATTTTAGTAAAAAAATTGATACTCGTATATGCATATCGGCACACAATATAAGTTAGTAGTGAATTTAAAAAAATTTTTCAAAAAATAATTTTATTGTCACATGTATACACCTACGAACAGACACGTGCTGGTAGGTGTATTACGATGAGCAAGTAAAATGATTATGTCCTCTTATCGCCGTTACGCAATATTAAATTGTCTTTCGTAAGCCCCGTAAACATTATACATATTTCCAGGAACACCGAAGATAATATTTTCGTAAGATAATAAAGCCCCGGTGTGATTACACGTAATGGCAGTAATTCATTTGGCAGACTTAAACGGGCTGTTCTCGCTATGGGTATTAACCTATAGCTATAACCCTTTATCACGTTAGGTCGGATTTCCTCCAAGCAGTAATTGCTTGTCTCTGCAGGCAAGTCTGTTCCGCGTCTGCAGACTGCGACGGCGAGTGTTATTCGCTCGATAGGAAGTCGCCAAAAGGGGAAGAAGAAAGGAATATCGATCGAGGCTAAAATTAAAATTATTTAAGCGATTCGCTCGAATTGTGCTTGTAATCGAATTCCGCTCGAGTAGATATTATCGCCGAGTCGCTAAACGATTAAAGTAACGGGTACCTTGAGCCCCTACGCAGCTAAACGCGAACGCACGTATACACAGGCAGTCATTATAGCGATTTCCTTTGTTTTCAGTTTGAATATTGTCCACCAGGTATTGTGGCTCTGCATACGCAATTAGCTCAGTTAGCATTGTAACCTGTCACGTGTTATTACTAATTGGGATAGTAATGAGACGTACGGAACACTGTTACAGTATAGGGCTGTTTAGTACAGTCTTGCCAACTGTAGTATATTGTATTTTCTTCTTGTACATATTGTACTCCTGTATGTACTAGATTTACCGGGCATTCGTTTTTTTGACCTTTTCTCAAATTTCATTAAAGCACATGCTGTGACTGTGACGAAGTAACAAAATTGCAAAATTTAATTGTTTCCAATTTTTTGTATCTCCAATGTCTTTTGTACAAGTTTTTTTTAGGGCTAATTATAATTTTTTTGTATTTCGTGACTCTTTTACCAAAGGTCGTTGACCTCGTGCGAAGAGCAGCCCATCGTAGTATGGGAAATGAATTATGTGAACTTGTTGACATAAATAAAGATAACACCGAAATATCGTATGAACTTTGACCCGTGAAAAAAATTGTTAGCACCATTGTTGCCTTACACTGTATATAGATATAGATGGAATTATAATGCTTGTGGCGCGTATCCAAGAGGGCGATGTGGATATCCCAGCAAGGATAGTATCCATTCACCATTAAGCTTCTGTTAACAATTGACTTTTCACGTTGCTTTTCCTTAATTTACTTGAAGCTTCTACCGAGCTTTTTGCCACTGTGTCTTTTTAAATTGATCTGAATGGATCTTCTCGCGGCAGTCTGCCACGCGCTGTTGCCACTTTTATTCAGGAAGAGGGAAGTGTGAAATAAATTGTAAGGCATTTTAAATAACTGTTTCCAAGTTACACTTAAGGTCTTCGTGCTTTTTCAAATTACCCGCGCTTTGTCATAGCAGAAACGACTTGACTATATCTGTCTTGAATGCCTACTGTGACTATTAGATTGTGAAGTTGCCTTTAAATTATTGTAATATTTGCAACAAAAAAAAAAATGAACGAGTATAATTGATTACAGGATATTTTTGTTAAATTTTTTTCTTTTCCGTTCTATTTTTTTTTTCCTTTTCTTTGTGCATGATTCTCCAAATTTCTCACCATTGATTTTATCCACCCGTATCCTCTCACGGTTTTGGAAATGCTATTGCGGATTTCATGCAAGCTTTCACGACTCGGCCATTAGCGAAGCGCGATGCAAATAGAAGCAGCGGTAGAAATTTTGTTAGCGAGTTTCAGTACGCCGGCAATAAAGGCATGCGGGCTTGTTTCTATGTGCGTGCAAGTTGGCTGCATGAAAATTCCAACATACGTCTCCTATGCAATTTCACGTACCTATATCTCCATCAGTATGTATTTCAAATTCGACGCCAGAGTATTCAGTTTGCATTAAGCCTTCCGGGCGAACGTTGCCGTGAATATTGAGTTTCTTGCGCTGCTCTCGTATTGCGATTTGAACAACAAAAAATGTATTAAAATAAAGAAAACTATCGCCCTTACACGTGAAACTGAAACATTTTTTATAACTGTCTGTTTACAGTGTTTTCTTTCTGTATTCACAACGATTTCTTCAATTCTCATTTCCCACTACACGCTCCTAATATTCAGGCTGATTCGGGATTAACGTGCCAACTGAAGTTAGCTGTAGTCCATTTAATTTCTAGAGGAGAACTAACTTCAGTTGCCACTTTAGTCCCGAATAACTTTCTATGCCAATTCGTATGGGAGATCCAGCGATTCGCCTTGCAACAGATTCAGGGATTGTCGCGAAATTGCAAATGCTGCCAGAAACTGAGAGAAGCGTAAGGGTGGATATGGCAAAGGAGAAATTTAGGAGGGGGAATCAGAATACGAACGAGGACGATATACGGCGGTAAAAGGATAAATATATGGATACAGAAATTTCTGACCTAAACTTGCTTACTCAGCTGCTCGACTACCTTTGGGATTTTCGCTCCATTCCATTCTTATGTAATTAGCACGAGAGGCGGCACGACTTGCTTTATTAGCGAACCACTCCATTCTTTCACGGACGCTTAATTAATCGCTGCTACGAGGGGCGACCTCTGGCGGATGAAGCTGGTGACTGAACCTTGATCATTAAAAAGTGTTTGTCCCCGGACGTACAGTTGTACAAAAAAGTATACGTTTTTTTAAAAAAAAAAATGAATCACGTTTTTATTAACAATTATGCAAAACATGCATAAATTATATTAAATACGAAATACTTCAGGTATCATTATTGTTATATTTTTATTCAAAATTTCAAATAATTTTCATTTAGCGTATTTCTCACAGTCAGGAGGAAATTCGTTTTTCAAAGAGACATACATATGTATACTTTTTTGTGCTACTTTACGTACCAAACCTAACCTACACTGTCTACTTGCGAATCTCCGCGCTAACAGACTTTAATTTGATTCTTTGATAGGGAGAACTGTTTACAGTGCATAAAGTCGCTAGGATATTTTAATATTAAAAGTTCGAGTAGAATTTTAATGTCATTTTTACATAAGAACTTTCTATTCTTTAATTATATCCAAATTGTAATTCAGATTGTTTAAAGTTTGAAAAATATTTTCAATGGTTCAGCTTTTCTTTTTAAATTTTAGTTTTAATCTCTTACTCATAGAAGCTTGGCTATGTATACATTGTGACGTCTTTTTTTTTTCTTTTCGAAAGACGATAACTTGGCGGATCCTTTCGATCTTTGGGGACGCGTAAAATCAGCAAACGCAACCGGATGCACGAACGGGAGCGGCCGGTAACGGAAATGCACGGCCGCTCAGGCTGC